>JASANN010000387.1:879481-1256259 GCA_031762395.1 Calameuta pygmaea
TTATTGAATAAAATGGCCTAAGAGACCAGATGCAATGGAATCAGAAAGAACAGGCAAAACCACGTTTTTATTAAATCCTAATAGACATTTTAATAATCACGTAGTTTTTACCATCAAGTAAGTAATAACGGATAGTGGTAAGCTTGGTTATTTTGTTAGGGGGACAATTGCAGTGCACTATGTAACCCACAAGTCGCAGATTAGTAACAGTGTTTGTCGTTGATGAAATATATCTTCAGGGTGCATAGTCAGTAAATATGTACCAACCAGTTATGAATATCAATCTACCTATTGTATAAAGTTTTTCAAACTATGAACATAAATGTTTTCTGGCACATCTCCTCATTTGAGGAGTCACCCTAAGGAAAGGAAAGAAGGCACATAAATGTTTTCACGTTCAAGCAACGTAGTTTATTAAAAAAAAAAAAAACTATCCATTAATTTCTTTTAATATACAATAATATTTAACACAATTATTTTTCCCTCAAAAGTGCAATATCTGTTCTATGAAATATAGAGATTACATGCAAATCAGTATATTTATGGAATAATAAAATTCCACAAAATTAAAATTTAAATGTTTAAATTCAATTCCAAACAGAATTTTTTTTCAAGATATAATGCATTTTTCAGTTTCATTGGATTGACCCTTTCTTGCTTTTGAACGAGAATATGCATTCGATGTTGAAGCTTGTGATGTTTGAGTTGCTGGCATTGCTGGTTCACGAGGACGTGAATTGGATGGTTTTCGAGATGAATTAGAGTCTAATCCAATGTTCACATATTCCTGGACTGATGTAGGCTTTACTATCTCAATTTCATCAGGCTGCATGATATCTCCTGGCTGCTTTTAATACAAATTTCAAATTGATTGCGACATACTGATATGTAAATTTCAATTTAAAAAATCATTTGCATGCTCTGTAACAAGCATTGGACATTGCTATATTTATAATTTTTGATGATACTGATTTTTTTTTATTAATCATAGAATTTGCAACGTTTTTACCATATGAAGGAGCCACAATATTTAATGGCAAACTCGTCATCTAATGAAATCACTATATTGTGAATCTATAGAATAATTATAAAGAAAATACTTTTTCAAAATTCAAATATCTTCGAAAAAGAAGTTTATTATATAATTATCCTGTACTTGTTACAACATGAAACTAATATAATTGTTTGTATGCCTATATTCTTTTTTAATACGTACTGTGTGGTTCTCAGCATTAGACGATGATGTGTTGCGAGGAAGATTAGGGTACAATGATCCCTTCCTCTGTGCATTACTTGTCTAGAACAAATAAAATAATCGATTTTTTATTTACTTTTATTTCTCTCAGTGGGATTCTTTAATATAATTTCACTTTACTCTATTTCATGATTCATTTTTATGTAATGGGAGGTTTTCCATTTGAAAGATGCAAAACATCATAAAACTAAATAATTGGTTTTTTGAAACATTCCAATAGAACCAACCAATTGCCGGATTTTATATTTTTCTGCTTTAATCTATGCCTGAAAATTGGAAAGGTATCAATACTTACTGCTAAATCGTTCTTGGGATTTAAAGGAGGTGCTGATACTGCACTAGAATACGATGAAGATGTGGATTGCGTACAACATGCCTGAACCTACAAGACAATTGCATTAAAAGTTTTGTCTCGAAAATTTATAAATTTTTTTAATCGTTTTGTTACAGATTTTATATGGCTAAATTATATTTTTAACGATACTAAATATCCTAAATAATTGCGTACAAGCGCGTAATTAATATTAAACTTACGGGAGTGTTCTTAGTAGTAGATTCTGATGTTACAAATGCATTACTACAATTTCCTGCATCCTTATCGTGCGCCTAGAACAAATAAGTTACAATATTATTTATTATTATTGTGTATCAATTATTAATACCTACAGGTAGATTATCACGTGACCAGGTATATCCAGGATTGTAAGCTTCTGATTGAGCGGGGTATAACGAGTAGACCGGCTAGAACATATGCATTCTAATATACTTTATGTTCTTAGAATCTATCACTATTAAACAATTTTATTTGTTCATTCTTGAATTTAATTAACTCTGATGTGTTTAAGACTGAAAGGGATGTTTCTGTAATTAAATTATTATTAACAGTTAGAATAAGATCTAGTTGTTGCAATAGCAAAAAAACTTAAAGAATTTTCAACATAAGATGCAGGTTTCAATAGCTATTTTTAATGATCCAATTTATTTAGAATACTTACTGGTGCCATAAGTGGTGGAATCAGACCATTTGAGAAACACTCGGTGACTAGTTGATTTTGGGAAGTTCGATTTCTATTATAGTTCTACAACAAACAATGTACAGTAATCGGTGTAAATTGGACCGACGAACTACAAGATTAAAGTTAATCTTTCTTATGTCGACTTAAAAACCTTGTTTCACCATACAAAATTAATCACGACTGATATATTTACTGGCTATACTCGTTCTTTGATAGGGGGGATCGGCATCGATTGAAACACAAACGAATTACATCTTAATTAATATTGTCGATGATCTTTATAAAATTTTCATGTGAAATTTTGGTCACTTATTCTTAAAACAACATCAGACAATTATAATTTATTTACTACCAATGGATGGCAGATTAAATGTTTTTATTTCCTTCAACACTATGTTTTAACTGACCCTGGTCTCCTTTATGCATAACAATTATGGAGTAAACTTGGCTTTTATAATTGTTCATATGTGAATATAGAGAATAAATTTTTTTTGTAGATTTGGTAGTCTCAAATTCACGTTTTTTAATCAGACAAATAATTCAATATGTTTATGTGGTTCCCGAATGTATTACTATATAAATGAAGATATTTTAGCAATGCATTACGTAATAATTACTAAGTGAGGATACAGGTTACAGTATCAAAACTTGGTATGGCAAAATATCTATATAAGAATAACAATTTTTTCCCATCATCGAACAGTTTATTGAAAGACCATATTATTTTCAACTGTACATATATTTTAAATATGAACCTGTATATGAAATCTGTTCAGAAAGTCTTTTCATATTTTTTTAATAAAATATAATTTGAAATTCAATCTGTGTAATACACATATTTTTCACGACGTTTAACCCTAGAATTAGAACTCATTGTTAAACATTTTAATTTCATTAGGTAATACATTGCTATTTCATAATAGAAATATGTAAAACTTCTAAAAGATTTTTTGACTATAGAACCTTAAATCGTTCAATTGTGTACAATGTATAACACAGAGACTTGAGGGGAAAAAATAGTGATAAAACTTTCTGTACAGAACTTAATTGCACTAATAGTTGAAAACATTTAATACGAATAAGATGCCGAATATTTTATAAGATTGACGTTTTTATATGTGACAGTGTAGATAAGCAAAGATATTTTAAGATTAATCTTATTTTAAGATTTTCCACTATTCTTTACCTTGGTCTTTTTATCAATTTGGGTAAAAGGACTTGTAACGGTCTTGTTAGGGTTCATCTGAAATTTCAAAACGAATCAAATAATATTGTATAATATTGTAAATATAATACATGATTGAAGCATATAGAGCATCCAAAAATTCGACATTTTATTTTTTTTGTTCAATGATAATGGTTTATTGAATCTTATGTTATTGTGTGAGATGGTTCAAGACACCATATATTTGAATTGATCTAACTAATATCATTTGAATAATTAACATGTATGATGATTCTATACATACAAATGCTTTGTTAATATAAAAAGAAAATTCCAGCAAGGAAATAGAGTTTGAGATTAATGGCTTTCGCGGCCAATATTATCATTAATGCCCATGGTTTCCGGATGGAAGTTGCGTCTGTGTTCAGCTTCATGCCGACGTTTCGCAAACGTTTCAGTCTGCATCATCAGGGCTAGACGGCTCCGATACTAAAACTCCCTGTTGTTAGGAAGTCTTGATATACATATGATTGCTTCAGCAAATCACAAGTTGTTTAATTAATCAGCTAATCAATTTGCGAAACGTCGGCATGAAGCTGAACACGGACGCGGCTTCCATCCGGAAACCATGAGTATGAAGGGAAGAAAGTTTATAATTTAGTAACTTACGTTGGCTCTATAACATTTCTGTGCCAGATTTGGAGTACATTTATCAGTAAAATGCCCAACACCTTGACATTTTAAACATTTTACGCCCCATGCAGGGCAATTGCGATAAGTATGATGAGTACCACATCTGGAGCATGGCAAATTTTTCTCCACTTTTGTGGTCGTTGTTGATGGAGCAACATTTATATCTTGACCTTGTTTTATCTTTTCTTTGTAGACTTGTTTAATTTTTTCTGTTGCCATCTCATGCGATTTATAAATTGTTACAACTTTTGTTAAGTCAAGATCCTCTGTATCCAATAAAAGCTTGCGTAATAATTTGTCCTTGGTATCCAAGATAACTTTATCTCGTACAAGACTGTCCGCAAGAGAATCAAAGTTGCATGTTTTTGCTTTTTCCTGAAAAATAACACATTGTAATTCATTTTAAAAAATGAACAATATGAGACATATTTTCATATAGATTTATAATAATTATACTAATAATTCAACTTCTTTCATTCAGTTTATTAATTGAAGTACAAGAAATAAATCTTTTAATAATATCTATAGGCACTTACTCGTAAATTAGCAATGAAGTCCTCAATGCTTTCGTTCTGTTTTCTCGTTCGTGTAAAGAATGCATATCTTTCATTTGATTCCCTTTTAGGAGGATCAAAATACCGATCAAAGTTTTCCAATAAAATATGTATATCTTCCTTTTCTTCAGGATACTTAAAATGTATATTCTGGAGAGCTTCCTGTCCTACTTCTCCCATTAAATTTAGAAGCATTATTGCTTGTTTATCGCTTGATTCTAAATGGCCTTCAGTTACTTTGATAAAAATTAAAAATTGTTCTTTAAAGTTTTTCCAATTCTTATCCATTGGGCCTTTGTTGCTCATTTTATTTGGTGCTCTTGCAAATGCTTGCATTTTAATGATGTTTGGTCTTCTCTTAGATGAAAACACTAGACATAAATGCATACATAGAGCAGAAAAAATGGTAATTATATACTTGTTACAAGTAGGCTTCATTTATTGCATGTTCATTCCTCTATGATCATCAATTATTGTTTTATTATTCTCAACATAGAAAATAGACTACATCGGTATAGAAAATATTAGTGTCAAAATTAAGTTTATGATAACACTTGTAAATAAGCATGTGGACTAAATTTTCTCCAAACAAAATTATGAAGAATATTTCAGAAAAAAAAGAAAACAAATGATTTAAAAATAATTACAAAAGAAAATGGAACACAGTTATATCTCAAACTTTAAACTAAAATAGGTATTAGGAACGGTGAAAACCTGCTGCATTGCGAATTATGCACAATATGTGGAGGGGTCGGCAACGCAATGTCTGATTCCTGGCATACGATATGCTATTAAAATAACTACTACAGAAGTACTAAAATTTCTCTAAATTTACGTAATGGCACAATGCCATTGATGGACTGTACTAAAAACACATATCTACACACATATTTCCGTAAAATTAGTCCGCGTTTAGTTATATCTTAAGAAGTTACCTGGCGTCTAGCAAATACTGATTTATCGAAAATAACTTACAATTTACAAAAAGTGCTACGTCGTTTGGATTGTACGCGTTAAATTCTTGTGCACTTAATATTTTTAACTCCCGATGCACTACAGTACATTATTCCATATGCACCGATTCACGCACTAGCTGGTTCATATAAAGAACTGGCTTCAGGCATATGAATCTACGCGTAGTAATTCGAAGAGAAAAACACGAAGCAGTATGGGTCTCCCAGTTCTTGGGGCCCCTTGCATTCATGTACAGGGGCTTCCCCGTTTTCAAGGTACTATAGTGTTCAAGACTACATTTATGTTTATGAAATGAGAGGGCTATTTATTTGTTCTTGATATATCCGTTACTGATAGGGTACAAGTCGAAACCGAATATATTGATAAATGTACAAAAAATAAATTATATATCTTCAGAGAAGTTTAATATTATAATAACATGTATTCGTATTTTATGTTTACTAATTTTGAGGATATGACGTAAAGGGTCATTATCTCGTGAGTCTATAACATTTTTAACATCATATTTATTTCAGTTATTAAATCTTTGTTAATTGCAAAAACAATACTTGACTAATTTAAAACAATGATGTGTTTATTAAGCATTACGTAGACTTATTCTATGTTTTTATAGGACGTACAAGCAATCATGGGTATGCATTTCCGGCCCGCCCTGTCAGTTATGCTAGATAGTACCAGCTATCGGTACAGCAGAATGAAATTAATATATTTGAATTTGACCAGTGAATCATACGATATGTAGTGTGATACTCGACTGATATAGTTAATCTTTATTCCAAGAAAAGTTTAAATTGATAAGTTGTATTGTTTACCAGATGAGATCTATAACATTTATATATTATAACATTAATCATACCGAAACTGCTATATTCGTCATGATCTAATGTATTGATAGCATGACACAATTGTAAGGCCCATCACGAACCAAAATTCAAATTGAAGATACAGCTATGTCATTTAGTATTCATTATTAAAAAAAAATGAGAATTAGAAGTATAGAGAACACTTTTTTTTATTTCTGTCATACAAAGATGACCCATTCAAGACAGACATTTTATTCCTGGACATTATATATATGTGATGAAAATTAAGAATATCATTGCACTCAAAATATATATGTGTATCGCATATTGAACAATTCTTATAAGACATGACTGTGCATTTCGGACTTCTACGTGTAAATCCGTTTTTAGCGCACAGTCATGCGCCTTGCACAGTGGCGTGGTAACTAAGGAAATTCGTTTACACGTTATAATACCGTTGCCAGCGAAGTATCATGGTTTTCAGATCATGCAGGTGAAGCCAGTCTTAATTTGCCACGAAGTTACTAATGTGCATCATACGTTGCGTGCTCTTAAACATCAAAGTAATGCATCGCACAAAGTAAAACAAAATCGAAGATGCATCGGGAGCCGAATTAACATTTCCTTACAAAAAATGTACGTAATTCACTTTCATTTTCAAACAAAGAATAATTATTTTATCACCCTGGTTTAAAGTTCATAATGACTCGATGCATTTGACATTACTTGTATAGACAACCAAATAATTATTATAACATGATAAGCTATTATCGTAAAGTTCCTCATTATCTCTCAGACTATTATGTGTGAACTGTAACTGCATAATGATAACAGTGGATATGATAATCTATCGAAGAATAAAATAGAGTAAACAAAGAGACCGTCTGTCGATAGTTTATCTAATCTAAGAACAGGCAGTGAGAATATACGAAAATATATATACATATATTATATGTATAGTGTGATGTTTTTAAGTTAATTTGCATACGTAGTATCAAAGTGCGATCAGTAGTTAGCTTCATTGATTACTTATTTCTTCTAGATGACGTTGACAAACTAATATCCGCTTGAACCATGACTGTTCACGTATAACTGTGTATACTGTACAGTTTAACGGTCGAGCGTTCATGTCGCCCATCTCATCGGGCGCTTAATCGAGCGTTACACAGAGAGAATGTTTAATTGGAATAGGTCACGGTCTACGGGTATCCGTCGGCAGGCACATGGACACTAATTACAGAGCGAATATCGCAAAGTGGCTGCCACTTTCGAGTCCTCCTCTAGAGAAATGGTTCACAGACTCCTTGACATTGGACAACATAATGGACAAACTTGCAAGAGACATAGCTTTAATTGTCAAAGACATAGCAGAATCAAACAGTTGCAATCCGGAGGTAGTCGAGTTACAGAGTTTGCTTCAGCATGTAATAAAGCTTGGCTTTTCGATAATTTTCAGTATATATTATGTTTTCTAGTAGTTCCGTAACCCGGAACTATTTTACCGGTCGAATTTACCGCCGTCGGTTGGTAAAGTAGATTACGAGAGCATTGATGCAGTATTGCAGAAGTTTTGCTATGAGTGAAATATTTTACAATTGATTAAATCTTGGTGCGTGAAATTTTTATATTTTGTTGTTATAGGATTTGATAACTGTTATTAACAATCTAGAATCCGTCATAAGGAATTATAGATTGATCTGGGGTGCTGTCGTACCGACTCATCCTGTTTATAAGTACAAAGTAGATCACTTATCCACTGTTTTGAAACGTAGACTCAACATTCTGGCCAAGTTTACTCGTGGTCTGATTTTCGATATTATCGACTGCAAGAATGACAACTTTCTCCGAGTACTTTTCAGGTAACGTGAGACATGGATCGATTTACGATAAAGTGGGTAATCTGATTCAATTTGTATATGAAATTACAGTGCCTACTGGTCATGCAATGCCTATAACTTTCTCTTACTATATCGTATTGAAATAAGACACAATTGTGAAGCGTCATAACCTTAATTGAAAGATCAACAATATTGACGTTATTATTTTACAGATTGGTAAATGCTCACAATGACATGTTGCATTTACAACATGACGTTTCTGTATCGTCAATAAATATTTTTTATAATGACTGTCCAAGTATGCTTGAATCTATGAAAAAGATCTCGGTCACGCGATTATTGCAGGTATGTCGGCGTCATGCGATGCAGTAAGTACTAAAGATTGTGATATTTTTCTAATTGACGTTGCATAATAAATCAATGCACGCTATGTCATCTATGACAACAGTCGTTGCATTGTTCAAGTTTTCATTAAGCATTGTTATCAAAGTAATCTATTTCAAAGACCGTGCTAACTACAGCAATGGTATTAAAAATTTGTTATGAAGACTCGTCCGTGTAAATAAATACGTTAATTTAGGTTAATTTAGGTTTTAGCAAAGAACAAAGCTGAAGAATATTGTCATGAGCTTATAGAGTGTCTCCTGGCGAATTATCAGCCTAATAGCGAGAGGGAGGATTTGAAATCACCTGTGTCGGCAGACATCGAAATGTCAGAAAATTCGAGCGTGGAAATATACCGGTGGGTGAGCCGTGAACTGCTTTGGCAAAGTTTTCGCGAAAAAGTGATGCCTTCCATTAATCAGATGACCCATGTAATATTTCATAGTGCTCTCACGAAACATATGACCCCGCCTATTACGAATGCTCCAGCGCCAGAAGTCAAGCTGTCCAACATTGAAAACATGCAAGTACTTGTAAACACTCAGAACCAGCAGGTAATTGGACTGTTGAATATCGCCAAGGACGTGTCACCTCGATTACTTGGGGAAGAAGCTTTAAAGCTCAACAAAGGTAAATTTAATTTGGACGTTGATTGCAAAATTGTTCAGTATCGATTTCAAAGTTATTCGATATCTTCAAAGAAACGATGCCTAAGTCTTTTAATTGTTTCAAGGAATTTCTTGATATTTGCCTCAAGGTAAAACAGAAAACAGATTACGAGGATGCAGTATATTATAAAAATCCAATATGAAGAAATCAATGTTCTTTGCCCGTATTATGAGATATTTTAATCGAAGAATTTCTGAACACGCCATTTCTAAGCTTAGTAATTTTTAAAATACGACTGATAAAACGTTTCTTCACAAAAAGACCTTATTGGGAGAGTAAATCAATTAAAATAATCTCCTAGTATTAACAATCATTTTATAATAATTTTCTACCTGATACCCAAATCAGTAAACTGCTTTCTTAGCTGTCACCTTATACAAAAAATATACGTAACGAAGTGTACTTACAATACTATTACATAAAGACACCAGAATTTGTGCTGCGTTCCAAATATCTTTTAATATCTTAAAGCAGAACAATTCGCTATAGAGATTTCGAACAGACTGACTTTACATATAATAAATTCCGTTTATATCTTTGAATCCATTCGACCTTTGCACAAAGGACTAACCGTTCAACAATTCTGAAACCCTTTTGTTTATACTGATAATCATATAAGCATTTTCAGCAAGGAGAAAGTCTTTTCTATACATTTCATTACTAACTACAGGGTTACTATTAGAAGGGTTCATTATTTAGAAGATGAACAAAGCGACTCTTGAGTCTCCTTATCGGTCAGGTCATATATCGCATTCGACCGGGTCCTTACGAAGTGGCAGATATACGACCAAGTCAAGTGGTGCCAGCTAGGGAGTTTTAAAGTTATTCAGATAGTACTATGTCATAGGGATAATAATCACGTTGCCACAGAACGAACGTTTCTACATACTTACAATTATTAATTCTCTTGTAGAATGGTTCGATACCATATAACCTTATAGGCATGTATATATTAGTCTCTTTATGGTAGGGCAGATGCCTGGCATTATTGCACGTACGCCGTCACTACTTATCAGTCCAGACTGTACCAGTCAGATACTGGAATGCAATTTACGTTGAAGATGAGCAAGCACAAGCTCGTTAACGCGCGTAACATCCTGGATTGTATTCTCAGTCGTATCGTTCACTTCCAGTCGGCATACGTGTAAGAAAGCTATTCGAGTACTCTAAACGGTTGTTCAAATAATTTCACTAACAAATTGTAACGAACGTCAACGCGTTCAAGTCAACCAATACGGTGAAAGATAAATTTTCGAATTTTCTCAAAATTTATATTTCCTCAGTTTTCCCAGGTTCATCAATTTCAAAGTGTTTATCGAGTATATTGAATTTTTTGAGTAAAAGTCGAAACCAGTTATCGTTTCAGCATCATATCAATCGTCCCGAAAGCGTCTAGAATTTTTTTTTGCGTTGCGACTAATTAGATTCCAACGGGTCGTCAGTGTCAGGTGAAACAAGGGTGAGGAAAAGCGCAGTGAGGAAAGTCACGGACTATTATCAGGAAGTTGCCTGGGGTGCTGTGTCGAGTATTTTAGATCACGTGGTTCTATGGTGGTCCCCTGAGGCACTAGCAGCTCGTCACAGTCATGGATCCCAACACCTTAAAGATTGGCTGCATCAGTTTACACAAGGGAGGGATGGTAAGTGTGACATTGGGCGACGCATTGTTCCTAAAGACATCTGTATTCAATTTATTATGTTATTACAGTCCCACCGACAGTCAGACCGGCTTTGCAGAATCTCTGTGATTCCTTAGGATGTCACGTAACAGCTACGACTTGGGATCAACTCTTCAGACTTGCTTATACATCAGCTTTTGAGTGCCAATCGAGGCCCTCGTCTAGTGAGGTCAGTTTGTCAGATAATTTAGTTATCTTAGTCGTGGTACATGTCTTATGGTGTAACTGTAATTTCAGGGCACAGACACCGGGCAATATTTCTGTGAGGTTTTTCAATTACTGGTTACTCTGAGCAACGAGTGTGAAGTTGGCGGCGAGTGGGTCGTTGGCGCACCCTTAGCTGAGCTTCCGTTATCGGAGCAGATACTCGTGCTTCATAGATTAGATCACTCGATCCATACTATGAGACTGTGGGCTATGCAGGAAGCCAAACTCATTGCGCACACCTGGGACCTAGATGTCTTTTTTCTTTTGGTCAAGGGTGATCTCAAGAATTGTAATGAAGAGCTCTCGTATTTGAAGGCTAGTAGAGTAGTACATGGAACTCGGAGAGAGGAACTATATATTTTTGAAAAATTTTTTTATTCACTGTACACGAGTAGTTTTTTGGCACTTGTAGTGTTATTAGTTTTTTTCAATTTTTTTTTTGGGAAGGAAACTTCTCATACGGAGTTTCTTCACTGCAGCTTGCAGATCATACAAATGCATTGACGACGGAAACAGTGAACGTGCAGGTTTACGTATGTGCAAAAATGAGATCGAAGATTGTATCCGAAGTTCAGGCAAATATTCAATTACTGAAGGTACTGAAGTTTATATAATACATGATTTTTTTTATCGTTCTGTATCCCCAGTGAAATAACTGTATTATCGATGGTCGTTAATTATCACGGATAAGGATTTATTGCGCAGGTGTACGTGTGTTATTTCATGTGCTTATCATGAACCCCTAATGAGTTACCAAGCAAGAGATAACGAATGCACATGCAAATAATGATTAAAAATATCGAAATTTGCTGACGATTGAAAACGGAAATCTCTCGCTATCCATTAGAGTTTATTTTGTTAATTGATTGATTATCGTTTGTATTATCTTTAGGAGTCGCCTGCCAAATGTATTGACACTCTGGCTATAATTTGCCGTGTTGTGAGTCTCGCCAATTTACACATGTGCTTCCCTCGGCGTAATTACTGGAGGAAAAGTAGCAACGATGTTCCTGTTGCCGCAAGTCTCTACGTTGAAACATACTTTGGTACATTCTCGTTTTTAATTTATGTCAGAGTTCCTGGTGCATGAATTCACTCGTAATTTACGCTGCACTCCGCAAGACCTTAGACTTCTATCCAGTTTCTCAGTTTGAACGAATTTTATCTTTCAGAGCGAGTATTATTACCCGTGTTGGAAGTGATCGAGGATCCCGAAATTTCTAATATGATTTTGAAAATCATGTGCGAAGCGTGGTTGGATTACATTTATTTACACCGAATAAAGTTCAGGTAATTTCATTACCATGACAACTCCCATTAAATTCATATAATTTGATATTGATAAATATACGATATTAAATATTTTATCGAATTACTATTCATAACACGGTACAATACTTTTATTGATATTATGTGTTTCAGTGAACGGGGTGCATTACAACTTTTGACAGATTTTGCATATGTATCAACGTGGGTGACAGACTGTGCAATAATTTCTCAAAACGTGAGGAGTCATCTTTTGAAGAATGAAGTGTTAAGAAGATGCGAAGGTGTAGGCCGTCTTCTACTAAGGCATCCTGGTGAAGCCATAGCGATGCACAAACGACCGGGTACTTTGACCTCCCTAATGACAAAAACATTAGAGCATAGAGAAAGGGAGATGGTAATGGTTGTCCATATTTTAGCCCGGATGACGGATGAGAACGGATCGCCGGAATCTCTTGGTTTGGAACGGATGCCCGCTGAAATGTATGTACCAAATCAGGAACAGTGGCTCGAACTTCGTGCACCGAAGCGCTACAATTTTTGTTGCACTGAATAATCCGAACGCTCCATCTATCGATTCGGTCTTACTTGTGGTATTTCTTCTTCTCAGAATATTTATTATTAGGTCCAGATAATAAATAATTTATATATCCATCTGAAACATGGTTCATTATATTTTATGCGCTTCTATCACATCCGCATATGACTTCTTATAATAAAAATTGAAATCAGATACAATGCAAATTTTGGTGTACAAATAATATTTTCCGTTATCTTTACCATTATGACGAACAGAATTTGTCTCTGTATGTTTTCATCACACGGTATGGTACATCGATGAAGCCCGCCGAAGAAACCATACAAGTGCTTCGTCATATCAATTTACACGTTCTATATGATAAAACAGGTTACTGATCGGAACTTTTGTTGTGCAACTTATAACTGGACAAATGAGAGCAAAGTATGGATTTTATGACAAATAGCAGAAAAATTAATTTATTTAACCCTCCACAAAGATTTTAAAGAATACTTTCAATTTCTTCATTAGAAATTTCTTTCCACTATTTTTCCTGAACTCTGATTAGAGGAAGATATAAAGATAAATAATACCTATTATTTGTCAGTTACTGAAACCGAGTTCAAATTGGATCTACTCTTTTTCTTGATAGAAGCTGGATCGAGTATCTATCACTATAGGATTGATGGATCCGTTTTCTTTTTTGGACCGAATTCACTTTTATCCTGTGTTTCTGGACTGAGACAACGTGTCAGACTCACGTTTCGTGGTATACATTGACAGTGATAGCGGAGCATTGTCTTGTCTGTACAGAAACGATTCTCACGAGTATCTCCGTGCCATTTTGCCGTCTGCTTGTGACACTCCAGTCGTATGGGATATATACAGGGTGGCCTAAAAATATATGTCCATTAATTATCTTAGACACTTTTTCGGGGTGTAATTCAATGTGAAATTTGAAAATAGCAGCATCACTATTCAAGATTAAATTCTGTACTTTGATACGTTCAAGTTTCTTTACACTGAATAAACTATCCTCGATCGACCACCGGATAAAAATTGATTCCACTCACATTTCATACGCCTCCAGAGGGATAGTACACCTTACGTAATGTAACCAGTCTCCGGATGGACGTCCACCACATCGCGTCTATTTACGTATACGGTTATTTATCAGCAGCTTTAACGTGAATATAAATTCCTAGTGATGTTACGTAAGTACGATAGAATGCTAAATGTTAGTCATTTCTTATTAGCCTCATTCTACTACTTTTACTCTGTCTTCGTAATTATTGGTAATCTTGGTACTCGTGTACTCAGTACACGTTCTTACTTCATACAGTCAAATGGTGAACTCAGTTGCGATTAGACAAAATATTGGGGTTCATGAAACTAACACATTTTCAATGTCCACTTCGAATCAGAACTTGTGCATTAGGCTGGTGAATTTATTACTCATTTAATTGCTTCGCTCTTGGCTAATTACTAAGTACATAGATTACCGTATTTATATAACTCGTATACCCAGTGGTATAAAAATATGGAATTTATACAATTACTATATGACTGTCCTAAGTCGTTTTTTTCTGAATGTCATTATTTTCATGCAAATCTTTAGTGAATTTTAACGAAGTACATACCTATTAATTTTTTTTCATGTAATTTGTATAGTCATATTAATTGTGAACTAACGGCTTAAAAAGTGTGAATCCTTATATAAAAGAAAAGTTTATGTGAAATATAAAAGTGCTTAATCGTAACGGTCATCATCAGTAAGGTCAATGAATTTTTTTTCAAATAAAAAACACTGACTTATAAATGTAGCGGACAATGAATTATTGAAAGTATGCGAATAAAAGTACGTAAGATAAGACTATGTTGGAATAAATTAACGAATTCTTACTAGACTAAAGATAATCGAAGGAATTTAGCTGGATCGAGTAGGTGTAACGAGTTCTACAGTTTTTGGAATTCCCAGTGGGTCGCTCATTCGCGATTACCTCGTCGTTGCTCTTTAAACAATTATAGAGTTAAGAGAAGTGTAAATAATCCTCGTTGAAAAGCATCCCTTAACGACAGTGCGTCGCAGAGGACTAGAGGAGCCATTTCTACCAGTTTGAGGCTGTCAAGTCGAGTAGGTGAAAAGTTAAAATAATGTCGCCAACGGAAAGGACGCCATTGACCAGGCCATCGGACGTGCCAAGTTACGTGGAGTTTTCATCTCTGCTACGAAATCGAAGAACGAGAGTTCGCCAATTTCAATGCTGCGTTTGCGCCACTTTCATGTGAGTATTAAACGTAAACAATCCATCCTTGCTCCACTGATTTTGATGAAAAAGCTAATCTGTACTATTGTGCAGGGTAGGCAGCCGTTGTCTCTGTATTTTCGACTGAATAAATGTCATAGTTATTCTTGGCAATAGGGTAGAAATTAATTACACCGTAACAAGGACGTCATACGGCGACAGTAGAAAATAGCAATTCGTTCCTGATATATTGAAGTGTAATGGCGCGATACAGCGAAGCATTAACTACATCCTCACCGCATGTCACTCTATTTATTGCGAAAAGTACTTTACGGTGCTTTGCGGTTCTCGCGCTCGTCGACGTTACCATCACGTTACGTATTACCAAGGCACAGGTCGACCCGAATAAGAAGAAAGCGAATCTTTTCGTTAGGGAAATTTATGGTAATCGCCATTACGTTGAGGACCGAGTGCGACTTTACGAAGGGAAGCAGAGAAGCCGGGAGACAGAAAAATAGAGAAGAAAGTATACCTAGGAAAGAAAGAGCGTAAAGCACAGTCCGTATGGAACTGCATTTTAAAGGGGAGTTTCTTTTTTTAATTTCAAGCAAAAAGGCATATGGACGTTATTTAGCTTTTGAATAAATGGCAAAATGGAAGCGCTCGTATATGTGTATAGTGTACGTAACGTAACTGTATTATGCATCGCTGCTATTAAAACTGGTCGACCCATAGCTCGATTAATGATTCACGTTGTTTTACCATTTTACAAATGAAAGAAAAATTCCTCCCACTTGTATGGTTTACGTAAGAATATTGCCTGCTTCAGTGGCATTCAATATGTTGCAATGCAGTAGCCATTTAACACGCCGTTTCTGCGCAACATGTCTACCGAGAAGACACCGTTGACGAATTTGCCATCCAGAACGGCTCCTTATCCCTTTTACGTAGACAATGGCGTGCATCCATTTCACACACGTCGTAGAAAGGAACGACAGCTTCAGTGTCTCACGTTTCTCCTCGTTGTGTAAGTCGCTTTTTTTTTCATCGATCGATCCTTTGCAGGCGAATTCACTAATGGAGTTTGGAACTTCGTGTTTTTAGCAATTAATTAAAAGTTCATTTGCGTTGGCTCGTTATTCCCTGGTAATATTTTTTTTCCCCTAGTAACCATTCATAAATTATGTTTTATGCCATCGCATTTAATTCTGAAATCTGGGAAATATTTAACGAGAGCGAACTGCGTTGAATTCGAAACTGTACATTCTCGGTTGACAGTTATTAGAAGAAAATCACATAGCAATAATCGCACGCGAAGTCTTTTTCTGTGCTATCGTCTATTCACAATTTATGTTTTATGCAATCGTGTTTAATTGGAAATACAGAAAATATTTAACGAGTTGCATTGAATTTGAAAATGTACATATATGGTTAAACTTTATTAGAACGAAGTCATATGGCATTGATCGTACATGACGTTAACCATGAAGAGTGACGTCGCGTTTAGCTACATGTCACATTATCATAACAAGATATGAATGATAAACGTAATTGGAAATCACAAGGATGGATTTACGCCTGGTCCTTATCGCCCTTTGCCATATATGATCGTAGATATCCTATATTTCCCATTTCGAAATTACAAGATATCGCAATATAACGCGTACACGCATGGGCAAAACTTTTTACTTCACATACTAATTCCTTTTCAGAGTCATTTTTGTGATGGCCCTTGTAGCCTCGGTCAGCTACTCGATGCGAAACAGCAATGCAGCAACGAATGTGTCAGCAACTACTGGCACAGCAACGAATCTTCTTAAATCAGTATGGGTAACTTCGTTCACGAAGCTAGTCGACATGGACGATTCATCATCCGACGCTTTGACTGATGAAGAACTCCAGGATGGAATTATAGCAGGGAAACAGGCAATCGAGGAACGTCGTGTTGCTGACGAGGCAGCAACGCCGTTATCAGGTCCGTCGCCAAATTCCAGGCATCAGTACGCAGTGAGCACCAGTGTTCGGGCTGGCGAATTAGCTCTGATCGGGGTCGGCGAACTGGCAGCAACGAAGAAAATCGAGGAAGTCAGGATCCTTGCTGGGAAGAGCCTCCCCGTCGGTACTGCCCTCCAAGCGGATTGGATACCAACCGATACCTGCAGAGAGTTCTCAAGGATAAATTGCACCAGCGGCATATATAGGACATTTGATGGAACTTGTAATCATCCCGAGCAAAAAGGTGCATCCTTGACGGCCTTCAAGAGGATACTTCCGCCGGATTACGCGGATGGAATAAACGCGCCGAGGAAGGGGAAGTTCGGAAAGGAACTTCCTTCGGCGAGGGAAGTTAGCTTGCTAGTTCATCGACCTTCTCCTAGTACAAATCCGTCCTTCACCGTGATGCTGGCTGTTTTTGGACAGTTTCTGGATCATGATGTCACTGCTACGGCCATCAGTCAGGGTCAGAATGGCAGCAGTCTTTCTTGTTGCCCTCCATCGAATGGACATCCTGAATGCTTCCCTGTGGAGGTTGGTCCAGGAGATCCTGTATACGATATCGCTGCAAGTTCCTGCATGGAGTTTGTCAGATCTGCATCTGCGCCTCAGTGTAAAATTGGACCTCGTCAGCAATTGAATCAGGTTATATAGTATTCTTAACAGAACAGTCTAAATTTGTCAATTGAAAATTCTGTGACAATTGCATTTTTTTTTATTAACATGAACTCATCTTTTTGAACTTACAGGTCACTGCATTCATCGATGGTTCTGCTATCTACGGCAATGACGTACCCACATCCAGGAATCTTCGCTCAGGTGTTGGTGGTCTTCTCAGGATGCAGACTACACCGGACAATAGAACTTTACTACCTGCCAGTACCAATCTTGGGGACGGATGTAACAGAGAATTGGAGTTTACACGTGGTCGTTATTGCTTCGCCACTGGGGACGGCAGGGCCAACGAGAATCTTCACTTGACCACCATGCATCTTTTGTGGGCGAGACAGCACAATAGGATAGCAAAAATTTTGGCGAATATCAATCCTTTCTGGGACGATGAGAAACTCTACCAAGAGACCCGACGCGTTATTGGTGCTCAACTTCAGCATATTACTTATCGGGAATTTCTTCCTATTATCTTGGGAGAGCGCGAGACCATTCTTCGAAATTTGAAACCATTAACGTCTGGTTATCGAGAAAACTATAATTCTGAGGTGGATCCTTCGATTGCTAATAATTTTGCAGCTGCAGCATTCAGATTCGCTCATACTCTTCTTCCCGGTCTGATGAGGGTTACGGATGCTGAGAAAGGAACTTCGTCTTATCTCGAACTTCACAGGATGCTCTTTAATCCTTATAGCCTCTATTCCAAAGGCGGTGTCGAAAGTTCAATCAACTCTGCGACCTCGAATGTCATTCAGAAAACCTCGACTCACGTTACATCTCAGCTCACTAAACACCTGTTCGAAGATCCTATGGGTAACGTCTCAGTTCCTTGCGGTCTCGACTTGGTGTCCTTGAATATTCAGCGGGGAAGAGATCATGGTTTACCTGGATACACCAAGTGGAGAGAATTTTGTGGTCTTAGTAAACCAGCTACCTTCTTGGACCTCTCTGATCAATTGGATTCTGAGGCTCTGGATCAAATTTCAAAATTGTATCGATACGTTGATGATATTGATTTATATACGGGGGCTCTGGCTGAACTACCAGTATCTGATGGTCTACTGGGACCTACCTTTAGCTGTCTGATCTCACATCAGTTCGTTAGACTTCAGCAAGGCGATCGTTACTGGTACGAGACACCAGATCAGCCACACTCCTTTACCGAAGGTAATTCGATAAGATATTTGTCTCGTCACTGTAGTCTTTTACTAAGAAGGATACTTTAACGTTATGTCTTGTTATTTCAGGGCAACTTAAGGAATTGCGCAAGAGTTCACTGGCTAAACTGATCTGCGATTGCTCAGATGAAGTCACTGAAATACAACCTGAAGTCATGCGTTCAATCGGGGTGGATAACCCTATGTTATCTTGTGAAGATATTCCTGGTCCTTCTTTAAATCCATGGAAAGATACTTCTTTCAAGTTATCTTTGACGGGCTTACCTGTTTTTGTGGACTGGATGAAGTTTAAAAATGATATCAATGATACTGTTCAGGGTATCATTTCTGCGTTTGGAGTTAACAAGCCCCCACCTGGAAGTCCCGATTGGCTTTCGATTCAAGATATGATGAACAAATCTTTTGCCGAACTTAGAGATCGGTTAGCAGGTTTACATCCAAAACCAAAACTTGTTCCTGATTTGAAATTAACTCAGTATGCAGAAGTGCAAAAGCTTATGAACGACTCTCTTAAAGATGCTGAAGATCATGCGTTACGGTTAGGTAATGAAACTGCTGTAATCGATGACTGGATCAGTTTTAAAGCCAACATTATGAAATCTGTGAATGATACTGTAAAGAGCATTAAAGGGAGTATACCTAGTGCCGCAGATTGGCTGGCGTTCAAAGAAAATATAAAAAGCCAATTCGCTGATATTAAGAGTCAATTAGCTGGCATCAAAGTGAAGCCAGTTTTAAAAGTATCAGATAAGCCGACGGACACGGCTGATTGGACCCAATTAAAAATTGATATCATTAAATCTGTTAATGATGCTGTTGATTCTATTAAGATTAATATGCCAGCGACTAACGATCCAGCTTGGGCCACATTTATGAGTAAGATTAAAGATCAATTTGCTTCTATCAAAGATAAAATCCCAACTGCGAAAGGGAATTTGAAGAAATCTGCTGATAGCAGTGCTGCAATGGATGATTGGATATCATTTAAGAATAATATTATAACATCTTTAAGCGATACTATTATGGCAATTAAAAATAATATGCCACCACCGGGTGATCCTGCTTGGGTCACTTTCAGGGACAAGATCAAAGATCAATTCGCTGGTATCAAGAATGGAATTCCAATATTGAGACCAAGTGTACCTGTTGAAAGTATAACAGGTTCAGCCATTACGGTACTGGATGATTGGATAAATTTCAAAAATGAAATTGTAAATTCTGTGGATGTTGCCGTTCAGAAGATTAAAGACAATATGCCACCTCCTGGTGATCCAACCTGGGCAACCTACAGGAATCAAATCGCAGCAGAATTTTTTGATTTGAAGAACAAGATTCCGGTTTCAAAAATTAAACCATCCCTGAAAGCGACCCCAGTAGCGGTTTTTGATTGGATAGGTTTAAAGAATAAGATCAACAAAACTGTCAGTGATCTAATAGATAATGTAAATTCTGGAACACTCGTGCCAGGCGATCCAAAATGGGTGGAATTTCGTAATTATATAAACAAGTCCTTCTCAGATCTGCAGAACGACGTAATTGCTCTCAGACCGAAACCATCCGCAGTGAAGTTACTGGAATTGAAAAGTGATTGGCTGGATTTTAAAAATGAAATTAACAAAAGTTTGACCACTGCCATCGACGATATTAAAGTACGTCCTGCCCTCTCAGGAGACGTTGCGCGAATGTCCTTTGGAGACACCGTCAAAGATCAATTTGCGGATATAAAGAACGAAATTGCGACTATAAAGGCAGAATGGTTATCGAAGGTTCAGGCGGACGAGAGCGAAGGATATAAGCCGGATAAAACGAAGATCAAGGACGTCGTGCCCGTAAACGCTCTGCCAGAGGATCTCCAGTCGCTACGGACATTTAAGGGTTTCACAAACAACTCTTTTTCTGGAATCAAACGTAATATCGCGGCGTTTAAGCCAGATCCTACGACTCCTGTTATACCAGAAGCGGAATGGCTCGATTTCAAGAACGAACTTAACGCTACCCTGGCAAATTTAATAAAAATCACAAATCACACCGATCCTACCGCCTGGCTGAATTTTAAAGCCTCGATGACGAAGTACTTTATGGATCTAAAAAATGAAATAATTTCGTTACAAAATATTACAAAATTACAAGACGGCCCTGCAGGAGGGGGAAAAAAGCCTAAAACAAAGACCAAAAATAAGGTATCCAAAAACAAAGTTATTAATAAGGACAATTCAACAAAGGGAACTGATGATTTCGACTGGGACGACTTTCAGGCTCAAATTGCCATGACTGTTAATAATCTTTTCAATGACGTTAGTTTGAGCGTGCCTTCTCCGAATGATCAAAAATCTGGTAGTCTACAACAGGCTTTAGTTGACGCTCGTGATAAATTTGAAAATCTGAATCCCGCTCCCATTCTGAAAGCCGTACCGGACGCACCGACCGACTGGGCACGTTTTATGCGTAGCATAAATAAGACGATTTCTGATGTGGTTACCGAAATTCGAGCTCTTAAACCTCCGGTGGATGATCCCAGTATGGACGAGTATGAGGATTCTGTACATAATATGTTCGATGAGCTTCAAGATATTATTCAGGAGAAGCGGGATGAAATAGAGAATCTTGCATCCTCATCTTCGCCATTAATATCAGTGGATTTTCTTCCTTATGGAAATAGATTAATATTAATTCTGACATTCAGCGTTATTAAAATATTTTTACATTAGGTTATTGATGGAATTATTTTTTACATTTTAATTTTTCTATGTAAATTTATATTAAGTTTATATGAACACTTGACAGTGCATCCTTTATAAACATTATAATTGCTTTGTTTGATTGCATATATATACATATTTATACTACATAAATATTGTCTGACAATGATTTTAAAAATTATTAATTTTAGTTATCATAAGTGGGTATAAATGTATGAGAATAATTTAATTGAAATATCTTAGGAGCTTCACTCAATGTGCTATTTTTTACAAGCATTTTTTTCAATACTATTAAACACTAATAAATGGTGTTTGAAAAAGATTGGAATACTTTTTTAATTGCAAGACAGATTAGAGCTTCTGTCATAACGCCAATGACAGTTTTATTATTAAATACATAGATTTACCATATACAAAAACTATTCCGAATGCATTTACTAGTCTGTTTTTATACAATAATAATCTACAACATCGTTTTCAATGATATAACGATGAAAGCATACTTTATGAATAAATGACACATTCACCTTGAAATCTCATGGATCAGTGGAAAATATTTGCTTACTCCCACACATGTCAAATCTATCATTAAATAAAAAGAATTAAAAATTTTAAC
The DNA here is from genome assembly GCA_031762395.1 of Calameuta pygmaea. Taxonomy (NCBI): domain Eukaryota; kingdom Metazoa; phylum Arthropoda; class Insecta; order Hymenoptera; family Cephidae; genus Calameuta; species Calameuta pygmaea. The sequence goes on from JASANN010000387.1 coordinate 901,906, forward strand.
TGTTTCTTTTAAATAAAAATGATACATTTCGATAGCATAACATTTTAATGAAATTCGTACTAATGAACTACACGAATTATATAGAATACTTAATTTAAAAAGAAACTGTATAAAGAACTATAGTTTCACACTGCTAAACTCAATAAAAGTGCGGTACCACGTTTTATCCACAAATCCGCACCTTCAGTACCAGCTTTGAGATCAACAGCTACAACATATGCCGGACGACCCTGAGCTCCGCACCTTTGCGGATAGTAGTAACAAGGACAGTTATACAACCCTGCGAAAGTAACGTGCAATGTAAGAGCCAAGCTATAAAATTATAGCGGCAGTGTAACGAAGTAACTGGAATTGCTGCATCGTTGCACGAGATAAGCCAATCTAACTCATAAACATAACTTAACTAAAATTAAACTAAAGTAAATTTTGAAAAAATGAAAAGTACTAAGAAAAACTATGAAATTGTAGTTTCAGATTAATAAAAAAAAAATCAAGTTACCTCTGGTCCTTTTCTTCAGCTGTTCCAACGGTCTAAAATATATAACTGGCATATTGCACACGAGCTGCATCGGTGCCGGTTCTATCAGTAGATTATGTTTCTTATCCCATCCGGCACCTTCAAGAAACATCGATCGAATATATACGCCATCCTATGGGAAAGGATAGTTGAGAAATGTGAAGAGCTGCTATATATGGCGATTCTGCAGGTCCTTTAGGAAAGTTCATTACGTAAAAGACTCACGGCGGGTGGCTCGACTATAGCGGAATCCTCAACAGTGAAGACAGTAAACTCCCAGGACAACGAATCAATCGATATATTCCAGAGTCTAGCGGAAGTCTGAAGGACAGCAGTGAGAAATCCCGTGGGGAAAGTGTAAGCGGCCAACCAGAATAGCAATGGCGGTCGAATGGTTTCCGCCCATTTCGCAAAGTGCTCGATTCGACTTATGAGATCTCTAGTCCACGAGCCGAGAAGTTTCAGGGACGGATAAGCTGTAAGCCATAGGGATGGCACTCGCCCCTCGTACATGCATGTAAATATATCCTCAAGTTCGGCGGACATCAAAACTAAACCCTTGATTCCGCGTTGAAGATCTTCCAGGCTGGAACGCGTCTTTACCAAGAGACTGTTATAACGTTGTATTTCTTGTAGAAGGACAACATCCAAAGGACTCTTAACAGGACCGATTAATCTCTCTGTGGTCTCGTAATCAATTGTATTTGGTATTTTTGAAGCAATGTCCCCAGCCAGTTGCATGACCTAAAAATTGGTATGACAAGTCATTTGATTCTTTGAAAATATTTTTATTGTACAGGAAGTCCTGTACCTTATCCTCCTTGTTTGTTTCCTCGTCGCTGGATACCGCCTGAATCTGTAAACTCATGAGTGTCTGAAACATGCTCCTGGTCTCGGTTATGAGAGACGTGATGTCAGCATTGGGATGCTGACCAAAGGCTTCCGGTCTATCGGTATTTGGAAGCATCGTAATGAAGTCCCGGTAGGATTCGAGAGAGCCATCGCGAGGTACGTAATAAGTTGGTAAAGACGATAGTCTGTAATTGGAAACGACGAGGACGTCGTCGGTGAAGTATTGCTGAACGTAGGTCATCAGTAAGCGACGGTCCCAGTCATCAGTTACATGGCCACCGTAACACACGCCAGCTATTAGATACTTAAGAGAATCCCATGGAGTCTCGGGATATTCGTCCAGGTAAACCTGAAGAAGATTCTCAGACACTTCAAAGTCTGAATCGTTAAAGCTATATATGACGTTCCATCCTAACTGCTGGAACTTTTTACGCTCTAAAAGGACAGCGTGAAAGAAGACCAGAGTGTAGAGAAGCTTTTTATACTTGGCTTTAGCCAGACACATGTCGAATTGCGTTTCGCTTATTAAACCATAGAGGCGTTTCATATTGGCCTTAAGCCCCTTTGGCGGCTCGGTCGTCATTTTTATCCCAGCCTGTAGAATCGATATCGGGAACTCTGGCGTTGGGCTTGAGCTTAACCATAACCTGCATGAAAGAAGCTTTTTCATAAAATGTTAAAAGCTTTTGATTGACCCGTGAATCGACGCGGTATTAGAAGTGCGTAATGAAATTGGAAAATAAGATGGATACGTTTTTTTTTCTTAAATATCAAAAAATTGGTTCTTGGTAACAACGTAAATGAATTACTCAATTATTCCCTTTGACAATGGTAACTCCGAAATACAATAGAATTTCAATTGGATTAAGGGCTCCGAGTTAGATTTGTTAATGTTACACGGAACTGCTCTTTGCCGCTAAACCTGAGTATGTCCCTTTAAGCTACCTAAACTTTGGATGTAGTGTTTTGCTGGTCCCCAGTGTTTCCACAATTTTATCCAATTTTGGCATCCAACTGAGTGAAAGGTGACAATTGGCTAGGAATACCCAGGATCCTTCCTTGGCACCAACTTGTATCATTCTATGCACAGTGAAACAGTAACACTTTAGTCTTTGGTTATGTGCCGACATTTTGGTATTGATCTGTCGCAGATCAAAGAGAAGCGTTACCTTGTGGCTATTGGTGCTTGACCTTGTCCCAACGATAAAGCCATGAACTTGTCCATCATCTCCTGACTGTCAGCCAATTGCATCAGTGCACTAGTGGGATCAACTCCAGGCGACAGGACAAATATCAATGGATTTTGGGCGACAGAATCTTCTAGTACAGCCTTCACGTCCAGTACAGGTGGTTCCACAAAACGTTGACCCAGATTGTGTACGATAAACGTTGTTAAACAGAATGTTATTCTATCGCCACGACAACTTCTTATGAATAGCATTTTTTGAAATTCGTTACAGTTTTCTTCCCATTCAGCTATCAAGTGAACCGTTTCCGGCTCGGTGTGTATGTACCTAAAAGTATAAATATTTGAGGCTTGTATCTATGTATGTAAAAATTATGATAAGAGATACACGGGTGATACCAAGCATGCCAGTCTCGCGGAAATTGCTCGAATGATGCTGCGACACCATGAAATCCTGGAAGTTTGTCAAGCTCCGTTATGTTGTCCCAGGTCTCATCCGGAAGCCACGGGACCGGCTTATCCGGTTGGTTTTCTCTGTCGAGGACGATTCCACCTTTCAGGAGAAAGTTGTACTCTCCTTGGATCACTTTTCCCTCAGCCTCCATTATTTTTATACACATGTGAAACGAGAAGAGCAGTTTGTGCTGCTCGAAGAGGCCTCGACACGTGTTCCTTTAGGATAATTAATAATATCATAAATATATAATTATACATATATTATTTAACGAACAATATAATTTTCACGCAGCAACTCATAATTAAACCATTATAATTTATTGGTTACCACGTAATACTCGTTAACGTAAATTACTGATGTAAATTTAGTCATACTTATTATGGATATAATATATGCAAATATTGCTTAGAAATAAAAAAAACGTTTTAATGATCAAATTTTGCATCAAGTTTTGAAGAACCGTACGATACAAAAATATGAATAAATATTCCTTGATATTAGTTAATCTGATTAATAAAGTTCTACACTTACCTATATAGAGCATATGTATGGTAGTCATTTAGAGTATCAATTCTGTCGGCTAATTTTGAATTCTTAGGACTTTTATCAATGGATATCGTAAAAAGAGCAATGTACGAATCCAAAGAAAATTGGTACATCGGATCAATGAGGCTCATATCATTAAGTACAAAGAAGAGAATAGAGGCTCGTTTTGAACAAGGCCTATATCCTTCGCGAGCCAGATCAATTTCTTTTTCCGTTTCCTCAGATATCATCAATGATTCCTGAACCGAAATTGATGTACTCTTCGATGTTTGCAGGGTGTTCAATAGATCTAAATCGTCCAACAGAGAGCCACTGGTTACGCTCAGAAGACTGAAAAATATAATTTTGCGAGAACAGTCGTACTAAATGGAACAATAGGTGGGGTTTAAAGAAGCATACTAGAGGATTCGGTCCTCAAGGTCTTTTAGAGTTCGTTTTCCAGTGGCGATGGTCACAACGAGGGTATCTTTTTGTTCTTCCAATCGAGGCTTTTCTTTGCGCACCACTATGCCAAGAAGCTGAGCTTCCAGACCTAAGGACAATGCGAAAACAGTTTGATTGCCGTGCTCCGTTTCAATTGTCTCGTGAACGTGTTAGCCACCTTGTTCTTTTATGGCGAAATTGCACAGGGTGGTTTTTGTCGATACCTCTGGGGCATAATGTGGATTTGCCAACTTAGTGGTAATGAATAACCGAAATTTTGCATTGTACGTTATCACCTTATCGTTGAATTTTATCATTACTTGATCACCTGTCATTAGAACGTATTACCATTTTTATTTATAAGTAACTCTTTAAAAGGAATGAGAATTATTTTGAGCATTTCTAAAAATTTCAGTCTTATGGATAGTTAATTATTTCCATGTGTTATGTCACTTGTTTATAGGAACCTGATTTAATGAAGGCTTTTTGAAGAATTGGATTTAATGATGGGTCCAGTGTCTCGCCCACGTTTTGCAGTAAAATAGGCTTGCCGAATTGTATCGCATTTTCAAGGGATTTCATGAAGTCTGGTTGGCCAAAATCTATGACCTTGAGTTCCTGTAAATAAAATGAGAATATTTTAATTTGGGTAAAATATGTTATCTGTAGATGGTTTTTGAATACAAAATTGAGAATAAGGGAAAGTGAGAGATTCACGATATTATTATGAAAAGGTGTAGTGATGTACGTTTTTCGATTCCATATTTTTAATCCATTTCATTGCTTGACATTGAGGATCGATAACTAATGGCCAGCGTGTTCCTCTTGTTATTATAATTCCATTTTCTGTACTAAATCCATCGGATGGCAAGCCTTGTATATTCCACTCTCTAATGGTAGTGGGATCACTCAGGAATTCTTTGACATCCAAATTCGGGGAGAAAGGAATTTCTTTGTCACGTACCTTTAAGTATTTTTGAATCAAATTTCTTTGATATTAAAAACAGGAACAATTAAAAATAACTAATTTGTATATCAATGTTTACTATGGAATTAGTGCGCTACGTATTTCCTATTTGAAAAACAAATCATGACGAAATTTCGTATGCAGATTATTTACTGAAGAACGAGTAATAACATTCAATTTATATAGGAGCACAAGCTCATATCGGGCAGTAGATTGAATGAAATTAAATTAAATTAATATTTGATCAACAGAAAACGTGATAGAGTAAATTTCTGCAATATTCTTCCATTCTAGTGATGAATTTTAGTTTTTGTTTTTTTTTTGACTTCAAACGCTTGTAGCAGCCGAGACACTTTCTCGACAAGAAACATTATTACATTCGCCATCAACTACATTTAATACGTAATATAGCGGAGGACCAGCATTCCAACGTAGGCCAACCTAATTCGCAACGATAAATAACGCAAAACGTTTGCTCGCAATAAGCAGTATTACCGCAGACGTTCAGCACGCGTTTCTTTATTCTCACAGGCCACAGTACTTGCTAAGTACTTAATGAAAAAGTGTCAGACATGCGGCAGTTGTTGTAAATGCGAAATCGGCAAAAACTTTTTAGTAAAACCCGCAACCGCAACCATCTCTCTTGTGCTCATTAATTCTCTCTTATCTCTTACCTCCTTCATCCAGATATCGACTAGAGCTTCCCTGTAATTAGATACGAAAGGTCCCAGGTAGGAAACAAAGGCTGTCGATATCAAACAATCACCAGGAAGCCAATCAAAATATTCATCGAGTGATTTCACCGTCAGTTCCCATCGTATTTTTTCGCCGGAGAGACCGTCTACCAACATGGCCGCACGTTCCAATTTCAGTTTCAGCAATTCCGCCTAGAGACATATAAAATTAACGAAATACTCGAGGCAATTTAAACTCTTGGAAGGTCTCCCGATTTCTAAAGTAACTTTGAACGGTTTCTGGCTGGACTTCGCTTTGCTTCCAGAAATTATGAAATTCACGAGGAGGTGCCCTCCGCCCCCCCCTCCGGCCCCCTTCCGCCATCACCAACGGGGGCGCGCGGGCTAAAATCGTACTCGTCGTACTCTTTGCAAGGCTAGCTTACTATTCTAATCAAGTCCTCTTTCTCCTTCATCTTCGCATCGTACATTTGCTGCAGTCTCTCCAACTCCTCGCGCAACTTTTGCAATTGCGCCTTGGCCTCGGCCAGGGCGGCTTCCTTTTGCCGCAAGGATTCCAGTGCTGCCTCCAACTTTTCTCTCTTTGGCGCGACGATCCTGGTAAAATTCATTCAGGCGAATATCACGCTGACTGCATATATATATATATTTCATATTTAGATGCACGTCAAAGGGACTACTTTACCTGTATAATTTTCCGTATTTCTCCATGGCGATTACCCACATACAGAGTGATCGCGCTGCTATGGATACCATGCCAACTTTCACGGGATCAAAATCAGGATTCGACGTATACTTCCCTATCGTTTTTAGGGTCTTGTCCGATATATGATCCTTGTCGAAATCTCGTAACTGAAATTGGTCGAATTATTTGAATTGATCCCTGACAGAGTCCAAAATAATACGATTTTTTCGTAATGGTACCGTGTTCAAGAAATTGACGTCTCCAAGTTGCCGTTTAGATTCGGCCCAGCTTGGTTCAGAATTCTTCAGGATCATTACAGCCTCCATAACCATCTCGACCTTGGCTGGTGGACGTGTGAAGGATTTTATCTCTGATAAATCTTTTTTATTCAATGCATCCAAAGCCTAAAGAGTACAGGAAGTATTAATATATATTTTAATAAAAAAGAAAGGAATAATTCAATTACAAGCTAATGTGATCGGAGAGCAGAAAACATAGATAATTATTTTTAAAAAAATATTCCATTGCTGTATTATTATTATAACAGCGACATGGTTTAATTTTTTTTCCTTAAAATAGAAAACGAAAAACCTTCATAGCTTCATTCAATGCCGGTTCGACGGTAGCCAAATCGGCGCGTGCAATTTCCTCCAGTTTTTTACATTCTTTGGATTCTTCGCCAATACGAATAGATTTTGCAGTAACGCTCTTCTGCGTTTCATCGGCGTCTCGACGCTGATTCACTATAGTCACCAGAAATTCCTCGCACTCCTTCGTGGACAGTTGTACCTGCTGCTGAGTTATTTCAAGCTCTGCAGCCATCTCATTGACCTTTTGTCGCGTGTCGTCTATTTTGAACAAACCATTTCGCAATTTGTTCGCTTGATCAGCCAACTCTTGCCTTTTCTCTGCCAGCATTCTATCGGCAGAGCGGTTACATATGTATTCGTGAGACTGATGGAGGTGAAATTGTAGCAACTTAAATTTTTATAATCTGCTATCAATGTCAAACAGATACGAACGATCGATACGAATGCGTTTATGATTTTAGTCATTCACTGTGTGTATCCGAATGATAATTTGAACTTTATAATAAGGTTATTTTTATGAATTTTATTTAGCACTCGCATTAAACTAGTCACTGATATCTGCAATTATTCGATTGTGAAAAATTCGTAAAATGCAATTTTTAATACAGCCTTTAGAGTACAGCTTTTCCCGTGTATGATTTATGCAAGATTCGTAAATTGAATGCGAAACAGAATTGACAGCTTAAAATACATCAATATCTATTAGCTTAAAAATTCATATCTAATAGCATTAGCTAAATTAAACATTTCATGTCCATTTATGATGATTTTATAATATTAAGGTAAATGATTAAGAAAGTTAAATTATTAATGAACCTACTGCTTGTAGCCAGCGACCAGTTCCAGAAAGTTTGTAGGCGTAACGTAATTATGCCGTTTCATTTCATTAGCCATTCTTTTGGAAAATTGAGACACGGTGTCGTGAATTAGTGAAAATGTTGCAGCTATACCATCGCGCAGTCTAACTTGTAGTGGCTGAATAGGTGTCTCGGATATCGATGTTCTCTTTTCCTAGAGAGAAAAGTTTCTACCTTAAAGTATACAGTATACGCATCGCCAATATTTTATCGTTCAATATCCGCCACAACACCAATTCGATTTTTATATATACCACAGACACTTTACCTCGCGGAAATGGATAGTATATTTCTATGTCCGCGTACGACGGTTCTCAAAGAGGAATATGAATAAAGGTACGTTTGTATCATGAAGAATTTACGGGTACGAAAACGGATGGTTGGAACGTAAATAAAAATAAGATTCTTTCATGATATCAAAAGGAAGCTAATACTTACCACTCTATTTTCACCCGTTATCGTGATTATTAAATTTAGATTCATGAGGAACTTGTTGCCGACTTCCAAAAGTGCTTCGCGCGGCCATTCCAGAAACCAGTCGATAGTTGTGCAATTGATAAGGGAAGGATATTGACGTAATCTGTTTCTAAAAGCATCACCAATCGGGCTCATGCACAATACTATGTGCATATTTATTCGTACTCGTTCAATGAGGAAGCCATAAATTGCTTCACCAGTCGGTAAGACTCCCGCTTTCGTAGCATCCTTGTATAATTTGTTCTTAATCTGTATGAATAAAAAAAAAATTAAGTAATCTAAATTTGTATTGATATTTTATATTAATATCATCTTAATATTCGATTATTTTAATTGACCTCCTCGATCTCCTCCGTTTTAAAAAGATTGGCAACTTCACCAGTGCTCAGCATGTTGTTCACTATCTCAAGGAATTGCTCCTCGGCCACTTGGGTGTCATTGAAGAGGAAGCTGGTGGGTTTGTTCTCCACCCCGGCTATGGAGTAGAGGGTCTTGAGGTCCTCGCGAAAGTCCGGTACCTTGTAGTTGTTGCTAACCTCGATTTGGTAGGTGGTGAGTTCGCACATGTATCCTGCCACTTGCGAAAGTGACTGTCTGCCGCTTCCTCCGATGCCTATCAGCAACATGTTGCCTCGGGGCTGTTTGCAAGTGACACTTTGATTCGTTTAAGCAAGAGGAAGTTATCGATTTGCAAACCAGTCGATTCGCATTGGATTCTACGCCCCAGGCGGTGGTTGCATCCACCGAACCGTTCAATCGAACCGATCCGATTGTACGCAATAGGTGAGAACGGTGATTAACAGGAACGTGGTGGAAACTGAACGTACCGTAAAAGCCAGTACGTTAATTGTTATCGTTTGAAATCACCAATTAAGGGATGTTACATTCTCTGTGATTTTTCTGAACTGACAAGACTGATAAAGATAAACTGGCGATTGATCTAATACCGGGAGAAAGGTCTGTAATTTCTTTTAACTATTGACTGATAGAGATGGAAACGTCCTTTTGACTTTTGGCTGACGTAATTGATATTGGCTGCTAATTTAGTCGCTAACCTGTGATATTACACGAACGATCCGACATATGTGTTCAATTGCATCTCTGAACAAGACCAGGTCTAAACGAACTACTCCTGGAGACGCGTTGTACTCGTCCATTTGTGTTTCTATGTAACGACGAAGCGCTGATATGTCTATTAGGTCTTCATATATATTCCAGGCGTTCATGAAGCTTCCTGTAAATCATATGGTCCTTGTTAATTGAATTAACGAACTTGATTAAAGAAATTGACAAAAATATCAATTTCATGCTGGACAAGCGATTTACCGAAAATGGGACACCTCTTTTCTGGACATAAATTGTGATACGTCAGCTCGAAATATTTGCCGAGTTGTTCATTAAGCTGAGACGCAAACCATTCACGATCTCTATTTTTTTTCCCATTAATCCATTAATATATTCATTATAGTTTTGCTTTATTATTGTAAAATAAAAATAATGTACAATACCTCTCGTCAATTAGACGATCACAAAAAACTCTAAACGACTCATGAATCCAGAGTCGTAAAAATGTCTGCTTTGAGTACTGATAGTCCTTATGGCTACGCAATAATCCTTGGAAAATCTGGAAAGTGTAAATGTACATTTATACTAAAAAATATTGCCTAGTTTCGTGAAGAATACTTGAAAAGATATATCGTTAATTTTGTAAAACTTAATATGCATATCTAAAGATAATTGAGAAATTAATTTTTTCACAACTGACCTTGGATATGTCTCTTAAATTGAAGAGATAATGCATCTTGGCTGGAGTTGGCAGCATTTTCAGGATGACATTATTGTACATTTCAATAGTGGCCAGAGTTATATCGTTAGCTATATTAATGTAACTAAATTGTTATATTGCATAATGTATTTAAAATGGGTTAACATTAAAAAAAAATAAAACTCACAGATGCCCTTAACTTCAGGGTGAAATTCAAAGAGTTGTTGATGCAACATCGTTCCATAAATACGAACTATCTGCTTTTCCGCTGGAAATGTCATATTTATCACATTGAATTGTGTAAGTAGACGTTCCGTTATGGTATTACGACCACCACCAGGTGGTCCCATGGCCGCCATTAATTGCATCTTCTGTATATATTTGCGTGTCTGTTTCTGCCGATCATACCTATGATATAAAATAAAATAAAATTCCTATCATCGAATTTTTTTTCGAATCCCCAATAAACTGATAGCTGTCGTATATAAACCGGAAATCTTTACGTCCATATTTTATACTTCCTCACCAAAATCCGTAACCGATCCATTGGCGAATCAGTTCCAATGGCGGTTGTGAGCCATAAGTTTCCTTCATAGGCATATTGAAATCGTCCATAAAAGTTATCATGCTTTTACCACCAATAGGCACATAGGTGCCTTTCGTGCGTTTCTCAAGTCTGCTTTCTATGGTGTCCTAAAAAAAAAGCTAATAAATCAGAATACCTACATAATTGGAAGATAAATAAAATTCATTTCTATATTATACCAGCAGTCCTTTGCTTATTTATATTTAATTTCCTCTAAGATCCATAGCAGCATCAGAAGTTTACCTGAACGTTATTCGACGTCGTCTGAGCAGACATATTTATTACGAGCAAAACGTATTTCAAACGATCCAAGGAATCCAATACAGACTGAGCAGTCGACGTCTTGCCTGTTCCCACAGGACCCACCAGAAGGACTGGATAACCATGAGCCAGAAGAATACTTACAAGAAATTCATATCGTGCAGTATCCACCGTGGGAACTATAATTTTGTAAAAAGGTATTCTGCAAAAGAGAAAACAAAAAAATTCTTTCAATTCCCGCATCAGGATCAGGACGAACCTGGAAGCTAATCCATTTATCGCACGGACCAATCCGCGAGGATCCTATGGCACAAGGATGATACCTGTCGCTTTAATCGGAAGGACCCGGAAGGGTTCTCTTTCAAAAGCTACTATAGTGAGCATTATAAAGTTCTTTTGAGCTTTGCTATGAGAATTAAATATTATTTTATTTTTACTGCTCTTTACCCTATTTGGTATTTCCAGGTCTGCGATAATTTTTCCTCCCAAGAGACAAAGCTTCGCTGCCGTACGTCAACGTAATACTCGTAGACGGTGTCCCTGATGGGAAAGGAACCCTCCATCTCCCTTATGAAGTTATCTACTTTCTGACGACCATCTTCGTTAACCGAGGCACATAGTGACCATATCATGCTGTCAGGAAGCAGAATGTTAATTTATGGATTATTCATGAAGCATGTGCATGGTGAGACAAGATAGTTACTTACCAGAAGAGGAACCAAATTTTACATATGGAATTGAAAGCGTCACGATCATCCCCAAGTTCTACTCCATTTTGTGGAGTTGCTAGGACTTGAAGAAGCTTACAGAGAGACTGAACTGCATTCAATTCAGGCACTGGTATAGGTTCTTCGCATTTTTCCTTTTTGAAGGCTAATGTGATGTCTACGAATCGTGTAAATAATTCATTCATCTGGAAAATAAAAATTAATAAACGTTTAAGATGATTACAAATATTATTCAAAAATAAAGAATTTTTTGTAGGGACAGAGAATACCTCTTCCATAAATTCCGATTTTTTCTGGTATTGATCAAGCCATGAATTTACATATGGCCGCCATCCTAAGTCTTTGTAATCGTTATACACCATCCCAGCTCTGGATACTGTTGCTGGAGAAGCTACGGCTAGATCCTGCACTTCAAAGAGCAACGACACTTGCTCTGGCATTGTAATGCGGTCGTTGTTTATCAGCGTCAGTATCTTAAAACAAATACAGACTTTAAAAAAAATATGAAATACCCGAGGGAAATTATAACTTTTCTTCTTTCGATAAAACTCATTATCATCCGTCAGACGCAGAACGTTATGTTACATATAGTTGCGGCTAAGTAAACTAAACGGCCCTTAACTTTGTTATCGTCCATTACACTGTTCATATTTTCAATCCAGACAGCGTCGACAGGTCCATCGAATAGAATCCACTTCTCGTCAGGCGTCTCCTCTGCCGTAATTGAAACATTTAATTATTCTCTAGCTCAGATAAATACATTTCTCCAATTACGTATACACTTCTGACATAATACTTGATATCATTTCTTATTAAGTCTGCATTGTCCATAATCAATTTACCATTAAGATTCAGGGGACTCTTTAACATTAAATATCACAAGAAGCTGTCCCTTTCACAACAACTTGACTTACGGATGAATTATATATCAAGTTATTACAGAAATGTCAAACAACAAATAGCTTAACTCATAGATAAACCAATACAGCACATTAAAAGAAAGACTATATCCCATATCTCATTAGTAAATCGCAGCAACTGTGTCTCATTAAAATATCTCTTGGTTAAACACGTCCCAGAATAAGGGACTCGATACTTTCAAAATATTTATTAATTTCCCTATGAAGTTGTACATAAGGGTTGTCCTTACCCGAGCACGTCTTTCGCATAATCGAGGATATCACTCCATCGAGCCATTCACCCGTAGCGAGGTTATACTCGCCATACAGTTCCCCAAGATTTAAAGCTTTGGGATTAATTGGATATTCGTAGATGGCGTTAAATCCAGGTTTGTCGTTATTTTTCAATGCCGTTAATGTATTCCTTAAGATTTTCCATGTGACCGATTTTGCAGTATTTGATTGACCCACGATCATAGTGGAGTGACGAGAGTTCTTTGTTTCGTAAAGTTCGATCACTTTCGTTATGATGAGGGGTATGGGCTGATCAATGAGAATTAATTGAATCGAACGATATGAAATGATCAACCGAGGAAATAAACGACTGGATTACTTGGAGTTTCAGTTTTGTCGCTTCCGCAGTAATGTAGCCAATCAGCTCCTCGTAATCTACTGTAGGTACTTCGACACCAGGAAAGAGGTCAGAGGTGATCCCAACAAAGAGAGGAAGGTCATCCGAGGTTAGTTTAGCAATGTTCATGTCCTTCATCGCCAGGATAACGATCTAGAGTATATATTAAAGTAGATGGACTCCTTGAATACTGAGAGCCTCATAAAATTCTTTAATTCCAAAATAATCAGGGTATCAAATTGATCCTTGATACAAGGAGCAAGTGGAAGAATAAAGAAAATTAATGGCTGTCATTCGATCAAATTTAGCACCGATAAATTTTACCTTAGTAATTTAACTGTATAACTTTCATTATCTTTTTTTTAATTACCTCTTCATCCGGCAAGTTTGGGTATAGTCTTCTCTTCTTACCGGCATATCTGGTAAGAGTGACTATACCACGGAGTCCAAAATCATAATGAAACTGTTTGCTAAGTTGTTGCTGGGCCAAAGTGTAGAGAGTGAAGACCTGAAGAAGATCGGCCGCGCATCGATAAGCCATAGCGATTGAGTTGATTTTTACTAAAGATTTGTAAAATGACAATAGCAATAAATTTACCTTCCTAGCAAGAGAACGCGTGTTCTGAAATCCTTCACCAAACAGATTAATTTCAGCAATCATGCTACTATCAGGCACCATCATCGAGATAGGTCGGAACATAGACTTGAGATTGTCCGGCAACTCCGTACGGCCAGCGTATCCAGGATTCATGGTGATGAAGATTCCGCAGGTGTGAACCAATGAAATTTCCATTCCCTCGAATGCGAATCTCGTCAGCTTTTGCGCCAGAGCAGTAAGTATTGAGAGGATCTGCTGAGCCACTACAGACAGGACCTCGATATTGATCCTGCAAAAAGAAACAGAAAGTCCTTTATTGTCGCCGAACATCGCACTTTAATTCTTCGTCTTCTTTCCTTTGAACTCTATACTCCAAGTGGCGAAAGATCGTCACTTCTGTCTGAAATTTCATCCTCATGACCCCCTAGATGAAGAAGGTCGTGGGAGCGTTAAGGTTTAATGCATGGAGTCTCAACCTGTTAAATTCATCGAAGCATCCCCATGCTCCAGTTTGCGCGAGACCGGAAAATTGTCTGCCCATGCTCTTGTAGTCGAGGCCTTCCGAGCAATTCTGAACGATCACGTTGAATCCTAGTGCTTTACCCAGGTCCTTTACGGTTTCGGTCTTTCCGGTTCCGGCTGGACCTTTAGGGCTACCGCCACGATGTAGATGAAGAGCAGTGGTCAGCGTTATGTAACACCTATTAATTAAACGATGAAACGCCATCGGCCGTAAATAACAACATAGTCTGAGACAGGCTTACTCTCTATAGGAGTGTTATACGAGTGTTAAATTAGCACAAAAAAATCTACAAGGTCAATAAAATCGATAAACATTGAAATAATTACCGGTCAGTAAGTGGAGTTATAACGAGTCTTTCAGAATTTCCAAGATACTCGTAGCCATACACGAAGAAGGTATTGGTCTGTCTTACTATGCAATCGTCCACGTCACGGTCCCAATAGAATCTCAATTGCGAGAGCCACTCGAATGCGGATACGTCTCTGCAATCTAAAGTGTCTCCATAGAATGCTGATCATTAAATCTGTCGATAATTACTTGTTTTTTATTGCCCATACTGATTTTATACATCTTCTCGATAACGTCTCTCGCGTGAATCTCGATTACAACAATGGCTTTGAGTTTTAGTCTTTGCAGTCTATTCAAATTTCCACGTACAGCCTCGGAGTACTTGGCTAGCGCCTGATTCTGCTTCTTCTTCAGCTTCTTCAACGGTTTCTTCGACTCCATTAATCTGTCAGGATTAGAGAGTTTAAGGAGAGGATAGTAGTGGCGTTCGAAATGAAGCTCTGTAAAAAAAACAAAAGCTAATGGTCTCCCATCTTTCTGTCTCACTTTTTCTCTTTCTCTCGTGTCGTTCCTTAAACGTCGCAGTTCGTTCTCGTTAACGCGAACACCCCCCAGTGTGTCAGGTGTCCAGCGACAACGTGGGGTGCATTACGCGGACGAATTTTATCCAGGGATCCTAACTCGTGGGGGTGAAATTATTCACAGTACGGCTGGTATATGCAAACGAGAGATAGAGGCGAGGGGGTGGGTCGTGACCTAGGCAATGGGATGGGACGGATAGTGGTGTATGGAATACGAGGGGATAGAGGATGGGATAGCATGGAGAATATGCAAAATTCCTCTTATTAGAGATACTGTGCCTGGTTCGCTTAAGCCTTCAGTTACTCCGACCTCCTACACTTAGCTACCACCTATCTACTATGTACTGCCTAGCTCTAACCTTACTCCTTCACATTGTAAAATTTTCGTACTCACTTGCAGTGCAAAAGAGTCCTGGTACAGTCCGTGGTCCATTGTATTTGCGAGGATGTTATTCCTGGCTGACCTGGCCATTCCTTCACCCATTTATCTCGTTTCGCTAACATTTTTCGTAACGCCGTCCGACATTGTCGCAGTATTTCTCGTAAGCATTCGCGCATTGCTGATTCTGCAATGATCGAACAGATTAAGCATACAAATTCGCACTGAATTCTTACGTCACCCTCCTGTTCTAATTTACAGGGAATAAGATTGAAATTTTATCAAACACATATTTTTTAAACGACCTTACTCCCTACGTGTGTTCATTGTTAATATTTTCCAGTTATCAATATTCCATAAAACAGTATGATGCAACGTGTAAATATTGAATATTCTCTTTGACGCTAGTTACATAGAACTACAGGACTGCAAGTCGATTCGGAGGGTAAATTCGAGCGTAGTATAAAGTCTTCAGGTTAGTTTTGTATAACACGCTTTTACAGAACCTGGTGCACAACACCTGCCAGTATGTAAACTTTCAGCGGAGACGGTAGAAAGTTGATGCTCGCACGTGAGCGAACCAGAAGATTAAGGTAGCGCGAGTCGTCGCTATGGGGCTTCAGTGAAAACGATGTTGTGGCTTAAATGAGGTGGCGCGGCTTTATAGTCAGAAAGTTAGGCGGAGTAGTTTTACTGGGAATAATGACGCGAGTGCTTACCGATGTCACGCGAGCACGAATTTACCTAGGACGATGGCTCGTATGCACTCTGGAAAATTGCGACTCCCGACGGGTCTCGAGCACTTCGTGGGAAAGTTCAGAACACGCTGGGAAAAATTTTACCCTCCTCCACGAAGCGCTAGCGCCCACTTCGTATCCACGTCCTTGGGACGGACTGCTATCTTTAGGAGGAGGATGCAATCTTGACGCTAGAGAAATTCCTAGGGAACTACGAGTGAAAGCTTATAGAGAATACTGACCTGTATGACATAGCCATACTTCAACTTGGCCCTCCAAGGGTACAGAATGTAGGAACTCTACATATTCTCCTTCAGCTGAGTACATCCCTTCAGCCAATTGTTTGTTTGTTATTGACTAAATGAAATCGAGATGAACTATGAATCATGGGTTGAAAATTTACTCAAATTCACTGAACTCATACAGATTCAGGTGAATCAATAGACCTTGATTTGACTTGTTTGAGGATTTACCTTGCCCAACTTTAAGCTCTTGATACCCTCGAAGAGCTTTTTTATGTGGGGTTGAACGAGGTCAGGTCGCTTGGAGTTTGCTAGAATCTCTAGCATATCGTCATTGGAGATGAAATAGAAGCGTGGGAAGATATGACGCTTCGTTTCTAGATACTGTTCCAAAGCTCGCTGGATCGCTTCCAGTTTGTCGTTGAGTTCATTCAGTTTGTCGAGCAATCCAGCTGAAAATACATGAGATACGTAGGTTTAAGCGCAAAAGCTTTTGACGATGTACGATGTAGTTTTCGACGTACTAATCATAAATAGTTATCTATATTTGAGGTCGAGTTATGGTAAGAGAAGGCACAGATACGTACGAGTGCCATTGGGGAATGCGGTAAGCGCAAAGCCAGTGGAAAGCTCGTAAAGCGAAACAGTGATCTGGAAAATCTCTTGAAAATGTATTTTAAGCTTTCAGAGAAGTATCTGACAATTATATATGAGGTTGCGAATAACTTCAATAGAATATACTTAAATATTGAAGTACGCGATGTGAATATACTACTTGTTACAGATATTAATGTAATATTATTTAATGGAGGCTTGATTTATCATATTCATTGAATATTGTTATACAATATATATATATAGTTGAGCTCTACTTACGCGGATCATGTGTTGCTGGTAGGGCTAGGGCGAAACCAGCCATTCTTGAAGTAATTTCTTGCCAGGATAAGGTCAACCTATCGAAGTCATCTGTTTCTTTGGGAAGCTGTTTCCTGATGTCCTCTGCCCCAAAGATATTATCCAGATACATATAGCCACGTTGAACCAGTAGGACCATTTCCAGTACTTCTCCAATAGTCGATAGAGCTCGTTCCCAATAATCGACATCTAGAGCGAACGGTTCGACAAATCTGCGAAACGATCAATGTAAATGACCTGATGATTTAGGGTTGTTCAAAATGAAAAAAAAAACCTTGTTGATTTCATGGCAGCTAGTTGAACTTGATGCTCTTCTAGATTTTGCGTGATATCATCAACACTTTTGAGTCTGAAGACACCCTTATCTTTATAGGGTGTCATTTCTAGATGCATGACCTTCCAAAATTCACTGATATTCTTCAGACCCTGAAATTTCGATAGATTCAATAAGTTCTTCTGCACGAAAATTGTTGAGAAAAGTATTGTAAAAAATTTCTTTGAATCGGATGTATCGTTTACCACTTCTATAGCCAGTTCCATTGTCGCTGCGTTTGAGATATCGTTAATTTGTTCTGCAAAATTTTGCATTTGCATATCCGCAATGGCGTCCAGCGTGAACTCTTCAGAATTCTGATCAAACTCTCGACCTATTATAGTCTTGACCCGTTTCCAATGACGTTCCCTCATTGCTGAATTCTTAAGATCAGTGATCAGTGGCAAAGTACGTCGAAATTTGTCTACCCGTGATCTAATGGGCAATTGCCGAATTTGATACTTGGATATACCGCTGTTATATCGCTTACACAAATTTACCTAGAAGTGCCAACAATTTCCCAATGCTTTTCTTTCAATTCTCTGCTGAGCCTATTAAGTTTTCGAAAGAGAACATTCGCAGTGACGTCCATGTCCTCCATTTCAATTCGCCAAAAGTTTCCTGTCTTATAACGTTCCCAGGCTTCCTCCCATTCGTCAGTAAGTTTCCATACCAAGTCGATGGCTGTCAGATCCTGTATCGGCAAAGGAAGTATACAAGTGTCAAAGTAAAATACGACAGTTTTGATACTGTTTCTTGATAGGATGCCGGTACCTTATCAAGTTTAACCAGTTCTAAGGATTCCGGCTGGCTGATATCAAAAACACCAAGATTTGTCTGCAAACGAGTTTCTTTCAAACGCATAGCGTCCAATTCCTTTCGTATATTGAGTAACCATTCGAGAGCGTCTGAGATTTCATTGGCATTTAAAGGAATTGTATTTACTCAAAGGAGCTTTTGCGCATCTCCAAAATATTTTAGTAATAACAATGAGATCGAACGATTTCGATCTCACTGTGAATTTTGAAATAGTTCGCGTACCTTTCGTTTTCCAATCCGATGTGAATGGCCCGTTATCGAGAAACTTGGTTAGTAGAGAAATGGCGTTGAGCTTCAGTATCGCCGCTTCCTCGAGCAGTTGTTTCTTGAATAGCACCTATGCGAGAAACGTGGACATACTGTCAAAGTGTCTTCCATAGAGGAATATCGATTTTAAATTCAAAACGTATTTTTGTACTCCTTGAAATCCTCCGATAACAGTAATACCTATTTGCTTAAAGTATTGCCATGGAAATATATAGGATATTCGGTATACGCAGACAAACTTACAATTGTTGTATACAAAGAAGCCATAGGAATTACTTCATTTTGACGTAAAAGCAAGTATATGATTATTTTCATTAAAATAAATAGCAAACTGATAAAACTGAATGAACGTCGACATGATAACTTTGATAAAATTCTATTCCACGGATATTCTTTTTTTATAATGCAAAATAACGCAATTGAATGTATATATGTATATTGTAATATATAACTGTTGAAATAGTGCTTAATATATTTTTAGTTAAAAAACTAAAATAGTTAGTATTCACCTTCTTTTCTAACAGTAGAATTTCATAGGATGCTAATTGCTCCAAATATTCATCCCAGGCATTATCAATATTTTTGATTCTCCTCTTAAAATCGAAAGTCATCGGCACTTCGTACTTCTCTATAAAGAAAGAGTAATTACAAAGCAAATAATCACAAGCACCCTACGCCCGATGCATATCTTGATTCAGCCCCTGAACCAGGAAGCTATTCGATCGCATTCTACTTGGGCCTTTAATATTTACCCAGAGTCTGGAACTGCTCACGGATCTTTGGGAATTCGTCCTTCTCCGAGGGAGCTTCCAACTTGAGCTTCTCGAGCAACTGTAACGCTTCTTGCATGGTAACGAGGTCGCTGGGTTCTTTCGTTATTCTAAAGTCACGAGAACGAATTTTCTTTTACATTGAATTTATCGTGGAAGAGCAATTGAATAACAATTAAAGGATTCGACTAATTGGAATACGCTCAATT
Source organism: Calameuta pygmaea (assembly GCA_031762395.1). Lineage (NCBI taxonomy): Eukaryota > Metazoa > Arthropoda > Insecta > Hymenoptera > Cephidae > Calameuta > Calameuta pygmaea. The sequence goes on from JASANN010000387.1 coordinate 921,669, forward strand.
TGAAATTGAGACCATCAGATAAAAGATCTTATTCTTTTTTTATCGACCTATTATTCCTATGGCAAACTATTAGGATAAATTGATACATTACAATATTTTCGCTCACTTCAATCCATTATCTCGCACGTAATTGTATACGTGATTAAGCTTCGATTCCGTGAAACGTAGAAGCAATCCTGTGAGTTTCTGTTGCCAGAGAGAGCATTGATCGATAATGGCGCCTTTGAGTCTATCGGAATTCACGTCAATGAAGTGCACGGTGGTCACTGTTTCTTGTAATTGAACGTCGTTTGCTATTTTACTGTATCTAATGATATCCGTATCAAATGTCTCAACTGTTGGTTTCAGATTCTCATACCTATTCGCGAAATAGATATAGTGCAGATTATATAAGAAAGACGATTAGCCGCATCTGTTACCGTTGAATGAATAAGTCTTTATTGGTCTCCCACACCTCCTTGAATTGTTCCCAATTTTTCAAATATTTTTGCAGCTGGTTAAAGCACTCGGTCACCTCTGTAATTTAAATAAAAAAGAAAGTATAATACTAGTGAAATACGATACAAAAGAATTCTTCATCTTTAGCAACCAATGCTACTAGTCAGACGCAGAAAACTTTTATTTCAATTAATGCTCGGAAAAAAAATTACCGCTATTGAGCATTTGTTGAATCCGTTTACACTCTTCGTCCTCGAGATAAACTACCCAAAATTGATTAAACGTCGCATCCTGAATGCGAAACTTATTAGCGACGCGACGAATGGGTTTAATTGGTTCGAGAAGATCGTTTAGAACGTTTGACATTATTTTTGCAATATCCGCAATAGGAGGAATGAAATTGATCTGACAGAAGTAAAGAAGAAAATCAGTAAAAAGGGAATATTAAATTTTTAATTTTCAAATAATTCAATTTCTTAATTAATACCTTGTTATCAATGAGATCTGCCTGGACGATAAGAAGAGGCGATGGTGAAGTTGTTCCATCGCCATGCAAAGCTTCGAACATAACATTCAAAGAATTCTTAATGCAGAGCTTAAACGCTTCCTCTATTAATCTGTCAAGATTATTGATATAGTCCTTCCATTCAGGGTATGTCTGGAGAATTTCGAGAAAAAGTATTTTACTCGTGGCACGAACGCAATTTCTGTTTTCCAGACACATAGCAGCAGTACGATACGGCGCGGAGATTAAATTTCAATTCTGTCGCTTTCAGTTATCCACTACGAGACTGTGGACACGTTGGATAATCCGACAATCAAGAAAATCGTTATTTAATTTATCAGCAATATTTCACATTTTTAGAATAAACCATATCGATACTTTTCTCTCGCACCAATTAACCAAGTTAACCAAAATATGTAATATCACTTAATACAGAAGAAAATTATAAGATTAATTTTTTATACAAGACAAATAGTCTTATAGAAGTAAATAATACGTTTAGCATTTACTTTTGAACCGGCAATGATCGTATCATTAAATCTCCAAAAACTATATCTAAAATTTTTAATATGATCGTACATACTTCTTCTATTACTGCCTGGAATCCTTCGTAGACGACCATGACGTACTGAATAATAACGTTGTATTTTTCTATGACGACATTAATAACAGCTTCCCTGGTTAAAGGTAAGAGAAAGAGAAAGAGGAAATAAATAAAGAATAAATTGGATTCAATGCACAGATAACGCACCTGACGTTCGACAATTCTATTTCAAGCTCTGGCAACGTATAGGCGTAATTAGGTTTGATTTTGATCATAGGAGTGTCGCAGATGTTCTCGCACATTTTAACGATTTCGAAATTCGATTTCTTGTAAATGTCGACGAAATCTTGAAGCTGGGAGAATGAGAATGGCCCTTTGTTACTTTTCTCATTTCTTATACAATACCTTGTACTCTTCTACAATCTTGTAGAATTTTCAGGATAGCTTCATGTAAATAGTAATAACATGCGTACATTTGCAGCATGAGTACAACAGTCTTCTATGTACGTATCTATGTACTCTGAGTTCCACGTAAGCTTTGTCAAGCCGGGCTTGATCTTCCGGTCAAGCAACTTAATTAAGTCCCGAAATAGATCACGTTCAACTGTGGATAAGGCTGAAACGAAAGTAAGGAAGGAAGGTAGAAAATGCTATCACTCCTTGAGAGCAACAAGAGCTTTCGGAGCAATCATTAAGCTCCTTGAGATTCCAGTTGCGCGATAGGAAGGGAATCAATCAGAATCGACTAGCCGACGACCTCGATTCAAATATTAAATTTACGCTCTACTTAAGCCATATTTTTTGCCCTTAGTTCGAAAATCGTTCCGGACTGTTCTACTTGGTATAAACTTTTTCTTGCATTACAACTTTTTAAAATAGTCCACCAGATACTCTCGCTGCAATTTTTATCTCGGATCTTTCGATAAATTTGTTTAAAGAATTGTTTTTGAAAATTAAAAAAAATTCTAGGATCTACCTTGAACTATTTTATTGTAAGCCAGCACTACTGTCAGGACACTTTCGTAAACAAATTGCAATGTATCCCATCTGCCATTTATCAATTGAAGATGAACCGGGATATCGAACTTCAAATCGGTCCAGTATTTTGATTCTTTACATATGATTAATATGCTCGGATGAATATTGCATTCCAGTAGTCCTGGATGATCGATACTTTGTCTCATTAAGTATCGATCCAATCGACTTTGAGGATCGTCACCGATATCGTCCAACCATTTTTGATAGATGTCACGAATTCCAGCTTTTATGGAATTCACTAGTTTTTTATACTGGTGATAGACCTCGTGACTTATACCACAATATGGCATCCATTTAGCCTGCTCGAAATTTTCTTTGAGCATTATCAAACGACGAATCTTAAGGGACATGTTCAGTGCTCGTCCTGCGAAATATGGCATCATTGACGGATATTCTTCACGTTCCTCCAATACCTCCACTTTTGTATTTTGTATCTCGTCACCGAACATCTTCCATACCTGCAGATCGGACAACATGAAAACATGTTTGTTCCACTGTGCAGCATTGAATACATAGCATTTATTGGATAGGACATGAAAGCAATCTCCAGATTTGGTCAGACTGGTCGATCAACAGACTCGATGCAAACTATCTAACTTGAAACTCATGCAAACATTTGTTTTGCGAAAAGATAATCGATTTTGCTACCTATGTCATCGTGGCTGATTGTTTGTCGGGTTCATTTATATTCAGAATTTAATTATAAAAATAATTTTAAGTTATGGTCAATGCTTGTTCATAAAATATGTTATTATTAAAAGTTATCGTTATTAGAACGGGATACGTATACTTGTTACGTACGGATGTTGTTCTACTGTCGAACAGCGTTCTAAGATTTTCACGACCAATGTAATTATAAAATCCATAGATATTCTGAATTCCCTCTTGCACATTGTTCACGTCCTTGAATACAGTGGTGGCGAGATTTTCAATAATAATTTCCAGGTCTTTCATCTCCTGACGAAAGCGAAACATGTCGTCGTACCAGGTGACTTGTTGCACATCGAAAATCTTCTGGGAATTGTTCTCCAGAGAACGTAAGTGGCTGTGGAACATTCGCTCGATCTTCTGACAGACTTTTTCGTATTCTGCTCCCTTGGTACCGCCGAATCTCGGCTTTCTGATTTTAACAGTCTCGTCCATTCTAAACGAATTCACCTGGTAACTTCATTTGCTTATCGATATATAAGAAAAAAAAGTCAAACTTTAGCATGCATCTGGTACCTAGCGAATTCAATCATCGCCTGACAAACTTCAATCATATTATAACATCTCGTGACGAATGTATCGACGTGACGAAAAATATAATCGTCGTCCAGGTCCCAACTATGCGCCGTCATAGTGTTATGAATGTTAGCGATCTGGAAGTATAATAAAAAAATAATTAAATCCACTAGGTAAATAACAATTAAAAATTTCTTACAGGATTTCAAATGTTGCATCACGCATATTCTATTATAGTTTACCGATAGCGCTAAAGTCGACTATTTCTACGACATTTTTTTTCCGCCTAGCCGTTACCATTAAGAGTTACCAGAATTTCGTTCATGGTAACGAAGACGGCGCTAGCGTCGGCGTTTCCCGCAAGCACGTAGTTACGTAGTTTTCATTGAAACGTCCCTAACTCAGTCATCCTATTTTCTTCCTCCTCAAGTCATGTTCCTTCGTAATCGTAGCTTCGAGTAGTTCCCACTCGTCCCCAACGATCACTGAAGAAAAACTGTCGCCAGTAACTAGCCGACCGTCCAATCAAGCGCCTTCGAAAGAAAGAGGGACGCCAATCATTGGTTACGACGTCTTCGATTGCCTCAGAATACCGAGAGATTCTCCAAGTTTACGAAAGTGCTAGAATCGCGTAATCTTTCTACCTGGTTTTATGGCCGATATGCAGCCGCATCTCCCGTGTGTGCGCCACGTTCAAAAGGAACTCATTTCACCTGCCTTTATATACCGGGGAACTCATAAGTCAAGGTTCGCCAATTCGAAATTTTGTGGGAACGTACAGAGCGAATGTCACTGAATCTACTTTCCTTCATTTCAAGAAATTTCTCATGAATGTCCTCGAACGTAAAAGATATTGGAAATTCGGAAATGGAAACGTAATGTTTCCATGCGGTTCGTCCGCTAGATTCAAAATGCAACTGGTTGTAAGGATCCTTATGAGAAACTTTTCAAATAATTTTACAACTGCATTCAATAACAGGTGAGTACGTCTCGTTATAAAATCATCTTATGGAAAATTTAATCAGGTGCTTTTGCTTATCACTGGTTATTCGTCTTGTCCTACAGTTTTCCACGAATATGTGGAAAAGCATATCCAACGTATCATGCTTATTTCATACCAGTTGGGATCGTAACGCTGTTGTCGTTATAAGCGACAATGTGTGTCGCGAATGTTTCCCAAAGGAATACACGGCTCGGACCTGCGCTATGGATATGGAAAGTGATAGGGATATGAAAATGAGAGGATATTCTTTAAAATATTCAGGGAATTTAGGTCCAGTGAAATTTCATTTCCCATGAATTTCTAGTGGATGCCATATTACTTTTAAAGGATATTATAGAAAAACGTTGAGGAGATGATTATAAAAAAAATTATTATCGATCAGATCAATTAAATTGATATGGTACTTAGCTTCTATATCTTTACCTTCAGATAAAGACTTTTGTAATTCTGACATCCTTCGATGCAAAGGGAAAACATCTCCATACTACTTCTAGTCTTCCCGGCGAACATTTCCCGTAGATTAATGAAACTCCTGCAGAGCAGAATTATCTGATTGCTGAACGCGCCGAAGAGGTTACTCATCCTCTCGCGGTTATCGAAGTATTCCGAGTTGAGCCATATCACGCGAAGAAGGTTGATGATCCCAGGTAGATGATTAATTATCATCTGCGGTGTGGTGCACTTATTAAGTTCAGCCGAAGGTTCAATAAGTATCTGAAGAAATTCAAGGTTCGACTTGGCCTCGGCTATACCATGTTGAATCTCGTCACTCAGGATCAGGAATTGTCTGACATATGTACTCTGAGTGGTAGTCAAAACATTCACTACGAACTGAACAGTAAGATGTCGCAGTTGATAGTTCAAACCCCAAAGATTGTCATCTGCATACAAAAAAGAATAATGCAATGTCAAAAATTATAATCAGCAACAATTTTGTAGATAACATAAAATTCCTTTTTTCAGCCTAGAGGTTAAGTGCGTTCTAATGGACAAGATCGCCTTTAGGATCACAATCCTAAATGTTCATGAGCTATCGAGTACAAATGTGTCCTGTATAATCTCTACTATTATACTAGACTTCTGAGGTGGACGCTTCTGGAGAGTTCCGAGTCCCAAAATTCCAAGAGACAACCTTCGCTAACTCGATAATCTTTCCGGCCGCACCCGGGGGACCACCTTTGGAAACTCTTGGTTAGGGTGCATATCTAGCCTTTAGGCGTGATCCAATAATCTGCCCGCTTTAGATGGTTGCCATTCGTTTCAGCTACGCAACATAAACTAGAGTTCTTGCTAGTTCTAGATAGAACAACACGAGCGATTATCTGGATCGTCTACCAATGTTAAAATGCAAGCATGAATCGAACTTTGAGAAAGACGTTGAACCGACGTTCCATTGCATCAAATAAATAATAAAAAATTTCAAATAGAACCACATAAAGGATCACTCACATCTGTACTTCCAAAAATCGTATTCTTCGTCAAAGCATAACAGCTCGTTTGGAGTACTCTGTTCCTGATCACACAGCGCTAGCCTGATTTGTCTCGTCCACCGTACTATCACTGCTTCGAGTCGCTTCACCAGCTCCCTATCAGCACTGGCCTCTTCAACGGAAAGGTCGCTTCCCTCGAGCGGAAGATATATCACTGTTAAGCCCAGCATTTTGTACCTTAAGTCCGTTAGGTCGCAGAGGAAAGTGTGTATGCCGGCGCAGAAGTCGGCTTTCACGCATGTTAATCCGTTAAGGAAGATACGCGTGTTTAACTAGAATCCAATTAATCTTAGTGACATGGCTGGGAACTTGATAACGCAAGCTTTTAGCAGTATACATAGACAACGACGAATTCTCTAGGTTGTCTCTGGTATTCTAACGTACCATTATATAATTGAAATCATGCTAATTAGTACAATATCGAGTTACCGGACATGACTGTACTCCAACAGTGATTCCGCTAACGGAATTGCGGTCGGAGTTACAAATTCACTCTGTATGGTAACTGCATTAGATCACGGATGTAACGAGCGATTGCGAGTATCGTGATTGCAGTTGTATGACGTAGGAGGTGTTTGCTCGAACGTTTTGTCCCGCCAGGTTGTCAGGATTGCATTGTCCATTATGTTACCCGATTGCAGATGTCGCAAAGCTTGCAAATGAGATGCGGAGTGCTGCAGAGAGTTATTTAGATCATTTAAAAGGATACTGTCTGGCCAGGTGTTGACGTTGAAGAAAATCGGCGCCCAAAGGTTTCCGACGGTATTAAGAACCGACGCCTCCACGTCGCCGTTAATCGTCCCGAACATGATGCTCTGATGAAAGTTTTCCGCCGTCAAAACTTCATAGGGCTCTTTGATGAAGTACGTGAGCTCGTGCACCGGCACACTGGGGAAGCTTAATTCAGAGGATAGTGTATGGTTGTCGAAATAGATGGCGAGTACAGTGGCTGTAGAATTGTTAAAGAATTCACGAATTTCGCATATCACTGTCTCCGTCCAATGGCTTTCGTTCAAGCCGAAGAGAATCGTCATGTCCTTTACGTATCCCACCTGAAACAACATTGATATTGTTAATTCGCTTATTATTGACACGCCGTGGCACCAAGCGATTTTATTAGCCCACGATGAGTCAAACGATCGACTTGAAATTTTTATAAACTTTGTACTCACGAGACTCTCCAATTCATCAGCATCGTAAAGTAATTTCGGCGACTCTGTTAATTCTTCGTCCTCTTGGAATTCGGCTGCAATTAAAAGTTATAAATTCAAAGTTCACGACGTTATCCAAAGGAAGTTGCTCACACGGCAGGAAATCGTCCGTGGTGCAAGGCAATTTCGATAGCTGCTATTCCGATGCAACGTAACATTCATTAATTCCGTTACTCGAGGGAGCGAGTATCTGGAAACGCGAGAGGAATCCGCGCGTCCCGACGTGTCTCGTCGGAGCGACTTAATTGTACCAAGTGAACGGAGCAGAACGATTGCATCGACTTGGAATAATCTATAGCCCGGATGGAAATGGGAAACGATACGGTTTCTCATGGAGAGTTCGAAAGAGCTTGAAGAAGTGAGAGGTTCGCGCCCTGTGAAAACTTAGAGAACAGCTTGTATCGCAGGTGGAAGTTAAGCGAAGCATTTGATACTTTTAACGGAAGTGGAGCGACGCTTCCAACTTTTTTCCGATAGGATCGCATTTGGTGAAAAAGACACACAAAGGACTGCGAGCGTCTTTAAATTCGCTTGGATGCTGTTTCTTTAGCAATTTTTTTACTTTACCTAACTCCCATTTAATTAGATGTATATATAGGTATATATATACACATACCGAATCGCCAGGTAGAATGCAATGTATAGGGGACTCCTTTACGTTGAAACTCATAGAAAGATAACTCCTCGTAAGTAAATTTTTTTTCCTAGACGGACTCTACAGGGTTATGCAGAATAAGTTACCGTCTTAAGGTACTGTCTGTTTCATTTCTATAGTAGAACTACCACGTGCTATACATATCTATATATATGTGTATATATATAGATATGCAATTCCTTGCCGATAGTAATGAGTTATGTATGTGCTTGCGAGCGCGGCTTAGGCAAGGAGGTACAATCGCGAAGGAATTTAATTTCACGAAAGCTTCATGTTACCTGAAGAATTTGGTTGAACGTGCAGAGATTCGGTGCAAAAGGTAACGAATGTAAAAAGAGTATTTAATGAACCACCAAGTATTTTCAAATGAACAAAACGCATATTCACTAACTCTCTTAACACCAGTTTTAATTATACGTTCCAGTGTCATAAATTATATTGGAATTAGCGTAATAGCCGTTTAATAGGTTCGTACGAGAGAGTTAAACTTTTTCTTTTATCCTTCCTTTTATCTTCGCGAATAACTAATTATTCAAAGTTAAGAATTCAAATCGAAGAGAAAATTTCTGATAAAAGTGGTTAAACATGGATATAGAGTATATTTGCCTCGAAGCCATACGAAAACAGCCGATAAAAGATACGGAGTTTATGGAATCCCGTTAGCAAGTAGAATTACCTTGGTAAATAGAAATAAGTAAATAAGTAAATGAAAGAGACGCGATGGAAGAGCTCGATGCAAAAGACCTTAAGACGCAGCCACCCAGGGACATAAGACAAGGGACGGACAGGATCTCTGGGACTTTTAGTGTATGGGGAAAAGGAAGAAACGGGAAATGGGGGAATGGACAGGGAATAGATAAAGAGGTAAAGATAAGGGAGAAGCGTTTTAATATTTTTCTCATAAATCTTACTTCTCTTGTCTCCTCCCTCGTCGCTGGACTCAGCATCCAAGTATTCACGGTGCGGGTCTACGGCCGGATTATCTTTAACTTTATCTTTTCGTTTTTGCATTTTATTGGTCGCGACGTCGAGTACGGCGCAATCCGCGACGAGTTTACTTCCACCGATTTATGCCTTCTGCACGTTTTATGGGCCAACGAAAGCTTTGAGCAAACTGGAACCAAGTGCCCCTACTTCTTAGTGCCGGTTTTGCTCCCTGCTTTTGCTTTCTTCTTGTTGTTCTCGTATTACCGTTCGTCTACGTTCCTTTCCTCGTCTATCGTCTACGACAAGCAACGTCGGCCATTACAAGAAAACCTCGTTCCTTCGATCAGTCGTGCCATGGAAGCTCATAGATATTCATTGTCGATTGTCACGTTTTACAATAGGTTTACATTTAACGTTTATTTCATGTACTTTGTGGAAATTATTTCATATGCTGAGGTTGACTCGGAGTGGATCCCAAGTTTTCTACGTATAGCATCGGATATAAATAATTGGGTAGACTCGACCTTGAGTCGTAATGGTACTTTTTCGCGATGTCAACCCTTTGATCTTTTCCCTGTTTTATATATTTTTTTTTCGTTTTGTATTTTTTTTTTTTGGACTACGACCCTCCTGCAACTCTGCTATTCTTTTATGTACGGTAAAGCGTTAGCGGAAGGGACTTTCGCGATGCAAGTCCTACGAATTAATCGCAGCCGTGCACGCTCGCGTACATGAAAACTTCATGCTTGCTGACTCCAGAACGTGTCGTGTGTATTCGAGCTTTTGCTCGATTAAAAGGAAGGAGGTTAAAGAAGACGCAAAATAAGGGAATTTTGAGTATTTTAATTTTTAACGTATTTCAATCGAAATTGTGTTTCTTGAAAAAATCTATTGAGATTACTACCACGATCGCTTTCTGCAGCTGCTGACTAATTGCAACCTCGAAGGAGCTTTTAATGGATTTTTCTTTTCGGTTCTTTTTCACTTCGTTTCGCTTTACTTTTCTTCTCGTCAATTTTCCGCCGCCGTTACTGTTGCCTGCAACTATTCCATACGGTCTTCCGCTCAACTCCTCGAGTTAGCGAAGAGGATTTTATTTCGATTTTTCTGCTCGTCAATGTTCATTTTTCTTTTGATTTTATTTCTTTCTACATTTTTCTTATCACAGTATCTCCTGTTCTTCTTACAGTTTTTCACGTTAATCTCAGTCTTTTACCTTTCGTATCATCGACACATTTTCGTTTGCCTCTACCTTATCTTTTCTCTCTATAACGCGCAACCACCTTCCTTCTCGTCATTAATTTGCTCGATTATGTCATTTACCTATTTGCCAAAAATAATTTCTATATCGACTACTGGAAATACAGGGAATTTCGGATGACGCCTATGGTCATCGGTCCTGATACGAGGAGGATATACGTCCGGCTTACCGTGGGACAGCACACAATCGTAAAGGATAAGGAGCTTAGGCTTATCCGATATCACATAATGGATTACTCCTCCATAGAAAGCACTTTTGTATAAATTTATGGGCTTCTTGATTCATACTGTATTAAAAAGAGGCCTTTTTGTATACGAGGCTTCGCGATGAAATCCCGAAGCCTCACGGCTGAATCGTCGTCGCGACGCCATGAAAGGATCGTGCGAAATAGTTTTTCGATTTTCCGAATTCCTTCGAAAGGATTCCGAGGTCAATCGTCCTTAAAGCTAGCATTCAAAAGCCCTTCAGAAAGGTAATGTTGGAATTGAAAAAATAATTAATAAATAAGCGCGAGCAAATGGGAAGGTTTAATCAAGAAAAAAAAAATTTGATTAAAAAATTCATCATATTTCTACATAAATTCTATATACGTCGATAATGGCAAAAATACTATTTCTGCTTATTAATTTTAAATATTATTAATCATCTCGAAGTCGTAAGGCAACGACGATACATGTATAAGGAATAATACAATCTACGTTATCACTAACGAGAACGAGGGTGATAACGATTAGAGTCATTAGCGTGTAAAAGGCACGACAGCTACTCGTTCGAGACTAGACCAAGTGATGTTGCCGTGTGAAAACTTGCCTCGCTCCTAGTCCTAGTCATTAATTTGGCAAGGACGCGTATCTGACGAGGGTAGCGCGTCTTTATTCGATGGTTGAGCTAAACGGGCCGAGATTAGGTCGAGCTAACTCGCGCAAGGGAAGATGTCACCGGCATGATGATTGCCGAATAACGCGACATCGAAGAAAGGTGTGAGGGCATTAAAGAGGTGAGTAATGAGTTTGCCAGTGGCGCCATATAAACACACGCACTCCTCGGGCAGCTTGATGGATGAACTCTTATGAGAGTAGCGCAACGTAGAAACAGAAGCGGAGTGACGGCATAAATGAATTCCAGATTATTCAATCTCTCCCTATAGAGTAATTAAGTCGAGTATACACTTTAAGGGGAATAGGGGAGGGAGTGGCTGCTGCTTTCCGTCCTGTAGAATAAATCAAAGGGGTATTGAAGACTCGCGGGGTGTATTCAAAATTTCTCATCAATCCTCGATACCCCATAAAATAACGCGTGTCCAATAATTTTGAGTAATTTCCTTATTTTATATATCAAAAATTATTTTAACGGCACATTAGCGTGGGCTATAAAATTTTTTTGACTTTCCTTCATAATCTCTATCTCAATACTTTTCGTTAGGTTCCGATCAAATGGGAACACCATAGACATCTATGACAGATATCACGCGTTCATGCGAGAAGCTTTGGTTCTTGCGGATGCCTCTTTTGTTCTTTGTGCACGCGAAACACGATCGGTCCAGGAAGCTGTTGGCTGGCAAGCTGACGCCTTTGTTTTTCCAGCGATTACGAATCGTGTCGCGGCTACAGCAGGATGGCGACAAGGGCATCGTAGACGCCAAGCTGCCTCGACCGACCACTGAACTTACGACCACATTCGGAACAGTTGTGAACTGCAAGGACGATGAAGAGCCTGCGCAGCATTGGAGCCTAGGAACATTCTTATTTGGTCATAGTAAAAACACGTACGTGGGTTGTTAACACGTGGCTCGTTAAAATGCAATTAGTATGAAAATAAGAAAAATTCTAATACCCAGCCGGCACTCTCATTTACCGTAATGAGACTCGAGTAGGTTACTGAAGAGACCCAGATGATTTCATTAGTACCTAATAACGAGGTTAGAATCTTTAAAAAGACTTAACCATGTCGATTGGCAATTCCCTCGTGCATGAATACCCAGTGGGATGAAAAGTCGAGAAAATCCTCAAGGCAGGTCCGTCGAATTTCTGGAAAAATGTTATTGCACGACCATTTCCGGTCCACAGGAAGACTCCGGGAACTCCATAGCTTCCTGTCCGGAGGTTTTCGAGACTTAAGCAGCTTCAAGGAGGATCGCTGCCCCGGCCACGTGGATCGAATGGTCACATCCGGTTCTTCAGCTGGTATCCTTTTTATGCTTGATATAGCAGCCAGGTACGAAACTGGATAGCTAACTAGTTGGACAGACGGCTAGTTGGATGGTTGTGGGTGTACGACTCGGGTACTTTGTTATGTACATTTAGGTGTATGGCTATGTAATACATACCCATAGAAAGGAGGGTTGAACCGGAAGCGCCTTCTTTCGAAACTGTCCCATCCCTTTATGTATCCCTCTGCAAAAGCGTGACTGATATCGTCCACTCGTATCGGAAATGTCGGTATCTAGGGACAGGAGGACCTACGGTTGACGTGGAGGATGGAGCGAACGAGAGGACGAGCAAATCAACGGATAAACGAGTAGAAGCGAACAGTAGCGAATGAGCGAACTGGCGGCAGAAGAAATTGCAGTGGACGCGGATACAAGGCCGGATCGATAAAACGAGATTAAAAGAGCTAGAGCTACAAGATTAAAAGGCAAAGCCCATAGCACGCCACTATACGGAGACATTTATATTCGTGGCAAATCGTTATTGCGTCGAGAGACCCGTCGAGCTTTTCCGCATGGCGAGATATCGCTGCTGAATGACATCCGTGCGGCGACCTCTGAAAAGAAGAAAAAAGGACAGGGGACTTCTTATCGTGGCTAGGCATAAGGAAAAAGGCCCCACTTTGATTGGCCATCGATCCGACCCTATTGATAACCTACTACCTATACCGCCCTAGAAGCTCTTGACCCACCGTCGACGGTCACGCAATTGCGATACGGAATATCGTCATTGTTGTATATCCTTGTTAGCTACCATTCCCAACTGTGATTTGTCTTGGAGAGAAAAGGACGAAGAAATGAAAAAAAAAAAGAAGTAGGGAAAATAGTCGCTAACGAAGAACAGCTGCGACTGCGCCATTTCTGTAATTTACGTCAGCACGTAAATTATGCCGGTGGCTTTGTTTCGCTGTCGCGCGAATATCGCGATGACGAGTAGCACGAAGATATTGGCGAACGTTCGCGCACTGCGTTTTTCGGTTTCTGTTTTTTTTTTTGGAAAATTTCACCACCACGATTGACTTTGTATCCGAGCGTTCATGTAAACTGCTTGATGGCCAGAACGTACGGCTTTTCGTGATATGCGATTAGACGATACGTGCTTGCGATTTGCGAATCTGGTTGCATATCAACGATGCTACTCGACAGACGCTTCATATTAGTTTTAATCGAATTTCTAGTATTGGTCGATTAATTGATCGATATGAAGCCTCGAGTGGCGGGCAAGTTTCCATTTGGCTTACTTCTTTGATTTCTATGCAACGCTGTTGAAAAAAAATTAGTGGTATATATTGCATTCTGACTGGCTGCTTTAACTGTGGGTACAGTTACTAAAGCTATCTCTAGATAGTATATTCTACGTACGTAGACTACAGCCCGGAGAATAACTTTGAAAGCGCCTTTGAAAAAGATATACAAACGAAAACTACTCGCTGCTTGTGACTGTATAGACTTTCATTTTCTTTTATTTTCATTCTATTCTATTCATTTCTTTATATAGCTATATTTATTTATATGTATATCTATATACATTTATATACTATTTTTATTCATTGATGCTAATTATCCATCCATATATTGGCGGCTTATACAGTCCTTTTGAATGCATTCATAATTTTCTTTCTTCATTTTTTTATTCGCGTACATTCAAACATGGAGTCTTGTTTCTCTTGAATTTGTTTTCAATCTTTCCTTTCTTTCTCGTATTGTATCCATCCCCTCATTCACTCACGACTAGTAATTCTCAAGGAGACGTAACGAAGCTCGTCGTACCGAAAACGTGTCCTTTGTGCTATTCGCTGGATATCCTGTTCGAGCTGGAACCATTTTCGATATTGGCAGTGCCAGCCGTGTACTCGGAAAGATTCGATTGAATCTCAGAATTCGTAGGGTCTTACTTATTGTCTGTATCGTGAGAAAAAAGGGAAAATGTGATGATAGAATGGTAAAGGGAAAGTGAAGAATGTGATAAATCTGATACGGGCCGAATATATATATATATACATAGTTTTCAAGCTATATGTATATAGCTTGAAAAAAAAAGTGAAGAAAGTAGTCATAGTCTGAAATAGGTCAGACGAATAGAAACGGCAGTTTGCTTCCTATTTTAGGGCTAACGCTGACCGCACGTTACGGTAACGCTTCGCGTCGGCACTTCTGCCGGCGACAACAGCCGCCATGAGAACTTGCCCGAATAACAATTACGCGTAATATAGAGGTCCTCGTTAATTACGAGCGTAAAGCCCATTCTCGTAAAGTGTGCGTAGGTAGTGGCACTGGTGCAATGGAAACGAAACGTGTTGGAGTCGAGTCGCTTGGCTCGTCGCGTCATGAAAATATGTCGTAGTCAAGTTAGCCAGGAAGCGGAAATCGAAGCGAAGCCTCTGCAGGAGATATAAGAAAGAAACGAAAAAGAATTCCCGAGGGAAGTATAACAGTTATAAATATTATACATATAAGCTAAATTTAAACTGTATAAATTTAATCTTTTAACATTGCGCAATTAATGATTTAATTGTAAGTAATGATCAGATCCCAATAATTTATTCAGTCAATGTACACGTGATATATATTTATTAACTGTACTAACTGGCATTTTAAGGTATTATATCAGAATATATATTCGTCATTTTTTTCTGACGATTTATCAAAAATAGCGAATGGTACGTCGAATTGACAAATCGAGCGAACCATGGCTAGATTTCAATAATCGGGATTTCTCGGACGGTTAACTTGCGCGGTTCATTGAATTTGATTAAAAGAACATTTTGTCACAGGGTAGAAATATTGAAAGTGTTTATTAAAATTAAGAAAAATTTTTTTTAATTACTAGAAATATATAATTGATGTACATGTAAATATAAATAATACACCAATGATACTGATTCAGATTTATATCCCAGTAAAGATTGAATGCTCGAACGAAATGTCGCCTAGCATTCTAAATCGATCTTCCCTCTTAATAAAAGTCTGGCTGAACAACTTCCGCTTTCGCGTACTCGACGCTTTTGTCGCTTCCGGTAACGACGACATTACCTCCTTCACTAGTGAGTGCTTCGCGAGAAGTATACGGGCAATAGAGTGAATATCGTCCGATTTGTACGGCAAGTTGACATAAACGTATCGACGTAGAAATTTTCGAAGTAAACTTTACCCAAAAAGTCCAAAACTTTATCAACGCCCCCGTACTTACTCCTTAAACTTGTTTATGGACTCTTATCTATACCCTATCAATACCGACTCTTTAGTCATCACTTATTGCCTCCCTTTTCGCGTAGTGATACAAGCCTCCACCGATATTTAGAAAAAAAATTGTTATCTAAAATTAAGTGCTTGCCAAATATTAATTTCGAAAGGCAATGTCGAGTGAATATATAAATTGCTATCATCAAGTATGTATGATAGTGTATAGTATCGAATTCATTGATCCACTCAAAATAGCTACCAAGCACGAGTTTATCTCTCCCTTGATTAATGACCTGAACTAATAGTTCACGATAGTATCCGTAAAGTCGTCCTTAAATTGTTCGTTCATCGGTTCATCACCTCTTCGTTTATTTTTTCTTTCTACCAGTTCCAGAGAATCTAATCTCCGTCCGTCTGAAGCAAAAAATGGAGCCCTTCGGTCCAAGTCCATTGGCTGACTGAAGGGATGATCCCGAGTCCCTTAGATTTCTTCGTGATCTCTTCGACTGCCGTTGTATTTCTTGTGAGCTAACGTGACAGTTTAAATTGAGTCCCCTGTCATCAACCTAAGCTTAGGACTTAATTTGGTATAATGGACGACGGATCCAACCGGCATACCCTCATGGTCAACAGTTACAACCACTGTTGAAAGATATTTGTTCCTATACCTACCAGCCAAATTTCGACATCCTCGATGATCACCCGGTATTACGCCAATGGTATAAACTGACAATAGTAATACCCAGGAATTCCTACTGCCGTTATCGTTACCATTCGCACCTCTCAATGCTCCATTTATCCCAGTAATCTTTCCGGCAAGGAAATGCGTCACCCTGGCGTTACGTAGAACGCGCAAATTCCACGCAAGGGGAGACAAGCCGAGTATCTCCTCGCACAATGGAATTTCTCGATGTACTCGAAATCTCAAGGTCGTTATCATGCAAATGCCAACAGTCTATAGCCCGGTAGTAATGGCAACCGAGAAGACAGGGAAGCAGAGGAGGACGGCATCGAGCGACGGTGTCCCTGTATAATCGCTGTAGAAGAAAGCTTTCTCTTTTTCCTGAAAAGCTAACTGGCTGACGCGGATAGCCTAGCAAAATCGTCGAGGCACTTTGTGATTTTTCGAAGCTTCGTTTCGGCAAGACTCGATGTACGTAGGCGTCAAGCACTTCGGGTAGCTCTGAGACGTCTACCACGCTGGTTCTCTTAACCTCTAACCGTTCTAGGCGTTGTACAATATTTTGTGCACCCTATATAGATTCACTCGATATCTTCGTAGTAACGGAATTATTGTCTTCTATTTACATATATGCACGTAACTCTTTGCTTTTACGAGACTCGAATTTCTTTGACATTTTTCATAATGCTGGAAGCCCTTCGAGTATTACGAATGGTTTACTCGACGTGATTCGCCGCTGAGAACTGATACTGTAAGTTTGACTGAGGGATACTTGTATTTGATACCGGAGAACAAGGGTATCGGGATACTTAGAAATATAACGTATACGCACACTTGTGCTTGAATCGTCGACGTAAGTCTTGTCAAAGGAATCGGGGGACAAGTACTGGATCTTTTGAAGGGAAGTCGAGAATCAGTTAAACGACTATTTCCGGTCATTGGAGGTAACTGCTAATTCGATTTATTCGAGGAGAATCACGTACATTGATCGTTCTCAAGTTGAACTCGATATACTTCGTGTCGTTTACGTGGCAGGTCAGCTTTTTACAATTTCGGTTAAGTCGAGTGTCGACAGTAAAGTTTTGCCGATATCGTCGCACGGGAAGGACTTTTGGCCACGGAAAATCTTGCTTCGCGGAATTAGAGAAAAAAAAAGTTACTAGCTCGAGCGCTAGTCACAGTGTAGATATAACTGGTAGGATAGATCGATGCTTTATTGAAATTTAGAAAACAGTGAAAAGATCATTGCTATTCTCATAAGCGAAGTTGCCTTTAGGATTTGGCTTGAGCGATTTCTGATAACACGAGTTTTCTGTAATCTTGCAGAAAAGACGTAAGAAATATGGTATTGTAGGAATAAAGTAGAAACATACGTATTCGTCTATTTTTATGTAACCAAACGAGGCTGCTCGTCAAAGAACGAAGATAGTCTGCAGCATCTCAAAAAAAAAAGATACAGTGCGACTTGGTAGTGTGGGAATGCCAGAATCTTAATATAAAACTTCATTTTATATGAATTCCCAAGACTTGTGATCATAAATTGATAGGGAATTTCATTTTGCAATTATTATTATTGCAGTGGCTAGACTTTGTACTCGTGGATAAAATTTATTTGAATTTCCCGCTATCGGGACTATGAGTATATATATAGTATGTCTGTAAGGTACTGCCACAGTTTAACTGCTTAAAGAATTCTTTTCTAGCGAATGTTGCTCTTTCTCCGCTGCTTTAATTCCGAGACTTTATAGCCGAGCTTCAAAGCCACTCGTACACGTAGCGGTATCCCGCATCTGCTGCCGAGGACACCTTTGAAATAGTGCTGCTGCGTTTCGAGCTTTAGCCAAGTTAACTTATCACTGACCGAATTTTTAAAATTGGTCGTGACTGCCCTTTACCGATTTCACTGCCACTTGGGTCTGTACTGTGTTTATCCTCGTGTATTTGTTTTGACAGATTTACCTTGCTTTTCGTATATTAATGGTTCACACTAGAGTGGCCTTATTGCGAAATTTTAGTCCAGGTATTTTCACGATTTGATCGGTATCGTGTCTTTCGCTGATTAAAAAAAAATTTATTAGACGTTATTCGATAATTAGTTAAATTTGGTAAAAACCCCTTTTTCACTGTATAGATTAATTTCATTAGTTTTACATTGTAACGTGCTCAGGGTTGAATTTACGCGAAATTCTTCCAAAGCGATTAAACTAAATGAAGAATGACCATGCGGTGCACAGACACGAGACAGGATCTACAATCTTTCCACGAAACGATCGGAATTCCAGAAGCCGGCGGCGAACTTGCTAATTTGAACTTGTCCGCAACCACGTCCGAGTACGGAAAGTTCGGCATCGAGTCGCATCCGCTGACAGTCGCGTCCAGCTAAAGTTTCCTTAGTCAGAGTGGAGGCTGCCTTGCTCACCTACGTTGTCAGCCTAGGCTGCCTGCCTACTTGTAAAGCCATCCGAATGCGCCAACTTGGAAAATCGATGGTCACTCGACTGGGAGTCGGGGAAAGGAGTTAGGAAAGTCAGAAGCAGTCTTCCTGCAAGGTCTAACGTTTGAAGATTAGAAAAGGAGAGCTAAAAGATGAATTTCAAGAAGACACAAATACATACAAGAAACATTTGTAATGACGGGACTGAGTAAGCTGTAAAATATTTCAGCACACGGTATATTCTATAACCTCGCTATCGCTCTATTGCGTCAGACTGGACTACTATAGTTTATAAAGGATCCGAGAGTGGCGCTGCTGGGTGAACCAGAAAAAAAAAGTTAAAAATGTTCATAAAGTGAAACGGCACAGGGATAATAGTAACGCTCGCGTTATGACTCTGGATGAGGGACCGGGAAGTGGGAATTGTTGGGGACAGCTTTTAAGCGGACCGGAAGCACGTAAACGTAGTGAATGGAACCGTGGCGTAGAAATAGTCACTAAAGGGCGGTTGGTGGTATACCTACGCGACTACCACCAGGCAGAATAGTGCAGGTCGAGGACACATCCTGATGTATCCAATAAGTCTTACCCTTTACACTGAGTACTGTACTTCTCTATATCCTCAGTAGCACTTCATCCGAATTTACATACGGTCCAAAGCACGTTTCCATGGCGAATCAGCTCAGCCAGCTAGTGCATCAACTATCTGCTGTACAGTGACATAGCCAAAGTTATCAATTCTATTATCTCAAATTCCTACGTTAAATCGTTCTAACGTATCTATTCATTAAGTAGGTACTAAATGAGATTTTCATCAGTAATTTCCAAAGCAAATTTACCAGTGCACTTGTATCGCTAAACTTTACTGAACGATTTGCATAGTGTAATGGTATACTCGTATACTCTTAGAGCTCAATTTTGCATATGCATGTCGAAATGGATGTTTGAAGCGTTTTTGAGTGATTTTAAAGATTCACTTGTTTTCTATTTTAATAAATTCGCTGTGCACTAGATATCTGTATGAAATACCTCGGCTGCATTCTCTCTGAGAACTTTCCACTGTGCATGTACGGTATTCTGCTTTTGGAACGTTTAACCAGGATGCAATAGTCTGCTGTTAGACTCTTGAATAAACTGGGACTCTCGCGAAGTTGCGCTTCCAAGGACTTTAAATCGGATGAGATTTCCATACGTAATTTCCATGATAAAGGAATCACGTCAAGCATACCATTTATTCCCACGTGTGATCATTGGAATACAGGCTTTCTACGTTATTTATAAGCTAGATACAGAGTGGGACAAAAGTCGAATGTAAAATCACGTATATGATTTCACGTGGATTCTGACTTTTTATCCACCCTGTATATACGTATAGCAATTAATAAAGGTAATATGCACAGTGTGAGGCTCCCATTGAAATGGATGGAGATTTTTCGTCGAAACTAGCGCTGCTTGAAATATTCATGTTCGAAGCAGTTGGGGTGCATATTATCGATATGTTGGCTGTTGATTAAAATTTCCAACATTTCTTTCTTTGCTTTTTCGCCAGAATCTTATGACAGAAATTCACCCTGTCTTTGGTCAAATTAACTGACACCAATGGAGAGACGGAACAAAGGAAGTAAGTAATGGCCAATGAACGAATGAGGAAACGAAAAAATTTTCCATATTTCTTATTGTTTCTAAGTACATTCTACATATTAGGAAAATATGTATAGAAGCGAATATATGCATATAATAAAAAATTATTTTAAATACTAAATCGAAATTATCATAATTTATCGATCGAAAATTTAATGCTTTTACAACATCACTCATATAAAAAAAATGTTTGACATGCTAATACACGGCTATAGTTAAACAATGATAGAGAGCGGATCGCCATAATCGTCTATCGGAGTACTTGTCAGGTTTACCGGCAGCAAATCAGCAGCAGACTAACGGTATAATTAGTCGAAAATTTTGTACAAATCAATGAACCGAAAATTAACCGAAAATCCGACAGGATGCAAACTCCCGGATTAGGATTTTCATGAAAAATAAAAAAGGAATCAAGCACTGATAAATTAGTAGCAACACGTTTCACGCGTTTCACGTTGATCCCCAAGTAAATTGTGATTTTAACTAAAATCAACACAGTAGCGAAATTGGCCTTGGATCGCACCAAATACGCGACATAGTATTTCCCAGTGCTATATAATCGTTACGTATCACGATCGGCTGCTTTCAGAATGTCGTGGAAAAACGATTCCCATAGGACTTCAGAGTGTGAGAGACCTTTCGACGAGTTGCGCAGTGTAATGGGTACTCGCGAGATCAAAAGGACATTACGATTACCGAGTATCGGTAACGAACGTCGTTAATTGCCGTTCGAACGCCGAGTGATAAAAATTGTCAGTGGAAATGGCGACCTGGGTCACGTTCTCGCTTAACGTACATCCATATACGTAACTGCGTTCGTATACGTGATTCCCGATCTACCCACATATATATATATAGATATACACACATATGTTACCCATAGTACCATATATGCATACACTGATGGAAGATCGAATTTGCTCAACGCATTTCAGATGTCCTTCTGCACTTTTGCCGAACGTTTGCCGGGTTACATATTATGCTATGTATATACGTATAATCGAAGCGAGTATCCACAACGTATACACGTGCTTTGATTAAGCAAACAGGCCGATGTTTAATCAATATTTCAGGCAGCTTTATGCACGTATGCTAATCATAGATTTTCTTTTTTTTTCTTTTTATTTCATTTATCACATATCTCTAAAGTAGATACATATCCGATTGGATCGACATTTATAGTCGGTGCCACTTTGTGTGGCCGATATGGCATTTCAAAAAATTCCTATGCTCTGGCTCGGGTCAAAGGTTATCCTGAATTTTGAGTTCTGGGTGTAGGATGCAATGAATTTCGTTGTTAGAGAAAAACAAGTTCTCGAACGAGGTCAACATTTTCAACGACTGTGTTCTCGTGCGCGGAGAATTGGCTGAGTTGATTTTTCCGGCAGTGCGAAACAGGAAGAAAAAGTAAATACAATAATGACAGAGTCACGCTTTTCTCTTCGTGTTGCGTAATGCAAGTCAATATTAGTGCGAAAGTAAACTTTGGAAGGTGCCAGGCTAAAGGAACTCGCAAAGGTGCGTAAATTTGTCTCTCGTTACTCTGAGTAATTCGGAAATTCCCTGAATGGTTATTCTCCTTAAATGACGATATATCGCAAATCTACTATCCTCTCCTATCAATCTATACATATGTATATATGTATTATTAATCCTTCCGTAATCAGTTCCAGCCAGTATAAACACTATGACAGGTCTGTATACACACTGCACCAGATCCAAGAGATGCGGTAAAGTGCATTATATTCACTATAGAGATAGATGCATCATCGACAACGTTACCTATATTAGACTTACGTCACAGTCAAGCCCAGAGTAGAGACGCAGGACGAGCGGTAACTAGGCATTACGGATAAACGCACCACTACTGGGCAAATGCACGCACTTTGATGCATGCATGCGATGCGTGTTAATGCACTTTCCGGTCGCGCATAGGTCACACGAATTTAGCAATGGGATTTCACTATAGATATATTACGGCCTAGTATGCAGGACCTGGAAATATTTAGGTTTAATATGATAACGCGTGTTATCGTACCTTATATTGCTCCTTACTGCTAGGTATACCACGTGTGTACGTACAATGTACGAACGTTATTGCCTTATCCGCATTATGTGCAGTTCACACGGTCAACGTTCACCTGATGCCGTTAAACAGGAACGGCCTGGTGTAACCGTGTGAATTTCATCGGGGAATTAATTACTTTACCGCAAGTGTCTTCCCAGGGATACTCGTATGAGGTCGTAGGGAGCGGATGGTTGGTGGCTAGGAAATTTCGCTGGCCAGAGAGTGAGAGAGAGAGGGAGAGAGAAAGAGAGAGGAAGATAGTGGGAGAGAGAGGTAACAGAGGGTAAAAAAAATCGCTTGCAAATTGACGAGGAAACGCGTTGAAATCTGTACCGACTAGATGCATGCGTTGGGTATGTGGTGCAGGAGGCTGTAGCGACGAGAAGAGATTGATCGGTGCGTCTGTATAGATGCCATCTGCATTTTCCACGTTTTCGTTATAGCCGATATGTAATATATCTATAGATATATTTTTGTGTAAAATGAAGCACGGCCCGGCGGCTGGATCATTTTTGACATTTATCCGCAGCACGAGCGTGAGCTTTTTCCCATGGGGCGAATGGAACTACGCAACGGTATGAGAAATGTTTTTTACATCCCTGTATGGATTTTTTCAATTTTCATCTATTACACCTACGATTCCTTCTATGGATATGTATGACATGGTCAGAGGTCCCCCGTTCGAATAGTCGATGAATTTCGCTTATCCTACAAACGATATCCTTTTGACGGATGGCAGGTAGACACATCACTATTACGAAACATCGATATCATCTCTGACGAGCTATGACGAATTACTCTTCACTGTAATGAAGGTAATTTGAACGCAGTTTCGAGCCGTGAGATTGTGGTCCAGCGTGGAGGATGTAGAATTGATATTGTTAGATGACAGTGGGGATTGGATCCACAGTATCTGTGTTGACGTGTGAAAATATTTTATGTACAAAAAAAATTTGTTCATGCACCATGGATATATTTATGGATAAAATAGTTATGAAAAATTTTTAGATTCTTATATAGGGTGAACTAAAAAGTGTGTATGACGATTTAGGAATTTATTTGAAAAAGTAAAAGTTCACTGGTGATTGACAAATATTTTCAAAATTTCGATTTTGTGTCTATCGTTACGGTTTCACGGATGTTATCGGGATTCCATCGTTCCCAAGTGACGATAGGCGGTCGCTTCGTTTGGAATTTTCTAGTTGCAAGTGCAAAGGTCTGATACGCATCGCGAAGTTCACTTGCATATTCACTTTATGATAAGTGTCAACTTTTGTAAATGCTCATTCGTACATAAGTTATTGTACTAGAACGACATTCACTGAGCAAAGGAATGACGTAGAAATTGTCATGGAATTGGAAATACTTTGTTTGCTATATAAAGATCATTGAAATAGCATCAGTGAGAATTTTATTCCCCTGACATTTTTCTTTATTTCTTCTTCAATACTATTGACAAAGAGAAATATTCAAGGGTAGATTTTCATCGGCTGTCACCCAATCCCACCCTCGTAATATTCCATTCTGATCGATTAATTAATTGCAGGGAAATTTTAGGGCTGCTCTATTTCTGGCCTGTTATAAATGGTCGGACGTCCCATTAGAACCAAGTTTCGCAAGGGTGGCAGATCCTGCGAGTCAATTGTTTGTCAGCTAGTTTCATTCCCTGCGGCCAGATGTAGCTCGTCGAATAAGTAATTACAGACGTAAGAAACAGAGACAGAAGATGAGCAGTGGTAAGAAAGTAAATGAGAGAAAAAACTGAATAAATAAGAAAAATAAGAAACTGGTACCGAACCAACTCCGAATTGTTGAAAATGTTTAGAAACGAGAAGAAAGGGCAGAAGAGCTCTAAAGAGCTGTTTCAATTGTTCTGTTATTCTTTTATCCTTTTGGCATAGACGCAGCCACTGGACCACCGGATGTTCATGAAGGTACGTAGGAACATCCTGTGAAACTAGGAAATGCTACCAGAGACCAGCATACGTGGTACAATCTCTTCCGAAAATAATTTTTACTTGACCTTCCTCCACAAACTCCTTTATCTTCCTTATCATTTCTATATTTATATCTGAACAAATGACTTCACATAATCATATATATATGTACGTATATATATAATTCAAAACGCACTGTTAATTACTTAATTCCATTCGACCCGAAATTGCAGCTTTATGCTGTAACAGTATCAAAGTCCACAGGAAGGTACTGAAAGGCTTCTTGAATTACAGTTACGATTAGTCACTGAAGTAATCACAGAGCTATATCAATGATATTTTCAGAGAAATTATTACATCAAAGGTTACAGGGAGACTGGGCATTGTTACGTTATTATCAGAATTATTGTCATTCAAGGAGAAGCCTGATATTTTTTATTTTCATAGGTATTGGTTGATATATGAATTAAAGTCTACACGTAAGGAACTTTTTTAGAAATTATATAGATCTCTCCACGAGAATTCTTCAGGTTGGAAACGTTTTCTAGATTAATGCAGTAAAAATTTTGTCTGATTGAAATTTACCTTTTTCACTGAATTTACATCACGTCTGTAGCTTTATCGGGAAACAGAAATTATAAACCATGGCAACCAGACAAGACTTACTCTTATATGCTAGTTTTGTTTGTGTACAATATTTTGCTCAGTATCAACATGGCTGTACTGCGTTTCGTACTGCCTGGGCAATGGGGTTGCTTTACATGTTGCTGGTCGCAAAGTTAGCCTGGGAGAAATAAGCCGAGTATACTTTTAGCCTGGGATGTCTGTTCGATCAGCGGCGAATGAAATATGTGCAAAAATGAGTATGTTTGACTTTTCCCTTGATTTTTTCCAGTTTCTGTTTACGACCAAAGGCACCTCTTTTTTTTGCACCCTTGCATTACCGTTCCGCTATTCTCGTACTTTATATGGACACTCTGTAGTACTCTTATGTTATACTGGTGGTCATTTTGTTTTCATACCTGATGGGTTGAGTCTCCAATTTTTCTGCGTTGGAAAGAGACGGCACCATAAATTTGCATTCCTTTTTCCTGCTTTTTTTTGTTTATGGTAAATATCACTAGCGCTTTGAATAAATCAGCTCGCTCTTTGCAAATTCGTCTAACAAGTTGGCTGTACTGCGAAAAGAAACTAGTATACTTGTAGAAGGAATTTTTCTAGATGGTATAAGAATATTTTGAAATAAATTGATCATTATAGTCCATTTACAAGTTCAATAAGTTTCTTTTTGACAGTTCGTAAACAATCCAACCCTTAGTAAGTCGCACGTGCCTCCGCATACAATTTTTCTATCCAAAATATTGCACATGCATGGTTTTACACTGAAAAATATTTGGTTTATTTTAGCATATATTTACGTTATTTTATGAAATGCCACGTGGGATTTGCTAAGAATTACATTGATTGGGAAATGTCAAAAAAAATACTTGTGGACCGAATATAAAAATCAATGAATTCAATATTGTTAGTAATTTTGAAGTACAAACATCGCTCTGAAAATTTTAATTGATGGAAGAGACACTAATGGATTCATGATTAATTAATTTTTAAGGATCATGTCAAAGATCACGGCTACAAGAAGCAGCCTTGAAACATGGATAACCTCGAGGCTGCTTTAACTTGAAAGCCGTCTCATGAGATATTTCTGCGAAACTATAGATATATCAAGAGAGCTTTGGCCGAAGTTAGTGTTTGTGTCAATTAAGGAAGATGTTCATTTCTATATCCTTTGAGATTAAATATTTCACATTGGGGACATTATCTTTGTCTGTTATTATTAAAAAATTTTTAGCTTCGTTTCATAAAAAGAAAAATTAATTTTTTCGTGTTATCTTGGTTAAATTTTTTTTTAAGATTTATGAACCGTGTTTCATTTCCTATCATTTTAATATTGAAGAATCGCGATAGCTCGAGCCTATAACCCATCTTGCATGTCGACATACAGTTTCGCTCACAAATGGCTCGAGCCCTAATTTGAAGGTTCGCACGACACACCTTGTGCAACGCTGATAAGAAATGATGAAGACAATATCGATGAAAATTATTTTTACAGACAAAATATGAACTTATTTCTAATAATGAAAAAAAAGAGTATTAGTTGCAGCTCGTAAAAAAAAAATTTCAGTTCTGAATATTCGATTAAATGAATTTACCTTAAACGAAGTTAGATCGTAATAATACGAAGAACCTAGTTTGGTATAATTATGCGACATACCTTACAACAATTAAATTGTTCCACAATTTCCAGTGTACTTAAAAACTTTCAAAAATAAACAAACAATTCACAAAAAGTAAAGTAGCCATAAAAAAGAAAAAATTGGTATATCAATTTATGCGAATATTGACCATTATGAAATCTAGAAGCCAAACAGACCCCTTCATACAAATTACCATCAAATACTTCATCATTGACCAATTAATTTATTTATTTAATTAAATCCCACCCGACGGACTATTAACGTGAAAATTTATTTATTAAATTTTCCCTCTTTACATTTTGATAGGGTCCAGCATATACCACGTGACTATACTCATGCCCGAAAATCAGACGCGATCTCCAAGGGGACCAAGCATTCACAGATGGAACCCCAGATTTGATTATCTCATCATTATCATCGCTATCCGCCTATTCATTCAACCTAACCTAACCAAACCAAATACATCGGCAGAATATTCCAATCTACACAGAATATCCAGCCAAACAAGAACATCAAGAGAATCAAAAATAAAGCATATCACCAATACATTATCGATGCATTCTCATCAAGATGCAGATTGTCGCAGCGACCCAGACGTTTCGAGCGGGTGCTAATTGGAATTCGGAAACGTCGTCCGACCGGAAGTGATCGATAGTTGCCACTTATATGGCTCGTTTGCCGGCTTCATTCGTAGGGCTAACTGCTAGTATACGAACCAGTACACACACACACGCACAGACGCACGTGCACCCGCACGGATACACACACAAAAACGTCATACAGCATGCAAGTCAACGTGTCTACATCCGCCGGTATAAACTGAACAAATTACATTCAACGTCCTTGCATATATCTTATACCAAGTTATTATCTAATAACTTTGAATTCCTGGGAAGGATCCTACCATTTTCCTAGTTGAAGATCTGAGGTATATCTTCTATCATCTATATGATATAAGCATACAAGATACAAGCTACGATCCTGCTGTTAACGCAAGCCAAAAGTTCGACACGAATGATCCTTGTATGGGGGGGGGGATGCTGGACGCGTATATCTCTCATCTGTAGGATATGGCCAGGAAATGACTGGATTTACAGCGGAAATTACACTACATAATTTGCATTATTTAACGGATCTGACTCCGGACTCTACGTGGCGTACAAGCGATGTCCAGCGCTTTGTCTGACACCCGTGATATCAGCGCTTCCGGTTTCTCGCTGACCGACATTCAACGCGCCTCTTCTCGCCATCATTGCTGCTACCGGTCCATATACTTAACACATATATAATATATGTATTACCGTTGAGTAACAGAGTGGCAAGATAAAGCTGGATACATTCTGATTTTATAAGATTCTAAAAAATTTTTCCTCTTAAAAAATGTTTAGGGAGGTCAGAGTTCGTGAAGTGCAACTAGACACGGTCTAGCACAAATGAGATGCAATTTTTTAATTTTATACACCCCATAGCGATTCTAGCTTTATCATGGTAATATTGCGATATGAACGAGCGATGGTGGTTATCGTGTTACATGAATTATAGATTTTTTTTTTTTCTTTAAATAGCTTAGTTTTAATCTACGCAGAGGGAAAGATTGATTTAATTGATTGTCGATAATGCTTGGATTAAATTTTTACTGAAATAACGAAGGTAGTGTAACGTGTTGTTATCATGGTTATTTATACGTATTATTTTAATGACGTTGTTGCTGTAATCGCATCCTCTCGTCCGCAAGAGTCTGTTTATCCATACGTGAAAATATCTGCTGTCGATTGAACATTTCAGTTCTCGTGGTTTCTATTTATTTATATACATATCACATTATATCGCTCTGCGCTTTCAGCACGTAATCCCGGGCGACGTTCACCGACGACCGGCAACCCTCTTCTTGTGCGAGCAGAAACAAAAAGAATGTCGAAACACTAAAAGACACCGCTTGGTAAAAGTTTTTCAACGATTCTTTATGGCACGGCTAAAGATGGCTGGTATAATGTTTGCAAAGCCGAGGCTAAAAGGGCCTGAATTATTTGGTATGCGTCGCGAAAAATTTTTTCGCAAACAACTCTCGTGCCTTTTATGTAAATCCTGTGTAACTTAGATAATGACTACAGGAAAATGGTCTGCTAGTATTAAAAAAAAAAAAAAAAAAAAAGAGAGAGGACTTTTCGAACATGGAAATTTTTCTTTCTTAGTCAGTGAACCGTCATTGTTATCTACGTATATACAGATATGCAGACTGAAATATTGACGAGACGGATTTGATTATATTTAAATTAAATCAATGGAGGGCTGAGAATCTATAGAAATATGGAGAATTGATATATGCATGGGATAATGTTAAAAAGTTTTTGAATTATTTCAAAAGTTTGTTTATACTCTTATACGTTACTTTGTTTGGACATCAGATTTTACAGGCTAATGTAGTAACTATATCTATAGCTACTCGAACTAAAGTAGTATGATAGCCAAGTTCTCATCGGTGTTAATGTCTGGGCTGGTTATTCTCGGAGAATATTCTGTAACTTCAATTACACTTGACTTTGAACAAAGTTCTATACGGTGATAAGGGTCGATATTCTATCTGTTTGGAGAATGTAAATTAGGAAATAGAAATTCCTTGGGATTTTCGTATTTTCAGAGTAACCACCATTTGCAAAACTCACACCTTTGATATCATAGAGTAGATTTTGCCTATTTAAACGGTAAGTTCAGGTGCAGTTATGTTTACCATTGAGGTTCGTTAAAAAAGAAATCAAAATGAAAATATAAAATTTTATCGCGTCATTGGTAGGTATTTACTTAAAAATGAAAAAAAAATTTCTAAAAGTTGTAATACTTCATAATATTTTCTTTAGGAATGTAAAATTTTCTTAATATCAAACCAACTTTTAGACACCGTGATGCACTTTTATGGATGAAAAGAGCTACCGATTCACGTAACGTTTTCGCTTTCCCTTCCAGTCTCCATCCTGCTCACAAGCTACGCTCTCGGGTTGATTCGCAAAGTTGCGTCAATGCTATCGGAAAGCTTTGTTATTGTTGAGTTGATGTCGAGGCACTCAAATCTGCCGTGGAGGGATAATTTTCGACGTACCGATTTGCCCGGCAGAGGAGAGTACTGGACGGAGACGTCTCCACGGACCGGCAGGGGTCCGGGTGAGATATCGGCACCCCGCTGGAAAGTGGCAAAGGGCTCTAGAGCGGGTAGTGGAGTTTGTTAGGGTTAAGGGCAGATCAGAAACCCCTTGATCCGAGTTAAGGATGTTGTGCCCAGCTGTCGCCAGATGCCCGGGGGAAGCAGCCGTGCAGGATCTCCGAAGGTTACGTACCGATTCGCTAAGGAACGCTCTCGATTCAGTTTAAAGGGACGACTCGAGGGAAAGGGTAAGAGTTATCGGCTATAAGGATCTCGACCAATCAGAACGATTAGTTCCGAAATTTGACTATTGTCAAAGGCAGTCTGCCTTGGGACACCGATCGAGGTGCCTCGTGCTGGCTCGCGCTCCCGTGCTATTTCTTCATAGTTTTTCTAGCTGTGTTTCCTTTACTGTATAAAAAGTTCTCGCTTATGTAGTTCTTGCATGGCTCTCGCGATATCCTGAAAAGCGTATAGATTTTCTGCGTGCGTTTTGGAGATGCAGTGTTGTGCTATAGTGCATCCGAGTGTCCCCTGGATGCAGTTCTCGGCTTTCGCGGATCAGCTGAACCAGAATGAGAAAAACTTTATATTAATGTTGTAAATTCTTTCATTCAACTGTTTCACGTGGTTAAAAAGTTGGAAAATTTCACCTGTTTGATCAGCTGTATTTGGAAATAGGCGAGCCGCTTCTTTGGGTTCTTAATAATGTACTTATATATCTAGGTTAGGTCTGACTAAATTCTTCACTTTTTAAACTTAAAATATATCATTAATTTTCTTGCCATTTTTCCCACCCAAGGAATGACCCATCAATCAACAGCGTATTTTCGTACAAAATTCTTGAAATTTTTCATACTCAGAATAGTATTCGTTTAATCTCAGGAGCTTTGTCGTCCATGCGTACCTAGAATACGTGGAGGATAAGGTATAACGGTAAATGGAGCAGAAAGGAGGTCAACGGTTGTCACGAAGAAAACAGTAGCTTCGTAATGCAATCTGGCTGAAAGAGATTCGGAGACATAGGCTCTTTTCTCAGGCCAGATATATATTTCATACAGAAAACTTTTATCCATACGTACACAGCCTGTAAATGGTTATTACCGGATTTCAAGAAAGAAACAAGAAACTAGTGCAGACAGTACTTGCGGTTATCCTTTGAAATATGGAATTGCATAAACAAAAGGAAAAAATAATTTAAAGAATAACACGACAAGCTGATAATAAAATATTTTAGGTTATTCTTAAGTCCCGTCCACTTTCACGCGGTCACGTTTATCTCGAACGTAACAAAATCCACATCTGGACCATCAACAGCTTCCGTAGTTAACGGACCGCAGTTAACTAAATCCCTGTCGGCATACGTTAGTGGGTCCTAGGGAGATAGGTTGGTACCACCTAGAGATACCTGTCTGCATCACAGCAACGTATCTCGAAACCTTGGTTAACGTTACGCATACAAGTTTAATCGGTCGTATCTGAACAAATCCCTTAATACCGTAGAGAAGATCGTTTGATAACGTTAAGAGCTTGTACGCCCTTGTGGACTGAACGTGATGCGGACATGATCATTGCATAACCCGTACGTAATAATTTTAAGTTATCCGCGTTCGGTTTAGCATATGTGCCTTATATATACGATTACAATATATAATAAATAAAAAAGTGTGATACATTAAAAAACGTCACACGTAACACGTTAGGTGAGCATATGTCGAGAAATAATTTTAATTATTTTACATGAGAAATGGGTGAGAAAGATAAGTTTGAAAAATAAATTCTGAAAACACAGCTACGGTTACGGTATGGCATTACAGTGTTAATTACCATTTAGACTAATGAGATCTCTTGGTTTGTCATTTGTTAAAGAACGGGAATCGTAGGAATGGGAACGCTGGGATATAACAGGGAACGTAGGATTGAACCTGACGTAGGAATGGGTACGAATTAGAGTAATTAGGCGTAATTGATATCGAGACTGTGGAACCTATGAGTACCCGTCTCTAATTAGAAGGTACATAATCACAGTTGGTTAGCAAACGGGATATGCAGGGATGGTCTACATAACGGTATTGGTTATCACAATGGTCGTCAGCAGGCATGCGGGAGGTTCCTCGAAATCTCTGGATCTAAAGGATATTTATCTCCCTTCTTGTTCTTGTTCCTCGTGACGTCATCTTAAATGGCTACGATACTCCGCATCAGGAAACGCGAGACCGCGCACGCTAACTCGAATCCACACTGCATTAAAGTTTACTTCGTTCTTTCTTATCATAATCGCATTTGTGGATAATGGAGCAAGGATAATTTGTTATCGCGAGATGTCACGGAGCAGAAACTTTTTAAATTACTTCGTTTTACGGAAAAGTTTTAGCTATACGCGCGAAAAATACGGGCATAGTTGGACATTCACGTATGAAATGGCATGATATTTTTCTAGACGTTACCCAGCCTCCCCTTTTGGGAAGGCGCACCCCTAACGGCGCAAGGGATGATTCGAAAAGTCAGTACCGATCAGTAACAGACAGCCGATTGATTTACGTTCTTTAACTTTTTTTTTTCTCTCGACACATCAATACGTAACGATCCTGTCAAAATGCCTTCCTGCTTGCTGCGGGTGACACGTATTTGAAAAAAATTGTCTGCCTTTTTTTTTACACCATATATTATTTAGTTCACTGTCATCAATTCCTCCATTGTCCTATGGCCAATCTCGGCTAGTTTGACAGCAAACGAATCAACGATCGGACGCATAATACTGCACGGGAATGTCAGTGCTCTTATTCGTATACAAGAATCCAGCATGTGAGCTACAACGTTTATTTAATCGCGGCAGTTTCAGCGTTCTGAAAACTCATAATGTTACGTTCAACGTACATAGGTAGTAGGTACTCCAAAGTACACGGTGTAATCCCGCCACAGCCCAGGACGATAAATAGTTCGCATAATTTAATGAAACGCATAGAAGTGTCGAGACACTCCCGCCAGCTATACGAATGCAAATGATCTTAGTCGCTATACCGGGTGTATATATATAACAATACAGAGAATGCAAGCATCCACGCTTTTTCTCATCCCTCTGCGAATAAAGACTATATACCTACGTTTCTCTTCACCTGCATTTTATTTTGTCACCTTTTTTTTAAGTAACACAATAGATTCGACTGTACTACCCGAACGAAGGTATATATATATATATACTCACAAGTTGTACAATATAGCCACTGGCTGGCCCTATTAAAATTAGTCAATATGTATTACCGGGGATAATGATCATATTGTAATTTGCGTAGCTACAAAACCGTAAATGTTTAGCGATACATAAAGGTTTATAGGCCGTTAGAGAAGGTCGGTTAGGTATAAGATTTGTTCGACAGCCGATACAAAGGGTGTACGGTAGAATCGCGCTAAGTATTTGTACCCTCCACAAATGTCTCAACCCTCCCCGGAGTGACCTCCCTCTGCCTTAACCACTGGGATCGTAAAGTCACGCAATTCAAAGTTTATCGGCTACGAGAAACTAATTAGGAACTGCGTCGAAGTCGAGGGTACTTCTGTCGAGTATCACTAACGTAAAATTACTGTAAGGTAAGATATACGTGCAATACGTGTGCATGAGGTATGTAGATTTATTACGTACATATGTATGTAGGTATAGTAGGTCCCTTCTCTGCGACCTATATGCGAATTTATCAATTACATAATATGTCCGAGGGTTCATATCATATGAGATTATATTGTTTGTATGGAGGGGGAGATTGAATAAATATCAATTTGGAAACTTGAAATGGCGTTTTTTTTAAGAGAAATTTTTCCATTTTTTCATTCAATTGCAATTCCGAGCTGGTACAGTACTTAGAATTATAGCGCCGACCGAAGATGGTTCTGTTTACTTGATTTCTATTATCTCCCATAGTAGGAGCAACATAGTGCAATAATACTGAACAAACGTAGATATTTGGGGGATTTTGAGAAATATTGAAAGCTCGAATGGAATTTTAGTCGTTGCCTGGTACGCTGTTATCTCACGTAACTTCGAAATGGTGGAATTAGGGTGTCGAGTTGGCTCTTTGAAACTGGCAATCGATCAATAACGAAATTAACTTCGTTCGTGGAATAGCGACAGGATTACACTCGAAAGCATTTCAATTAATTTGCGGCAAAGTGGTGGATTTCTTCGATTCTCATTAATTCTGAGGATGATGGAAGACATTTTCGGAACGAAGTATTATGTCTTCTTGTGAATGTTTTATGTGTTATACCGCGGCTAAAAAAGTTCATCTGCTGTCTAAAAACGTTGAAATATAAATTGTTTTTTTTTTATATTTCAATCAACGTTTCTCGTGTAAAGTTTCTCTTGAATTTTCCGTAAATTCTGTCTGCGTAAGCTACTATATATATATATATATTTTTTGTCTGTAATCCAATCGTCGAGTCCTCTGTTGATGATATCAGTGGAGAATTAAAATATTTTGAAAAAATCGACAAAACCCAATCCTGTGTGCGTGTATCGATCGATCGCAACTAAATTGTATGCCACACAATGTTTTTCAGACTATCAGTAAAAATGCACGCACGGCACGACAACACTAGAGCGTTGCTATCCTGGCAATTTATTCTACATGCAATCACTCCTATGTCGCTTTCTCGTTGTTCGATTTCGCGTTTACAAGTTCGCATGGTGAATGCACTAAACGCATTTACGAATGCATCTTGTCGCTGGTTAAAAATTCAAGGAGAATTGGTTGGAACGAGCATTATTTTTTTCAGCTTAATCAAAAATTGTAGTATCCAGTACATAGGTTTTTAAAAATAAAAAATTTAAATAGTCTATTAATAAAAAAAGATTATTAATTCTCATTCAATTTTAATGTTCCTTATATTTTTTTAAAACTTTGCTATTTTTCATAGCTACCCTACCTACTAAACTCTTATCTATTTCTGTCATTTATAGTTTTGCATTAGAAATAAAAGATTAGTATGTGGACGTTAATTGAATGAGTGTGCACAGAAGTAAAAATTATGAGACGTCCTTCCTGACGTATAGTGATCATCGTGCAGTTTATAAAGCATTGGAATGCGTAATGCAATGTTGCTACCAGCTCTCCGCAATATTCAGGAACGCTGGTAACAAACGAGATTCGTGAGACAATGGAGCCAGGATGTTCCAGTTCCTTTTTCCGTGAAGAAAACAAAAGATGAAGAACGCGCATGCGCACTCGTATGGCCTTTAATACTTTCCATGAGTTTACGACGTCAATTCCTATTATATTTCCTACGGTGTCGACTAAGGTGCAGCTTGCATAATGGCAGGGGAAGACTGAAGTAATACCAAGGAACGCGAGCTGTCTCATGCACTAAGAAAAATTACTTGATATACACCCTGATTACTTATTGTTAGCGGCGCGCCGCAAGCGTCAGTGAAATACGGCAGACATTCATACCAACGGAGGTGAAACTTTCAGCCACGCACAAAGAAATCCGACGGTGCATTTGCCTTTTACGTGTTTCTTTCGTTTTCAGCGTGAGAAACTTTCTTCCATCTTTTCTCACTTTCTCTCTTCACTCCTCTAGCTTCGCTCTGTGTCTTTACTCACTTTGTTCTTTTACCCTCTCCTGGAGTGCCCTCTTTCTTTTTATCACAGGGTTGACAGCAATGCTACGACTTCCTGCAAGTTTCATAAAAGTAATAATGCCTATTGAAAAAAGTGAAAGTAAAATTATCATTTCCGATGGTCTGCATGTACGCAGTAAATATAATATTCAGCTATGGCTTACGATATCCAATACACTAGGATACTCGGCAGTGCACGTGAAACTCAAGAGTCGGGGGTTGTTTAATATTAAGACGCATCCCACTGTGAGTAAAATACTTATTCCGAACAGACAGAGTGCAACAACAATACGGTATATCATCATGGATGACTTGATATAATCGGTTAAACGACTTAATGTTAGACACGTCCCATCAGAGTATCCGTTATGCACTATTCACTGGCAACGTATGCAATCATTAGGTACTTCATCATGTGGTTACGCTTATACGAGGGACTCGCGCAATGTTTCTAAACAGACGTTCATTATCCTGCAAGGATTCGTAATGCTCACTACACGAGAATCGTACTAAACAGTGCATAACCTATCTGTCTGTAATGACTGAGTTCGGCATTCTAGAGAGTCGTTTACCTTCTAAGCAATAAGTAGATGTCGCGTCATACGCGACTGGTGGCGCCACCATGACTAACTATCTATACGTATATTTTGGAAGGTAGATTGAGAATTATATAGTTCAGAGTTTAGTCGCTATGTATAAATCATCTGCGCCTGATGCCTGCTACTCTTTTTTTTTTTCAAGCTTCCCAGTGATCCTACGCGACAGCGAAATTGTATCCATGTAATATATCCGCTACCGTGATACATATCACTGCACGTCAGAGTAACGTAAAAGGAAGCGGACAAAGGCGGCGCAGCGTGAAAAGCTCGAGGTTCTCTGTCTGGCTGAGTGAGTATCAACCGAGGGAATTAATTTTCATCTTTGAGAGAGCGTGCGTAGAAACAGTATGTGTGTGCGCGCGCGTACTAGCCACTTTTCCCTTTTTTTCGCAGAAAGGGTCTTATACCTTTTTTTTCTAGGTAGGAAAAAGTCGCTAGGGAGGATTTAGTGGTTGTGCGGAATCGGACCCATCCTCGTTAAATCAGATCCCCGCTAACTACAATGACTATATACATATAAGGTTATACGTTTCTGTTCGTTAGAATTTTAAACTGAGAATGCTAATTGTTCGTACCCATTGTTACCAATGCAGGTCCGTAAGTGTTGTGTAAAGTACCATTCTAAATACTAAGGTTCTCGTATTCTTTCATATAGTCACATAAATACATATGAACGGTTGGTACCGTCTGCCAACTGAGTGTAAATGTTTCTTAAGATACATTCTTTATTACGGTACTGTTTTGTATATTATTTGGTGAAAGAAAAATATGAACCAATTTAAACATTACGAATATCTAAAGGTGTTTCCATGATCATTTTTATATGAGTATTTAAATTTAAAAGTCATATTCATTATCAACTTACCACACTGAAAATTAAGTACAGATAACTCCAATGGAATTGCCATAGTAAAGACAGATTGCGTACAAAACTTTGCAGACCACAACAATTCCAATATCAATAACGCCTGCTTATACAAATTATTATTATTTCCTATTACAAACAGTGCTGTCTGATGCTACATATTCCAAACAGACTAAAGGAATGAAAAATATCATATTTGCACATGCAACATACATTTCTTTTGGATGTTCTATAAAATATTCACTGTCATAATCGACAGGTGATTGATACTTCCTAATAAGCGAAATATATTCGATCACCTGCTCCGCGTAATCAGGCGTGATGTCAATACGTCCCTTATATTTACCTGTACATAACTACATATATCCACTATGAAGATGAAGCTATTAATTGATTTGCATTATATGTATACATATAGATGGGCCCCATACATTTACACTCTTGCATGATCATCAAATCTGATCAGAGAATTTCTAACACGGCGTACTGTACGGTTGGTATTTAGACGCCTGAAATTCACTTCATTCCCATGCACTGACAGTGAGTATTCTAACTCAAGTGCATCCGCTCCGAAACGCAAAATTGGTTTGTCTGCGCGTCTGCGTGCGTAGACGCGGCATTGCTGAAATTTCAAATCGTGCTTTGGAATAACGTTGCAATTACGTTTACACAGGTAGGTATCCGTGTGATGTGTACCAGGTGTCTTCCAATAGTTGATCTAATCAAACATGACGTTACCGACGTTTCGCCGTTACCATACTTATTAAAGTCCACCTGACGTCCTATCAGCGATTTCTTTCTTTCTAAAGCTTCGCCAGTTTCTCTTTGACGTGACGTAATGTTTACCGTTGGATTTACTGGATAAAGCTTTTGGTCCGTCAATGCGTGGACGAGAATGAGGGTGTTCAAACAATGTTTTTTCCCTTTTTTTTTCCCCCAGAGAGGTACCTTGTAAGCAGTAAACGAAGAATAGAAGCAGAAAGATATACGAAGAATAAAGAGAAAAATAAAAAGATAGCATACCAGGAACATCGAGCGACTTAATTGTTTTTTATTTTTAATTATAATATTCAATAATAATCGTCGAGACACGTAATTGTAATTTTAAGTCCTTATTAGAATTTTCTATTGTCATTTTCCATTATGGCAGTTAACTACGCATTAAATGACAATTGCCCTCGTAAACGTAACATTATCCAAGAATAGGAAACGTTATTACCAATGTACTATTTAATTAGAGGAAACCGGTGGGGCTAGATAGGGAGACGTTCATTAGTAGATAAACAGTCAACCGGCTGGAGTTCATGAACATGACCATTGATACGGATAGATTCTGATTCAGGAACTCCAAATGATATTTCAAATTCAAATTAGCCAAGAATATACGATTCTCTTATAAATAATTCAATAATCCTAGTATGGTTATTGCTAATCCACGTTATCGAACAATCTTCACTGAACCAGTCAATCGACTGACATGAAATTTTAATTTTGACACAATTAAAAGAGATTGATAGACATCCACGTACCAGTTGCACCCCGGGCTTTATATCGTATTCGCTTCGTTTAAACGAATCAATATATAGTATATGTATATACATATATAAATTGTGAGAACAAACGAACGTCAGAAAGGCATCACAATAATAAATGGAATTTGACATACGTTATTGACTGTGTTATCATGGCTGTTCAAGTGATACTACAATATCATACAGGTAGATGTAATCGAGATATCAATTCGGAATGTCAGCACGGACTCGAAATTGCGAATTTGTTTGATGTACGATATTGGAACATACATTGAAAGAATCCAAGTGGTCAGTTGACCCCCGAAATAATATTTAAAACCGATGAATTTTCCCAGGTTCTCGACGTGTCCCGTTTTATTCTACAGTTAAAACTGAAACGTCATAACCTCACGACGTCATTCGTTCAACGGTCTACGAAACGGACTGTTTCTTTCCGCGGGATAGTGGCGCCACCTAGCGAGCGATGTATCAATTAAAAAAATGGACTTCGCCTAGACCCTACAAAGAACAACAGCCGTCCTAACCCACAGGCCGCTGACAAAGGATTATCGGTGAGCCAGAGGTGGTCGTCATTATACCGCGCAATGAAGATTTTATTGGTTAACGAATTTATGCGGCGCCTCGAGCTTCCAGTAAAATCTAATATAACGAGACATAGTTGGCACAGCTCGCCACCTCGTAAAACATCGCGACGCTACTGTCGCTCGGCTACGACGCCCCGGGGACGACGCGGTGCGACTCCCGTATTTCCAACCTCCAGGCACGCCACGTGCATCGCAGCTTGACTTCCTTTCTCTGTC
Organism: Calameuta pygmaea; assembly: GCA_031762395.1. Classification (NCBI taxonomy): domain Eukaryota; kingdom Metazoa; phylum Arthropoda; class Insecta; order Hymenoptera; family Cephidae; genus Calameuta; species Calameuta pygmaea. The sequence goes on from JASANN010000387.1 coordinate 960,920, forward strand.
AATTTCATATACGAGCACGTGTGTATACCGTTCACAATATATAGATATATTTTTGTGTACATATGTGACAAATTTTCCATGCATATAAATCCAGGCAATGCGAAGCATTCTTGTACCTTTTTAAACGCTCGTCCCGCCACGTTACGACAGATACGAGAACTTTGCCGGTGCCAATGGTACCTACTAGCATTAAAAGAAAAATAGGTAAGTTGATATTAATAATGATTTTTGATTAACATTTTTATATATTTATATTGGGTAAAAATTGTGAAAGAATTTTTATAGAAGTTATTATTATTTATAACAAGGACGACTCGTTCGCTTTGATATCTTTCTGTCTCTTTAATCCGTAAGTCGATGGTACTTCCGTTTGTCGCGGACCGAACACTCAACCCTGTGCCTATACTCTGTGCGGAAATTACGCGCAGTAATCGCCAGTTACGTAGAGGATTCGTACTCGCGTATAATAATGTCGTAAAAGCAGCGTAACGAGCTGTCTTAACGAGAACGTTGGGTTTCACAAATTCTGTCAGGTTTGAAGATCCTTCTGCCATTCCGCACAAACGGAAAGAGTAACGAGGCACCGTCAATGATACGGAAAAACAATTTTAATTCGCTTAAAAGTACTTATCTTTTAGGAAACGAAATGTATATTTCGTCCCGGAAGTAGGACTTTTCTCTCTTTTTGTAGTTATAACTGTCTGATAACTATCAACGAAAGCATAGTATAAACCTTGTTATAGGATTGAAAAATGCAATAAATTTTATATACAGCTGATGTCTTGTACGAGTCATTACGATACACAGTATTTCTTAAATAGGAAATAATAAAAGATCTTATTAAACCGCTTGTGATAGTTGTCAATGTTTGAAATAAAAATTCTGTTTAATCTAGAAACGATCTTTCCCATATAAAAATTTAGTCTTGATTCCGAGTACAGGCTAGACTTTTGTCTTTCATGAAGATCTGTTTTACTCCACTTCCAGCCAGCCAGCTTTCACGAATCTAAAGTAACATCTTAGTCGACCGTAACGCTTCGTTTCGTCGCGTAAGTCCAGTGCTGCAGCTTTAATAGTGACTGTGCTTGATGACAATTCGAAGTGCATTAAATCGTTGCTGAATTCAGCCCAAGTAGTGTCGACTATGCCTTGTCTTTTATTTCCGTTTAAGGTACAATAAAGAATGTACGTTTTCGAGGAGTAAAAAAAAAGTATAGAGACCATTTCTCTTATGAAAAAAAAGGATTGTTCATTAAATGCGTCCCGAGCTAGGAATTCTAGCCAGCCACGAGTCTCAAGCTGAATATTCATCGCATTAACAATGCGAACGATCACGTCGAGGATAAATTCCAGTGTCTACCTGCTATAGAGTAAAAGGAAGCAGCCTTAGGGCGAAGCCGTAGAATCGGCCCTCAGCTGTTCGAATGGATCCCCAGTCATTTCCGTTTGACAACTGTCGGATTATCGTAGGACCTAGGATGCTGGACCAAGGATGCTGGACCTTGTTCAACCGGAACGATGATGATCCTAGCCGCTTCACTGAATATTACGAGAGCGGATGGGATCTTGAGTAACGGAAATAATTCGCAATGTGAAGTCTATCTAACTTGCTAATCACGTTAAGAACTGTGATTCTGTCACATCAGATTTTACAGATACGTTGAGGTTAGAACCGGAAGTAGGACCCAGTACACGTACAGCAATGAGGATTTTGGTCTTAGCGCTCGGGGCACTTGCTGATTGAATATTTAACGTTCACGAAGCTTAAGGACAAAAGTGGTTTTGAAAGAAGAGGCCAGCTGAGCAAGTAAAGAGAAAGGTTTGAAAAAGAATCACAGAGGAGTGCGAGAGAGAGAGAGAGAGAGAGAGAGAGAGAGAGAGAGAGAGAGAGAGAGAACGCACTCGCTGAGTCGACGGGTCGACGGCAAGCAGCCGTAGAGAGGAGACCCCGACTAATTCACTCCACGTTCGCACGGTACGTCCTGCTGGGACATAAATCATTTCCCTAGATTCTAAACGCTCCTGGTGCTGGACGTGTCGGGGAGTAGACTCTGTAGCTACGGAGTTGCGCAAAGAGAATTTAAAAGTTTCCCCTTGGATTCCTAAGAAATATATGGAGTCACTTTAACAAGCCGGTATTATCGCGTACGCTTTCTTTTGATAGTCCTCAGAGAGACGTTTCAGACGCTTGCTATTTTATATCCCTTTTATTTTACGTATATTATATACCATATATCAATTCATCTGATATCTCATATCACACACACCTATATATATATATACCTGCTCAAGAATTTCACTCAACTCCATAAGAAAGTTTTTTTACCGCCAAGAGCTCCGGTGGACATGACTTTTTGTCACTAAGGAAATGAACCCCCTTTGATTAACTAACGATCGGGATTGGCTTTGCTTGCAGTATGCGTATCTATATACACGTATATGGCACGTTGATCCAACGACCCTAGTAACAACCCGTCACCCAGCACGAAGAACTAGAGAATTAACGAAGGAGCAAAGCAGCAAGTACCTAAACTGGATCCTTTTGAAGTTTTCAGTCGACTTAATTCCAAGATTATTTTCCCCGCTAAGAAACGTCGAGTAAGCGAAGGGTCTTGGGTCTTGGCAACTTTATCCGATGAATATTTCCACAGGGAAGCCGAGGCTTCTCCCAGTTTGATTAACCGCGAGAGACACCCAGGCCGAAATGGTTTAAAAGTTGTTTCGATTTGCGTTCCAGAAGACGGGCGGCGACAGGAGGCATCTTCTACGTGACGTTAAACCTCCTCCAGTTTTGGAGGCCTGAAAATCCGTAGGATTCTTAGCATCGCTTGCGGGAAGTCAAGCTGATCGAGCGAACGGAATTTCGGGCGAAGGCACGCCAAGAAACTAAGTGTGTTGCTTCGTATCTATCAACTTGCGAAAATGCTCGATCTAGAAGTTACCTTATTATACGACCAACTTTACCCTAACAGGATGTAGAACAGTAGTTGAAAATTGAATACAGTAACTGTGCGTCATGTTATTAATGGTTCACGGTTAGTGGGTAGTAATTACATTGTTTTATTATGTTCAGAGTTTAATGTACTTTAAGTACAATTAGATCCTATATATTTACTATAGTAAATTATAGAGAGACTATACTTAAAACAATATCTGGTCCTACTACGAGTGCCTATACTATAAGCATTAAATATTTTTGAGAATTTAAAAAGCCTATTCTATTTTATTCTATATGGACATTATTGTCATTCACATTCAGGGGACTGCTTTGCATTTTATTCCATAAGAAGATGACCCCTTCGTGTCAGGTCCGACAATACTTACACGCCTAATTCAATTGACTATCAAGAAATTACTCAAGATTCAAAACGACCCTCAGACTTCTCATACAGGTACAGTAAATTCGATTGATTGAAAAGTCGATTATAAATAATATCTATAGTATCGAACAGATGAATTGAAAATTGTTTGAAGTTTTCATCACGCTTCTTGTCAATTATTCCCTATCATTCCATCTGACTCTCCGGCCTTCATTGATATTCATTCCGTTAGTAACATACAATACATATATTCACTTACGTACGAGTATCAATTTAATAGCATATAATATATACATATATATGAAATAATTTGAAATCGCGACAGTACCTATAGACATACAGCGAACTGAATATTACAGTTCGAAATTCGTCTGGCATGTCTACCTATAATAACAACGATCCAAAGATATTTCAAGAGAGGTAGTAGGGTAGGCCGTTGATAACCCTCGATAAGGGCCAGCTGATAAGCCACACGAGAACCCCCTAAAAGTTAAGATAACCGGAGGGCATCATTCGCCTCCCCTTTAAGAGTCCGTACGTTATAATAAAGTTCGAAGACGCGAATCAGAAAACGGCCGGAGACTTCGTTGGTTTCCATGTACGCTCGTAAAGGGAACAGATTCGAACTTCACCCACTTTATTTTTTTCTTCTACTCTACCTACTTTTTCTTACGCTATACCAACCCACTTTAGTCCCTCTCAACCAGGGTAATGACAACCAGCCAACTAGCCAAACAGCCAAGCAAGCATTCGAAAAGTACTTGTCCGTCTGATTGACTGAGTCAAGTATCTATACTGGCTATTAAAGTATTCCTTGGGGCCAATTTTACCCTCTGTGGTAGGTGACGTGCATCTCGGAATTCAAACAACCCTTTTACGGTGATCATGGAAAAAGATTATAGGAACGTAGAGTGCTTTGGGATATTTATCATGCTCTTAGGAAATCGACTTTTTAGAAGAGACAAACGATTTTCTATGAATGTCCTTGCGATTGGATTTTACGAATCCAATGGATTTTCTTTAACCGACAGTCGCTTAACTCGTGATTGCCGAGAAAGTTGTTACTGCGTTTAGCTGATGCTTTTCAATTACATTCGCAATGCTCTGGTACAAAGGTAATAGGTAAAAGGTGTAAGACACGAGGTACATTTTCCTTTGTTATTCGTCAGGCCGTCTCAGACACCTTCTCCCTATGGAATGAATATATCTGTATCTAACCCTATTTACTACTTGTGTACGTACTAGGAATACTGATAACATATTTTTACGATAGGTTAGGGAATATATAAATACATAGTATGCACATACAGGGCGTCCCAAAATTAACGAACCTACCGGATTAGGCAGTATTTCTGAGCCGAAGTAGATCACGAAAATAATCTTCCTTTTGCTCAAAAGTGCTTACAGCGTTTTTCAATCGTTTAACTCCATCTGCACTGAGAACTGATTGCCTACATTTATATCGTGTTATTGGCCAAATCTACGGAATTTGCCGTTAGTGCGCTTCGAGTATAGCGAGTCGAACACGGCATTAGTGTTCAAATGGGAGCAGATCAAGGTTGACTAACGTGGATCGAGAATGAGGTACTGACAGTAATGGTTTGATTTACGAGCTCTGTTTTCAATTGACTTTTGTGTCTGGATAGCATGGAAAAAATTAAAACGAGCATCTGGATGCCTACTGGATACTGCAATGGAGCTCTTTGGTCCAGTAATTTTTGAACACCCTGTATGTGGGTTATACTCTGACTGATCGTACTATGTGAAAGAATTCGTGATATATATATATTTTTGTATCATAGGGGTATATGCGAATACAGGCTTTGGAACGTATTGTTGCGTATAAGGGTAGAGAGTTATATGAAGATCAAAGATAATGTATGATATTTTGAAAATTTTTTAGCAAAAATCAGTTCAATTTTGATAATAGATTTTTCTAATGCTTCTATCACTTTACTTTGTTGTAGTCGTTAACTCGTTTGATATTTTTGTTTGTATATGCCAATCTTGGCTTTAAGATAATGCAAAGTTTTCGACGTTAACTGGAATACGATTTCGCGCGAGGTAGTAGGTATTTACTGTAATTTCCGTATTACAAAACTTATCACCACGATACTACCCCCGCTCAGCCCGATAACGTTGAAACTACGATAATTAAAGTTCCGTCTCGGCAAAAGCTTCTCGAGTTGATTGGTAGAAAGGAAATAGTCGGCGTCACACAGCGGATGCAGTCTATTAAACTAAATAGGAATAACGTTTCTGTCCTTAGAAAATTGCCGCAACTTCCACATACATGCGTATTGCTATACTGGATTTAAATAAAAATTCATAAGTCAATGAAACCAAAAAAATTTTTTTATTTAAAAATATTCAATTTTTCACTCTCACGTCTTACAGTCAAAGTATTAGCTACTTGAATCTTTCTCTTACGATGTCCAGAGCTTAGCAAGTAAAAGAATAAGATTACAATCAGGTCAGAGGTCAACTGATGTACAGTGATTTTGGAATAAGCACGATCTTGCTATAAAGAATTGCAATGGCTTTTGAGGCTATTTCGGGTTCAAAGCAAAGTCCACGCCCCCTCATTGCACTTTGGCCCACAATTCTACTATAGTAACTGGTCGGAAGTTGGTCTTATTGCGAGTCACACACGATGGACAAACGGCACTTTGAACCAAGTTGGCCTCAATGACCTCCTTTTCGCGGTCTTGGAGAATGGGACGCATGGATGCGATCTTTAAATTTTTACGAAAATTCTCAAAATAGAGTATTACGCAACAAGATTTCCCACTGATTAGTCTCAATAAAAAAGCGTCGTGCACGGTTAAATTTCCATGGTAAAAGAAAATTATTTTCTTAAAACATCACTGTGCTCGAAATACTTGCGCACAAGTTTGAGAAGCATATTGGAATTGATTTTGAACTCCAGTTGCGGCGCCCGCGAATTACAGCCCTGGGCGCGAGACCACGAATAATTAAATTCGTACTTCTCAATTAGCAGACACGTGCGCCGTGTTATTTAAAGGGAAAGCCAAAACGAATTGTTTTCGTCGTTGGCATGAATTCCTGGGACGCCACGGCGTCGGTGAGCCCGACGAGTCCTCGGGTTTATGTAAAAATAATGACGTCACTTGTTTCACCTAATCGTAAAATATATATACACACATATATATATACACCTATAGTTACATTCTTTATTATTATTCACTATACTCTTATTTTGATTTTGAAACTTTTTCGTATTCTTCGTTTAATTAATTCGTGCTCAGAATTTCTTCGTTATACCTATCGATATACCTATATTTGTTTATCAATAAATATTGTCCCCTTATCGTATCTTTCACGTACATTTACTCGTATTACCCAATTAACAAGAGTGCGCCAGATTATTTATGAGCAACTCTATGCGGAATCGTTTTATCCCGTAATTTCGTTCTGTCTTCTTGATCCTGCGGGAAAGGGACAATAAGTAAATGTGGATTAAGCCAGTTCCTAGTTCCCACGAAACCTCGGAATACGCTGTCTTCGCGGTGTCTGTCTCGGAAGGTTTCAGAACCTTTCTCAGAATAGGGAGGGTCGTTTCACCAGCAAGAAATTCGGCGGTGAGCATCTCTGGAAACCACCCTTATTTAAGGACTGAGACTGAGGGAGCAAAAGAGCGACTGAAAGGACCCAGGGTCGACCTTTGAATCGGCGAAAATTCCTACGGTGACGATAGCACTTTTCTATGCGCTATATATCATTATTTTGCTGAAAATATATTATCAGTGGAAAAAAATTTTACATTTCGATCTGCCATGGGGATGCGGCCTGAATCGTTGGTACGTAATATATGCTGCCGTTTACAACGGAATACAACCGTTCGTGTCGTCAACGAGTTTACTTGAATTTTGAAATTATTGACATGAAACATAATTACTTGTGCCTATTAAGGATTTGATTTTGAATTCTTGCACTTAGAAATTAACATCTGAAGGTATCGTCGCATCACATTAATTGGATAGTGAAGGAAAAGCTTTATGACGCGAACTGGAGAGCTTTCTAGTGCGGGTACCTGAAACCCTTTATAAAAAGACTTTGAAACAAGTTACATGTATTTCTGTTTGACGAGTACACGTGCATACGCACCCTTAAAACGTGTTATTGAAAGCGCGACTTGAGGCCAGGTGAACCAATAATTAGAGTTGGTTCATGGAAATGACGAACACTATAATTCTATTTAACTCACTCTCAGGTCCCATCGACAAACGTACAGAAAAGGACTGATGATTAATTTGATATTACGTTTGGAAAAATTAATTAAAAAATAGCGAAACTTTTTTTTAATTATTCAAAATAATAATTATACGTAACTATAAATAATTTCAAAATAATCATTGGTTCGTATATTCTGTTTAATGGATTTCGGAGGGAAAATCTTTATGGAAAGGTATAATTTTCATGTATACAACTCAGCCTAATCCCCAGTACTGTAAGCAGGATGGTTGATCGGTAATATAAATAAAATATTTATATTCATTTTTATATAAAGAGCGATAAATAAATCGATCAGTCCATTTGAAAAAAAAAATCTAAATATATTCGAATGGTTTGGATATATAACGTTGGAAACGAAAAGAGTAAAGAGATGAGGCCTGGGATACGGTAATTGCGTTACGGAAATGCTAGCGTATTCTTTTTTTTTTTCTTTAAAATCAGATAAATTTGATCGAAATTGATTCGACGTTTCTCTTTCGATGAGTAAAAATCCAACGTAACGAAATTTCAAAATATTCTCTGGGAATTTTACATCCGCTATTGTGTCAGGAGATGAAAAAACACGAAGGTTCAGTTCCCGGCCGAGTTATCTCCATATATGTTTCTTCTGATCTCCCTTGCCAAAAGAGACTTACATATCGTGTGACATTACAACTATCTACACTGTACCGTGTAAATATCAGGATATTTTCGCCGCGATGAAAACAAATTTAAATTACCTTCCTACGTAATTTCCGATTCGCAGAACGTACTAAATAAACTTAGAGGGAATTTTAGGAAATATGATCAGTAACGAATCTTTCTACTTTGTTAGGTATAAAGCAATTAGGTAAATTAATTGCACGATAATTCCAAGATTTTGATATTCTCGTATCGATTGACTATATCGATAGCACAAAACTTAAAAATTTTTTGTTTGAAACTAATATGAGCACTTTGTTATATTTGAGATTACCCTATTAGGTTCATATAGGATTTTACAGATTTTGTCTTGGCTTGTCATGTGCATCTGTGCTGAGTTTAAATCGGTAGGGTTATGTAAGATTCTTGGAAAGGCGATTAGAGAACTGCATCTTTTCTACGTCTCGAACTGTAGCGTACCGGAAGTCTGCTGACGCTGATCCTTCTTTCGGCGCGTCGCAGTCTGAGCCGAACATTGTGGATAGGAGAAAAAGAAGAGTCCGTCGAAGTGGGATTGGATCCCGTGCGAATCCAGGGGATCGACATTATTCAGGTTAGACTAAGAAGGATTCCCGTTTTCTATCTGGGATTTGATTAGAAAAAATGTAATCATGCAGACCTATACTCGTGTATTGGTGACGGAATAAAATTTTGAGGTTCGACTGAGGATGGTAAACAAAAAAAAGTAATCCAAGGAACAAAACCATGGAGAAAACAGAAGGAAGTTGATTGCTGTGCCGCGAGGAGCTTTAAGGGAAGATGAAAGATGAAGCGAAAATATAAAAATTTCATGAATATGTTAATGGAACTGAAATATGTTATGATAACAAATTTTGGTCAATCGACACAAAAATATATAACGTGATTGATATTATTAAATAATTACTTTTTTTAAATTCACATTTTCAATGTAAAATGAAATTTTTTTATCTTAACGTTTTACATCGACCAAGTGTTTTTGCCAGCAAATGTAAATTGCTTTTACATACCAGTGCATTTTTGCAACACCTCACATTACCTGACCGTGAAAAAGTGTTGCCAATCAAATACCAAGTTGCACCTCGCACTCGTATCAGGAAAATTCTGCCAATTGAAAGCACAATTAGTTACTAGAAATGACACTAAAATTAAGGAATTACAATATAAATTTCCATCAAAGATAACTAGGGTCTATAAAGACGTAAGAACAAAATTACATGATAAAAGAAGTAAAAAAAAGGAACAAGACCATCAAGCACTTTATTCCGCAAATTTACATAGTTTTTATTAATCAACTCCAGAGTGGCAATACCCTTCACCGGTACCATGATTCAATAAAAACACCATAAGACGACCCCGAGAAAAAGAGGTACAAGATAAAACAAAGTTAGAGAACAAAGGTAAACCATAAGGAGTCTGACGTTACCAGAAAGCGAAAAGATCATCCTGAATTATTTTGGGGTTGTTCGAAATAAAGAGATGGTCGGATGTTCCAGGAGGGTTGAAAATGGCTAAGGAGATAAAGAGGGTTAAAAAAAAAAGACAATCTCGGTATATCGTGCTTTACAGGGACGGTCCACTAAGGAGAACGGACCATAAGACAAAAAGTAGGATGGCAAAGTTAACAAAGGTAGATAAGGCATGTTCAATGATAAAACGCTAAGAGTCATTTGCGATCATCTATCCAACGTGTGTCTGTCCTGCACACAAAACTACCGCACAGCCACCGATAAAATTGACACTGGATCCCATAGCGAATACTCGTTGCCGATTGAATTTGAATGAACATTAATTTCTTGAATCTTGAGTGATTGGCCAAAAAATGGGAGCGGTGCCTGGTGGTTCCCGCTGATTAACTTGTCTTGATGGCGGAACGGAGTGGGCAGAAAACGGCGAACAGCCGAGGGTTAGGATCTCATCAGTCTTGCTTATCCCTGGTAGGCAGCTACAGATCGACTCAAACGCCGCCTCACTCCATTATTCCTGTCACGGTCAAACGAGTCGGTTACCTAACAGCGGATCGAGCAAACGGATTTCCCCGTAATTGGACTTCCAGATTAAATTGTTATCTCATAACTACACAAATTCTAGGTTTCCTTAGGTATATACATGCCACGTGAACAATCCACCTCCTGTCCCGTGCCGCGATCACCCTAGGAACCCCCTGACAAACCACCACCTTCGTCGCTATTCGTTACCCCTCTTTAACCTTGATCGGTCTAACCTAACCTAATTCTTCTGGCTGGTCCACTTGGCTCCTTTTCGCTATACCTCTTAAAGCTACGTTCACACTCGCTCGTTGATTAGTTACGAGAATCAGAATTATTTTAGTTATATATAATTTAGTTCATTTAAAAAAAAGAACTCTCGTTTCTTTTATTTTCTTTATGCTTTTCCTGTTCTTCTGTTAGTCACACCCGGTATATCCACTGGTCTTATACTCTTGTATATAACGAAGTTACGGTTTTTTTTTTTTTACTATTTTGTATAGTCAGATTTAATCTCTATTTTCACTAGGCATCGAGTAGTCAAGGTGAGGGTCGGGTGGCGAGGTCTTATCGTTATAGTTTAGAATGTTTCGTTATACGTCTTAGGTAAACGAACCTCTTCTACTTTGTAATATAGGTGTAGGAGTCATTAAGGGATGCTGCGCTCTGTGCCGGAACGAGTTTCCTCTGTGAGACGGGACGACGAAGAAGAAGTGACTCCTCCTACACGAGGAAACTGAGTTCTGGCTTTTGTAAGGATTCTTTGAAAGTTACCCTCAAACTGTGCTATCCTCTGTTACCTTATACATGGTGTAACATTATTTTGCGAAGATAAGAAACTTTGCGGGTTTTGGATACGCTAGGACCGAAATTTTTAGGTAATCGAAATATAATGTTTAAAAATTTTCTAAGGAAATCATTATAGATTTATATAGAAATATTCAACGTTAAAATAAATATCGTATCTCAATTTACACTATTTTGAATTTCTTTATGTTTTTATTGCTTACGGAATTTATTATACTGAGTGACTATAATATCTCGACTGTGGCTTATGTTAAACAAAGTTCTCAAGAATTTTATTGGCCAAATTTAATCTAAGCCTTTCAATTATTATAATAGGAAATTTGGGACTGTGCAGATATACTCTACCGGGTGATTCGTACCAAACGCACCATCTAAAATTATCGTTTCCATTTGCTTCTTACGGTAAAGCATTTTCAGTTGGTCCGTTTGGACTGAATAACCCGGTATATGTATACGTTGTACATCTTTCAGGCCGCGTAGCTCGCATGTAAATTCGCGAGGGGTTTGATTAACGTGTGCGAAGTTCAGAGAGTCAAGCGATAATTGCGATAGGTGGCTGTGAACTCGAGGGCATAGAGTTTACATGCAATACAATCATGATCTTTTCGCGAATATAGGAATTGCTTGATGAAAAGAAAAATTTGCACCAAAATATTGTAAAAATTCTATCACATATATCGACCCTCTATTGTAAATTCTCAAAGCATATTAAATTAACAAGTATGCGAAACTTTGATCCCATTTCTTTTTCTTTCGAAATAATATCACAATTTTTCTGATAATAAAATCAAAAGGAATCGGAGTCACTAGATGAAAAGCATTCATAGAAAATAGCGGTGCGCTCTTGTCGTAAAGGACCGGTTCCGTAGAGTAGCATAGAGAAGTAGAGTATACATATACCATAGAGTCAGTGAGAGAAAATGAAAGGGAGGTTGAAGGGTGACTACTAGAGCAAGCCTAGGTATATATATATATATATATATATATATATAAAACCTATATACATAGATATATAAATGTGGTAGAGATGAAAATAGGGAGAATCCGTCCATTCTCTATACATATATCTACCTGGTGCGACGGTATACGAGCAGAACCAAGGATATTAACCCTCTGTTACTGTCAGATTTGGATTCCACCCCGCAATTAGGTAAGGCAAGGGGGACCTTCCAGAGCTAATATGAAAGCACAGGGTACACTATCCGTCGCTCCCGTAATCGACGTCCTTAGACTTCCGACAAGTCGAAGGGAAGACACTCGGTCAAAGGAATGCGCACCTTTATAAATCAAAGTTGATAACGATCGTAGGACAATATTTATTATCAATAACAGCAACGACATCCGTCAGCCTTTACAGATATAATAATCGTCATCTCCCTTGGGTATATTAATATTCCCAATTTAATTAATTCGACCCCCAATACCATACTGAATCTTGGAAATTTCACAACAGATTAAGGTCGTTCCTAGGTGGGAAATAAATTCAAGTGCCTCAGGAGGCCAACGTCGACGCTGACGTCGAGACGCTTCCGGATACCAATGGAATGGTACCAAGTCGTTTCATACCCGGTTTTGGCCCATTTTCTCCCCTGCATACGGAGTAACGCTTGACCCCCTCACTGCCCCCCAGCCCTCGCGACCAAGTCCGTCGCTGCATTTATACACTGCAAAGCCACGATAGGTCGACCCACTGCAGCCAACTGCATCTAAGTGCAGCAGTGCATACCTGCAACCCTTGGCCAAGCGGATGCCTCTACACCGTTACTCCTTCTGCACGTTTCACTCCTGCTACCTATGGACGACGTCGCCGCCATTGCCGTGGGCATCTTCGAATCGTTTATAAACGGATGCATTATTTATGGACTCGTTTCCGTTTTCTCGCGAAAATTTAATCAGACCCACCCTTCCAGCCTTATGAGGCGCGAACAACCCCTCCAACCCTTAGCTCAAGGTTCCGCGCTCGGCGTCGGGACGCCTAACGACTTTGACGACAATGTCGAGGACGAGTCTCGCGAGGAAGAGCTTCCCCTTATTATCGCTACTTTTTTTTTCCCACCCCTTACAGTGGTATATGCATATCGTAACGATACCTCGTCACCCTTGTTTTCAAGGTAAATGAGAAATTTATGAATGAGTCAATATTTGTACTCCCGTAAAAAATTTCTTTTTTTCATGGCTGCACAAGAATTAAATAAAATTTGCAGAGTCTGGCAATAGCGATATTTCACTGTACAATCAAGTTGAGATATTAAATCATACTATTTTTTTAATCGTGATAAAGGGAAAACTGCGGAGTACGTATTTCGTATAATTAACTTTACTTCACGAAAAATCGAAATTAAAGTTATCTTGCAATTTTATCGTGCCCGCTGTTATATTGCATGTGTAAAATTTGCAATATCATTTATTTTCTTTCGTGCTGTCGATTATTACTTAATGAATTTAATTAAATCTACTGGGGTTATATGTATACATATATGTATATATACTGAAGTAACTACCTGCTGGCGATATGCAAAAAAATTTGCTACCTCGCGTTCGTTATACATGGCTTCACGGGATGCTGATTTGGAAAAAGTTTTAAAGACAGTGAATCGCTGTTAATAATGCTTTAGGTATTATCGACCATTTCCAAAGATGCATTAACCCTTTGAAACGTAGGAACGGCTACGATGTATTTACAAAAGTCCTTTTGTCCTATACAGTCTTTTGTCTCGTGTCGGTATTGTATTAATCCAGGTTTGTTTTTGAGAGTTTCCAAACTTTTATCTACCGACGTACATAAATAGAGGCTTTTCTATACTGGCAGAACGAACAAATGTCAATAATACCATGGAGTCGGTGAAAATACTCGGTAAGAAGCAATATGCAAAATAAGTGACTCTTTTGTAAATTAATATTATCGATCGTCAATTGTATACGTCATTGTCATCGGTGACAAAAAACGATAAGGTCGTAATTGATAATGACGTATGATATTGCGCAACCATCGTTTAAGATATCGTCAGGATTGGCATCGATAAAAAAAAAAGTCCAGTTACCGATAAACGTTATCGTTACCCAAAAATAACATATCCACGTGTACACCAGCACTTTCCGTAAATGCGGTAAAAGCTGCGGTCTATATTTTTCGAGTATCGCTTATCTAGATCAATTCGCTGTCAATTTTCTGATATGGGAATTTATTTCGAAATATTTTATAAAAAATTAATAGAACTCAAGCGAAACGTGATAATTTTTTATTTCTCCTCGAAATGTTTCTTTATCCTGATTTGCTTCTTGTCCGGATACCAATACGAGGCCAGACATTTCCCTCGTTTGGATATGAAAACTCTCACGATAAGATAGAGCGACTGACTTTCCTTTTTTTTCCCAAAATGTATTTCTCATCGGGAACATTTTGCTCTGCCATGGGACTACGCTGAAACGTCACATTTGTCAAAGTAATGACCGAAAAATTGCCTAACTGCCCATACTTTAGGATCGGGGTTCTTTATATAACCATATATGAGAACAGGTAAATTACGAGCGGGTTATCACGCGATGTCATTGCTTTGAATTAAATCGCACGAATTATTAGATTCTTCCTGATAAGATATATATGATAATTTTACCTAAGGTCGCGGACCCTTCTGAATTCTGAATGGGACTGTTATCCCGATCTTATATAATTTTGATTCATTGCAAATGAATAAATTACATATCTCATTCGTACAGTGCAGAATATATTATTTTCAATTAGTAATTCGATCCTATACTAAATTTCTGTAGAGTCCTACGTACCAAGCAAAAAAATGCAAATCATCTACGAACGATTATCAGCATTATCAGAACCGAACAATGCTAATGTTAATAAAAGAAAAGGTGTTCGATTGCAACTGTCGTTAAAATTGTCAGTTTTAATTGCATGCAAATGTGTATTTTTTTAATTAATCGAATTGTCATGTATAGATACAAAGGTGTCTCACAAAACCCGTTGGAGGGGGGGTGGGGGGGATAACGAACCAAAAATTAATTTTCCCATAAGTAATATTGGTTTTTAAAGTGTTCAAAATTAAAAAAAGAGACACTAGATAGGAATACTCCTAGTTTTGTTTCTTTCTCTCAATATTTTCTTGCATTGACATCTCGTATATCCGATTAAATGACTCAGCTGTCACTGTTGAAAATTCTCCTAAATTTCGCGATACTGTACTATCGATTACTCATACAAGTTCATACATGAACCATTAATTTCAGGTTAAAAAAAATATTGAAAATTCACTGACAGCAGATATCAATCCTATTATCAAGTATTGTTTTGATATTTGCGAGGAATAGCCTGAAAACAGACTCGCCACTTTTCCCTGTGTCCTGAATAAATTGTTTTTGCTGATGCGCTACGAGGGGGGTCCTCACGCGGATCGATTCGTGAATAATGGCAAACTTTTTTTTTGTAGAGTTCAACAATTTTTTTCACTCTACTCAGCCACCCCAGAGAACTAGAAAAAAGTTCCCAGAAAAATCCGTCGCACCTACCCCTCTACTGTATACGGAACACAGAAAATAAAGAGTGTAAGAAAGTTCATCCAGACGCCTTCTTATGTTTTTTAAACAAACGCGATGTAATTTCATCATTGCCCTCAAGGGGGTGCTGACCGTACAAACGGTACACAGTTCAAACGAAAATCAAAATTAACAACTCGTACATAATCAAGCATGAGGTTGTTAGTGCCACAGCAATTCCTGTAATTACGTCATTGCTAAATGTCGATTTTATCCAGGTGACATAGGAAATCACGAATTTATCGCGCAACGCATCACTCGAAAATACCGATGATAATGGAAACAAGTGGATCAAATGTTCGTATTATATGTATATACAACACTCTGTTTTTTTTTATTTTCGCAGCGATATTCAAACTATGTCAAACAACCAATACCACCCCCAGCCCTCCTACATTAACATCGATATATCACACCTGCAGCCTGCGGCCAACTTCACAAGCATCGATTCCCGGTATATGTAATAACTGACGATCAAGCAATGAACACCGCCATTAATACACACCTGTCCGACGCTCATGTAAATAATATAGCAAATCGACTTAAAAGTCTCGAAGGAACCAGCAAGATATTTTCACAACCATAAGCGAATAACAGCAGACCACTTTGTATGCATTTTACTACGTCTGAAGTAAAATTCACGAACTTCCAAGCTACCTGCTCAAAAGTGCATCCGCTCCCACATAAGGTGACACGAATGCCACACCAAGTTCACCAGGAGTATGAAAACCCGTGGGTTTACGTAAAAACTTGAAAATGTCAAACGTTAAAGTACGTATCCATATAAACGTAAATGGAACGGCATTTTCCACGGTCCAAGTATAAGGACATTTATTCACTTTATACCTACTCCATTTAATACAAATAAAATGACCGAGGGATCCTTATGACGCTCAAGTATTCGCATCGCAATTGTCTTCGAGAAAGCAAACCGCTGCTTCGCCTCGGACGCTCTTGTCTGCAATGCTCGTAGCTTCTACTTATCCCTTCCCAGTCTCTTGTCTACTTCACTCGAAACCCAACCTAACCACCTAACCACTTCACCTACTCCAGCAACTGCTATGCAGTCACCCTTGGTGTGCTCTGCCGGTTAGCTTCTGTACTCAGATACAACGTCTTTCTGACGTATTACTTTCGTATACCAATGGAAACATTTCAAATGGACTTTGAAGCAGACCCACTTGTCACTCAAACTCCCCGCATATCTGACTGTATTAATGACACTTCGACCTCGCGGATGACGTCTCCTAAGGAAGTTGAAGTTCCTTTATGAATATGTATATGAGAAATGAAAACGGCTTACGAGCACGTTTTGAGGCCGGGGATCAATTACAGGGGGACACAAGGTTCTCACTCATCTGTAATGATAACCTCAAGTTATTATACATCAAAATTTTGAACTATTCAAGGACTGTCGAATGCGCCTAGTCGCAATTAAATCAGACCACTCTTTCTGAAGAAACCACCCAGAAACGAGTGTGGTGAACCCAGGTTGGGTTCTGGGTGGGTCCACCACACTCGATCTCACTCATCTGTAATGATAACGTCAACTTATTATACATCAGAATTTTGGGCTATTCAAGGGCTGTCGAATGCGCCTAGTCGCAATTAAATCGGACCACCCTTTCTGAAAAGAACCCAGAAAAATGAGTGTGGTGGACCTAGTCAGGACATGACACGGCCTTTATGCACTTGACACAAATCAGGAAAAGGTTAAATGATTGGATTAGAGGGTATAGAAGGTCACGTTGAAAAGAAAGCGCTGGGTTTGGATACTTTGGTGATGTATGTAGTGAGGCCAAGGTGTGCTGTGTAAGTATAAGGGATTTTTGTGTCGAGAACGTTAAGGGTTGTTATCGTTATTTATGGATTATTGTCACGTTTGAGTTATCATATAATGATTCCACACTTGATGATGATATATTTGTCTTACTTTCTTCTTTCTGTATGATGTCGGATGTGGATGGTGTATTCTTTTTTTTTTTCTTTGGTTTATCTAGATTGGTTTATCATTACTTATGTCTACCTAGTGTTGCCCGATTTTGGCCTCGGTTGTCTCTCCGTATAAATGCTTAGCGATCGATAAGACCTTCTCTTTCTGTCGTTTCTCTCTTAGGGGAACTTTCCTTGCGAGCAAATGGCATCGAAGAAAGTTTACAATCGCTTTGGCGATCCTTCACTTCCGCCCGATTTTCTCCGATCTTACGGGAGAGACAGTTTTATTGATTTGTACTCTAAAAAGAGCTCCATTAGTCGTCCAGTTACATTTCACTTTTCTCCTTTCTGGCAATGAGGTTATTGATCGCTTTTTATTTATTGTCGATTTTTATGCATTTTTCGAGTTTTTTTTTAAATTAGATATTTCTTGTCGATGCGAATATTGTGCTTATCGTCGTTTTAAGTTATTATGAGAGTAACTTGGCGTGTAATTTTTTTTCATGGACATCCTTGGAATATTTCGTAAAAATTTTGAATTTCGAGAAATTTCGTTACGAAATGATTCGTTTTTCTCTCATTCTTGGTCAGAATTTTTTTCAAGCCTTTCTCAAAATTCAAGGTATTTCTCCTTAAACGGCATCTATATACGGGTTTGAAGAAATCTGCAGGGATTGTGTTACGGTAAGGTATCGCCATTATTATAAAAAATTTACGACGTCGTCATAACCTTCAGTTTTCTTATGTACATACATATTGCCGTTTCGACTGTACTTGTTCGCCGTATATCGCTGATATGAAAATTCTCATTGTTGCCATTGTGTGTCTGCGAATGATATGGCTGTAGACTTAAAACCAACAAGAATTAAAGTCTGGCCCAACCGGTAGAAAAATTTCCCATTATCAATCCTGCTCAGTCAAAGGTAATGAATGGTTTTCCATTGATTTACGTATTTACCATACATTTGGCAAAAAAGAATTGGCAATGGGAAATCTTACTATAATAAGCTGTTGCGCTTCCATGGTGGACGCGCAACACAAGAAAGGGGGTACCCCCCCCCCTTCAAAATTTTCACTCGAGTAGCCACATCAACCACATCGAAAGACCATGGACCATAGCAGCCATCAGAAGTGAGTTCCTGAAGGGATCGTGATTAACTCTACAACCTGTATCACCTCCAGCAAGTCGAAGTTTTTTTCTTCCTTTCCTTATAGCTGTATCCCCAGTAGGGGGACACGTGCCAGTAATCGATCCTATCTAATCAGGATTGGAAGGACGGGCCTTACATGTAACTTACTATGAGGACCTACATAGCTTATGCACCGAATTCAAACTATTAGACGAAATTCGTACCAAGCTGAACTTCAAAGCAGGTTACACATAAGAAACCACATTAAACGTCGTTCCCGGTGTAGAAGTTTCCAACAAAGGGCGATTAGAATTTACCAAGTCACTGCAAGTGCATCTTTGCGCCAAGTGGAGTGGCACAAACAAACACATACCGACTGTACAGCCACCCTAGGAGGGTAGCAAGGGATGTTACCATAAGGGATGCTCTTGGTGTGTTTATTACGAATTGACAGCGATGTCAATGTGATATCACGCAGAAGGTCAAGGCGACGGCAGAAATAGGGAAGTAGGTAGAACGAAAAGAGAAAGAGAAAAAAGATAAAAAAACGATTAATGAGTCTCGAAAGAGAGATAAGAGATGAGCAAGTAATGACTAAAGCACAATAAAGAGAGCAGGAAGAGATGAAGGAAGATCCGAAGGACGCAGCTCCGCGAGAGTTCGATGTAACAAAAATTCGCTTCTGAAAGTATGAAGCTCCACGTCAATACATTCTACTGTAGTATAACCAGTCAGTACCCGTTCTGCCGCTTGAGTACCGATAGACCAGTGCTACCCTCCTGCGGCAGATTTTTCAATTACAACTTGTGCAGCCAGTATCCACGATACTCTGGAACGGAGACGCAGACCGATCAGTTTTTGACAACAGTGCAAACTCTTTCATTCTATAATTTACTTGTTTACCGTATCTGGCAATACAAATGTCTATAATATTTGAAGATGCGTCTTCCGTCATTTGTGCATCTTTCGATGTATACTTCTATATACATACTTCGAATATCTTCCGAGCGATCGGTCGCATATCAACAGCATACTAAATAATTTTTACTCGTGGCGTCATAAATCTTCGAGATTTTCTTACGTGTGTGCATCGTAATCTTTAATCAATTGCCCGCAGCGCTAGGTACGTAAGTAGTAAGTATATATATATATACCATGAGGTGAATTTCTGATAGGACGTGTGATGTATCGTACCAACGATAAGATACGCAACTCCCATAAAATATTACGGAGCATGCGAAAATCTAAACAGAAAAATCGTACGTTCCGGAAGTTGGGGTTAGGGTTGCGCGCGCACGTGCGTAAGGGTACTTATTTTAGGGTACTTTTACGCACGGAGCAACCCTCGCTCGAAACTTTTCCTTGATTAATATGCACGCTGGACATTTGCTACAGGATCTAGGACACGGATTGAACTAAACGTTACTAAAATAATAATAAAAGTAAAAAGTACGAAAAAAAAAAGAAAAAAAAATGTACAACCCAGTAGGAAATGTAACCCGATCAAAATTTATTCGTCGCTACGGATGGACGACGGGACTTTTAATTAAACGTTCATAGGATTTTCCACGTAAGCGTTTTACGTCCTGCGATCGTGTGCACATTTGTCGCGAACAAAAAAAAAAAAGAGAATGATTTAAAAACGTATTCGAATCCCCCTTTTTTTTTTTATTACCCACCCGCAATAACCTTTGTTAATGTCAAAAGACTTCGAGAGCCGTTAAGCACACTTTTAAAGTCTCGTTAAATAAAAAGAAAGAAGCAGGCGTTGTTTTCGACACCTATTTGAACTTTCGTACATTCGACTTCCCATCGTGTCGTCCGTCTCTCTTAATATCCACCCCACATCGACGTTATTACATTTATTACACGTAAGTACCTCCCCCTGCCCGGAATCTGTCTATCGTGTTATGACGTCATAATATTCAAATATTCTTCCACGGTTCCTCGTAATTATTTCGAGAACGTCGTAGAAAGAAGCGCGAGGGGTAAGTTCGGTGGCTGAAACTTTCTCCAAGTTCGCGCGATGAGGGATGCCAGTAGGTAGGTGGGTAAGTGGGTTGGTAGGTACCAACCTAGCAACCAAACCGTATAAGGGATGACGACGGCGAAGTAAAAGGGAGTTGATGGGGGGGGGGGGGAGCCTTTTGTCCCAAGATCCAAACGTTTCCTTAGGGTTGGCTCTTTAAGGGCTTAAAAATTTTGCGAGTTACTGTCTACGAAATTCACCCTTGGATTTCGACAGGGTCGATTTTATTACCTATAAAACCGACCTAAGTACCCGTAGATACGACGCATTAAAATTTCAAACATCTCGCGCCTCTTTTCTCCTCAACTCCCACCGTACACACACAGCTGTATATATGTGTATATATATATATGTACTATAATGACAGACATATTAATATACAGGGCGTTTCGTATACCGAGACGAGAACTCTATTACGGCACAACGGACCGCGTAAAACTTAGATTAGAGTATAAATCCTGAAATTCGGATATTCCATTTATGGAAATCGCCCGTCGCCAAGGTTCCTGTCGTTTCGCACACGGATTTCGTAACTTCGACAAGGGTTCCTCCTCGGCGGCCGCCATTTCATTCTACAGTCTTCTTTTCTTTTATTTCTCATATCCCCTTACCCTCCCGAACCCTTGATCCTCTTTCCCTCTTCATCCGTCAAGTCTTTCAAGACAGAGCTAAATCGAATGGAAGAATTAAGCATCCCAAAGATTTCAAGCAATGTCGTTCACCTGCGAACATTGAAATATTAAACATCAAATTTACTGGATAAACTGACTTTCTTTTTTATTGAGGCAATTAAAAAATTCTGAAATTTATCGCTCTCCAATGTTTATTCCATACTTGTGACAGATCGATAAGGGACAATCGTGCTCGCCAAATAAATCCGACAATCTAATTCTAAGTCTCGATAAAACGCGTAACGATGAATTTGTGCTAAATTTTCGAATTTTTTTTTTTTTTTTTTTAATACCAACGACGATTACGTCGATTACTAAAAGTGAAGTGGTACAATTGTGGCAATGGTAACAATGGTAAGCGGAAAGAAGAATTTTTCAAAATAATAAAATATATGGGTCAATGGTTACAATAGTACGAACAATACTTTTCACTAACGTTCCCATTTGTTCGAATAACACTGTTTTTGACAATCGAATTATTGAACGCAAAACTGCAATATCAAAACCATTACCTTCACCCGTGTAATGTAATTACGTCACATCAACCGTATAAATAACATTCCGCATAATTACCAACGTTGGCTGTTGGTACAATCGCAATTCGACATCCAGAATGACAATTTTTCGACCTATTACACAGCACGTCACTGAATCCGTTTTCAATGAAATGTTTTCACGTGCCGATGAATATGAATAATGAGAACAAGACATTATCCCCTCATAAATAAAATAGATAAACAAAGTACAGTGCGCGTTTGTAAAATAAAAATGTAACGATACATAAAAGTTAATTGTACGCTGATTATAATTTAATATCTATAATTATATAAAGTACATAAAACTATATAAATATTATATTTCGTGATGTCACACCAACAAAAGTTTAAATGCTATAAAAGATCATTTTACATCCAATACTGCCTCCTATGAAAAAAATCAACATTCGTAAAACATTTTTTGGAAATAAAAATATTTGAAAAATATCGAGACCAGTTTTGCAATATGCACTAGGTACAAGTTATATTATTTACTATCGTATACGTCTACGTATACTTGCTATATATATATATATATATATATATATATATATATATATAATACCTATATGCCCTCTCTGCACATATACGTACGTATAGAGCCATACAAATAATAGAAAATTTACACAGGAACTATAGAGGGACATTTACACCAGTGTTAAGGCCAGTACACACGCAGTTACGCAGCTGCACGAAATTCGAAAAGCACTTGGAAGTTTGGCGCATTTAAGGAGAAATTCGTCGGCGACGTCTTCGCGAAATTCATAAATCCAGCACCTACGCGCAAACAGTTGAAAAGTTTGTGGTGCGACAGGGAGAGGGAAAGAGAACGAGACAGATAGAGAGGAAACGTGTCTCGTAAATACGTGGGTTTTCGGAAAAGGAAAATAGCCGCGTACCTTTAGGATCTACGTATATGTCGTGCGTTACGGCCCTCGGTACTTCATACCGGCAGGGAGAAACTTTTACGTATGTTAACTCGCTTCAGTTTCTCTACTAGACTTGACTCGAGACTCAACCCGACACAACTTGACTCAACTTCGCTGGAGTCTAATGGTTTCTTCTTCGGTTCCTTTGCCGCCACAATGAAATATGACAGCATATACAGGGTGTCCCAGAATACAAAGAGACGGATGTACACCATCGAGTGGAAGAGGAAAATCTGAAACATAAAGTTCTGATTCATTTTTTTTTTACCAAGCTTTCCTCTTAGGTTTATAAACAATTAAAGCTGACCAATCAACGCACGGCTGTATCCGCCGAGCATCCCTTTATTCCCCGCAAGGCCAAATTCTTGGATGCTCAGTGGATACGTCAGCGCGTTGATTGGCTGGTTTCAATTGTTTATAACTCTAAGAGGAAAGCTTGTTAAGAAAAAATGGACCAGGACTTTTTGTTTCTGATTTTCCTACTTGATGCACACACATTGAAATTTTTACTCGGGAGATAACAGCATCCCTTTCTCTTCTTTATAGAGCGGACATTACTCAAAATGGACTGGAGTTATAATAGTTTTGCGTTAATGGTCCTGAACGGAGGCGTAAATATATATATATATAAGCAATTTTTGATGCGATATACATATACGTAAATATAATCTAAAATAAACGGGCCCGGATTGCATTTATTATCGATTCTAGGGGTTATTAGATTTTAGGGATAGTCATATTGTAATTGCATTCCATTGGGGATAGTAAATTGAATGAACGAAATGAAAATTTCGCCTTTAGGCCACACGTGGCTCGAAACGTAGGGATAACGGATTATCGATTGATTTTAGTGGGGTTGAAATTTAATAATAAAGAAAATTGCAAAAAAATTATATCGCGTATAATCCACGATTACGCGAGGATCCCTCGTGCTTTTGTTAATTTTTTAATACTCCTACGTACACTGTTAATTTTCGTATTCTCGTATACTCGTATATAAGGGATGAGCGTCAGATGGCAAAAAGGAGACAACAACGTACATGATTTAATACGTGCGAGAATATTTATCGTAGACGTTATGACGGGTATCACCATATTTATTTTTAATTTAAAAAAGAAATGCAAAATAGAAAATTATTTGTAAATTATATTACGCGTAAGTATAGGTATACACGTATAAGGTTATATGGCGACAACAAATATATGATAAGAGGGATGTTGGTGAAAAAATAGTAAAAAAAAAAAAATATTCAAACCAGGTCCCAATTTCAAAAGGTTTTCTAGGCGAGTGAACTGGCAGGGCGCGTGACGATGAATACATTAAAAATGGATTCCAGTATGAAAATATTTGCAGACATTCATATTTTTGTATTCGCGTAAGGGCAACATGATTATATTAAGTTTCGGGATCAAAGTGACTTACGTTTCAGTCATGCTCATAGCCTATGGCGAATAATATTTGTACTGACAATTTGCATATTTTTTTTAAGAATTGTATAGCGAAAAAGAAATTATTCACGACAATGAGATAAACGCGCTATTGAACTTTAAAGAATAATTTTCATGAAAATTCATACAGACGTCGTAAAAGCGTATATCCAGGATACCAAACGGCAAAGAAAAGCCGTAAGCTACTATTGAAATTGCTGCAGAAGCTTTTTCTCGGATACTCCCCGCCCCCCCCCCCCCCGCCCTCTTCCGTCTCACTCATCTTTCCAATTTTTCTTAGCTTTTATCATCGTTTTGCCGTTTTCCTTTCATATCCCGACGTTCATGATCGTCTTGTACGTTTCCATGTAAGACGTACCTCACGGTTAGTACGTCTCGCGATATTTATCGTCGAATCGAAGTAAACGTCGATTCGGTGCATCTCACATTTTTCTGTCTATTTAAATATCCATTTCATGAAGCATTCATGAGGGGGTATCGTTACGTCAGAGACTTGTATCCAGCAGGTGCGATGTCGTATAGGGTGAATGGAAAAAAATGTCGAATCATACTTTATGAGAAAGAAATGGGATATCTTAGGATTGTCATTTTCACGATCGTATCTGAACGATTACAAGAATTTCAAAAAAATAAGTCGAATCGATGTGAACCTACATATCCGATACATATGTATGTATGTATATATATATATATCTGGATGCCGCGTTACGCCAATCCAAATTGGTACTCTCGAAGTTTTGAATAACAGTGAAAATCGTAGTAGCGTGTGTGATGGTCGAAGAGTTTGAAAATTAAAGAGACAAAAATATGAGGCACGAAGACTGGCGGATACTCGGGGATAAAAATAAAGAAATGCAAAGCGAGGAAAGGCAGAGATTGGAGGGGGGGGGGGGGGGGGAGTTAAGGGACAACAAGAAAGTACCACGGACCCGTTTCGATTTGTCAAACGACAAAAGTTTACCGCGGACCCAAATCCCAGTAAATGTATGCATGACTTTCGGCCAATTCGTCCTGTTAACATATAAATTGCCGTTTAACGGAACAATCAGTTCAGGAAATTCAATTCAATTTCCTAAGAAACTCTTTAGTGTTTGAGATACAGCCGCTGAAAGGATGTGAGGGTAAATGGGGAGGGAAAAAAGTGTAATAGGCGGGTAGGATTGGAGAGAGGGAGAAAGAGAAACAGAAAGGGGGAGGGGGATGGGTAAAGTCTTTGGGGCGGTGAAACACAGAGGAGGAAGGACAAGAGACAGAAAGTACCTAACAGAAAAAGGGGGAAAAAACAGAACAGAATGGAAAAAAAGAAGAAAGGAAGAAGAAGAAGAAGAAGAAGAAGAAAATAGCGTAGGTCGGTGGTACGGGAGAGGGAAAGTGAAAGAGGGTGCGAGGGGGGTGGCGGGGGGGGGCTCGGGCAATAGGGAGGTTAAGGCATAGTAGCAGCGGTCGTCAAAGAGGGTGAGTACGCGGGTGGTAAAGGTAGGAAAGAGGAACCAAGGGACTGAAGGAATGAAGGACCGGCGGCGTACTCGCTCTGCTCGCTGGTGAATTCGGGGGACGGAATAGAACCGAGGGTGGACGAAGGGGGTAAGGAGCGTGTATGCGCGGGCGCGAGACTGGCGCAAACTCTTCGTACAGCATCCTCGTCAGTTGCAACTCAGAAATTGTCGCGAACGCTTTTATCCGTATACGGTCCTTGGCCCGTTTGAGAATCCACGTACGATTTTCACGTCTAAGTTTATTAGACGATCGAGTTAATGACTCGCGTTCGGCAAGTCATTCGTATTTATCAGGTTGACTGACGAAACGAGATACGTCGTGATTTTAATCGCGCTTCCTTTTGATGACATAAGACGTTTATGAGCGTCACGCGTGTTAACACTTAGTGCAATGGATAATCAAAGCGGGAAAATTCAACGAGCTATTATTTGTCTTCTCTTGCTTTTCGGCGGTAAGTGGTAATCGATGAATTTGATTGATCATCACGTTGACGTATTATTTTTAATTGTGTCTTCACTGCCGATGGAAAATCTCACGGGAATCTTACTTCGTTTTAACGGTTCTTGGAAACCAGGATCGACTCGAGACTCGCTTGAGACTTTCCCGTTGTCTTCGTTGATTCGAAGATTTTTGGTTTTTTTTTTCATCTCTAGGAAATTGTGATTAATCGGTACTTTTTCGTAACGGAGATAATAATTGGTGCGTGAAACAAGTGTGTGTCCTTTTTTGAGATTTTCGAGCGATAAGCGAGTTTGATGTGTCCTTGCTGTATATACGGATGTGAAGTTATTGCGAAGAGGATATATGTATATCTTCTTGAGATATACTTTAAATGGAATTGAGTGAAAGTTTGATCAAGTTTATTAAATAATTGTGAACTCGTGAATTTTCACGTGGTGAAGACGTCAATCTATCGTGTGTTTATACCATATGGATTCTTCGAGTAACTCAAAGTTTATCTTATTGACATGTTCAAAGCTATCAGGTTATTTGTCACGTTGTGATACGATTCTTTATTTTATACAATTTCGATTTTTTTTTGTACGTCATAACACGAGATCTACTGGTTGACAATCACATGTTTTTGTTTATATTGGCAAAGTTAGCTTAATCTGAATTAGATAAGTTATCGATACTGTACTCGGTATTGGATCGAAATACTATTTTTAATAGGTTTTCCATTCCTTGAGAATACATTAGATACGACGCCGCTGTCATACATTTTTAGGTAATTTTATAGATATTTGACCAAAAAATAATATTTTAGGAATCTCCTCTGGCGACACATTACGGGGTATTATTTGGGAATTTGTTATAAAAATTAGCTACAATCATATTACCTGGGTTACATGTTGTTGCATTTTTGGTCTTTGCACCTCTTAAAGTTACTGTGTTTGATTTTCTATAATTGGCCTTGCTGTATCGACTGGTGATTCAATTCAATTGGATATCAACTTCTTAGGACATTCTCAGCCAAGAGTTTCGAAACTTCTTTAAATTCATTAGGAAGTCTGTGCTCGTCGCTCTTCGTAAGGACAAGAATCTGTGAAAAGACACCAAGTCAATTAGTATCGAAAGAAAAGAGAGGAGACAGATTTTATTCCATTCTGTTTGTGCCGTTTCGCGATTCGACGTTATCATTCATTTTTTCGTTTGTATCAAAGAGTCCCCGTGCGTTCTTTAGAAAATTTCGATACCGAGGAATCCGAAAGGGGAACTCGAGGATCCGTATTGTCTGTTTTTCCTGGTTTTCTCGTGTGGACAAAAGGAAGCTGATTGTAGATTACTCGTGAATAGAGTCCAATCTCTGCGCTTTGCGATAGCGCGTTATATTACGATTTTTTGATTTCACACATGGTTTACCCACTGTCACAGAAGAAAAGTTTGTAAGGAAAATACGAAAATTCTTATTCGAAATTTTTTTCCTCGACTTTTGTTGGGTACGTACGAATCATTTTTATTTACATTACATAACGCGGTAGTCAGACTAGCGGCTTTTCGAGAATCCGAATTTCTCAGGTTAAATCAGACGCGAAATCAGCCATATTGAATTCCTGTACAACAAATAGACATCCATGCAGTGATCTATTCAAAATCACGATATTTCCTGCATTCCGAATGCCAACCTTCGTCTCCTTGGAATACGCAGCCGCAAGAAAGGCCATGTGGAATTTACAAAAAATAAAAGTACATCGAATTCCAGTAGTCGAGCAAACAGGAGTCCTTGTCTACGTGCTTGTGATCGGTCGGTGGATATTTCGTTATCTTATACGAAAAATGCTGAATCCACAGTGTCGATTCGCGACTAACGAGTGAAAATTTCAAAAATATTTTCAGTGTCGTTTCTCAAGGAAATTCGTTTTGCAATGGATTATCGTAGAAAGTGAAGTGCAGAGTTTGCTGGCAGACATTTTGAAAATCAACGAATCGAGAAAGAAAATCACGTGAATGGTAAAAGGATTTGGCAGTGGCGAGAAAGCAGAAAATCCCAGAAGGACAGTAAAAGTGCTGGGTACGGACGTGACCGAAGACAAACGAGTATAAAAGTCGAAAAGCGGGACCCGGATGTAATTTCACAAAATAACTTCCGGTTACACTTAAAGAAGGGATGCGGATCTCGATTTCGCTGGATTCCACTCATCGTTCGTTCACATGCGTTTCAAGAGTAGCTATAAGATATACGATCCGTACGTACCTATAAACCGCAGTGAACTTCGCGACATGAGAACCAACCTTACCGCGATTCACTGAGCCAGAAAATGGCGGTACTTTTTTTACCACGTGAAACATACGGAGACTAGGAACTCGTCCGTGGCTTAAAGAACGATGGAATCTCGTGAAACGGAACGAGGCAAGAGTTTAATTTCTAGAGCTCGTCAGCAAAAAGCATACCGAAAGCCTCGTTAAGAATATAAAAGAAAAAAAAATCCCCAAAAAATTTTCAAAGTTTGCCACGTAAGATCATCGGGTTGCAGATCATTAATTTTTCATGAAAAACAACCCTCTGTGACATAAATACGATCCTTCCGATCACGTGATCTTTTATCTCTGACCGATAATGAAATCCAAGGATTTTGGGGAAGCCCTACGACTCCTTAACAAGAACTTAAGAATGGGGATTCCCCGCTCTGGCTCGTTAGCCACCAGAGTCTTGTTAAGAAAATCAAGACCCTAGGGACATAATTATGGTTTACCTTGATACCGCCATTTTCTTTTTTCGTATCCATGTTTTTACTTTCATCCTATTCATTTTCATTTTTTCTTCTCTACGAAAATTATTGCGAGCTAGGAGAGCGTAATCCCGTCCGCATGCTCCAGGGCTATAGTGATTGAACCTTTGAAGTAGCTACGTAGAATCTTGAATGCCTCCGGGGTACGACGTCGGCTTCTTCCACGGAGGATTATGAAATATTTTCAAAACGCCATGGCATTCTTAGCCCTGCGCATATAAAAGCTTGTTGCTTATACTTTCCGTGTACGTTTAGAAAATTTAATTTGATTTTTCACGAAAAATTCTGTTCGACCGTAAAATTATAGGTCGGCAGATTGTTGAAGACGAAATGAACAATGGCATGAATAACGGCGGGAAATTCAAATTCGCCAAGGATGCTTTGTTACGTTTCCTCGTAAACAGGTAGATCTCTACCTTTGCAGGTAATTCTGACGAGCTGGAATGTAACTTCATGATCAGCCGTAACGCTGTAACGCCCAGCGGAGCCGCATGCCATTGCTCCCACGTATATAGAAAGTGCCTGGAGAACCTTTGGAATTTGAAAGTATAATCTTGAAAAACTGGCGGGAAAATATGAACCGTCTCATAAGCATAATTTATGCGGATATATCCGTTTAATAAAGGAACGTGACAATAAGAATAAAAAAATATTTTAAAAAGAAGGAAAATGAAATGAATAAAAGGGGATTCCCCGTGACAAAAAATATTTGTGTGTACATGAATACCAGTCTGAAGTGAGCCATGGTACCCTTATATAATCCCCGGCACTATAGGCATAGATATCCTTCCTAAAACAGGTTTACTTATAACGTCCAATTCTCATTTGCTCGATACCTAATTCCAATAACGAACTGATCCCTAGCAAATTAAAGCCGGAACTTGGATAGAATCCCAGGGGCTGCTTCGTCTCACCAACTAAGACTACCGAAACAGCGTGTTCGTTGTTAGCGATATATTTTTTTCTTTTTTCACGAAAATTTCATTATTTTCCTTTTTCTTCCTTCCGTTTTATTTCCCACGCACATACATATATATTATACCAGGCACGCTTCATTAGAGATTAGTAGAAGAGTTAGGAAAGAGCTTCCAGTTGATCGTTATATCTATCGATGTTTACGTAATTTCACTTTTTATTCACGTCTTGACTAAGGTCCACGTACTAAAATTCGTAAAAGTTTTGCCAAATCTTTGCACTCGGCTTCTGCGCTGGACCACGAACGGAAATTTGGCACGACTTGCTTTCCTCGCGACATTATCGGCATTCGCAAGGAAATACGAGAAGAGCTCACACTCGGAAACTTCCATTGCGAACTTCCGTTGCTGCCCTTTGTTCCCGTATATTGTATAAAAGCTCGCCGTTGCCGACACTGCCGTCGATTCAGCCGACCTGACTTTCTGGTTAATTATACACAATTTATGCTCCCTCTGGGACGCAGTCATGTTCCTCTGGCAAAATGGGAATCAGTCTTGAATTTCAGTTAGAACTACAGAAATCGATACTATATTATTAAAAATCAGTCTTGATTTCCATAAATCGTATATCAACATATATACAAAATAAAGTAAAAAAAAAAAAAAAAAGAACTATCCACTATAACCTCAAAAATCCAAAAAATGCATTACACGCGTACTCCAATGTCGATACGATAACACTGTGGCAATTTGCATTATTGGATTTTCAACAGATACTGCAATCCCACCAGGCTAGAGTATGTAAATTGAAAAAAAATGCTGTCGATGCAAAACGTAATGCCAGTTTTGAATGTTTACGCAATGTACCAGTGCAGTGTGTATATGTATATAGGATACAGTCTATATAGACAGTAGAAGAAAAACTTTCTCGACGGACGTCACGTCCGCGTTTGTGCGAAGAAACTCAAAGACCTCGAGGACTTCGAGTAACTCAGTAGGGACTTCGAACCTCGTACAATTCCTTTTTTAAAATCTTCCAACCGTAAAGTAAAAGGAAACAGATATACAGAGAAACGCTACAGAGTGACGTATATGTACATGCACATGGTTAAACATGCTTTGTCACCGAAAGGATACCATAGACGAACGCCATAAGGAAAAATAGCAAATTTTAATAAACGTAACCGTAAATATATTTTGTCCACGGGAAGCCAATACTTTCTTCCTTCGGAATCTAACAACAAGCCTTAACGATAAGTAACGACCCGGCACGAGTATAATCGCCGGGCGTAAATTAATAGATACTCGTAATCAGTTCGGAGTGTCTATGGGAAACCAGGACCGCTTCCTCGTGTAAGAACTTCTTAAAGGTGATGCAACCAGTTAGTTTACTTGGTCCACCGACAACACACGTTGACTGTGAACACGGGATGGACCATTCATTTTCGAGGGTATCGCAAGCTTTGAAAATTCCCAAGACGTCGTCTTAAAGCGACGCTTTATGTCTCTACAAACTAATTAACCTAAACTCGTGTTTGCTCGAAAGCTCAGTGCGCTTGCAAAGGCTTGCTACGTTTTGAATTATTTACGTGTGCGGTTAAAAATTTTTGAATTTGCTTCGAAAAAAATTTTTTGCAATTTTTTTACGTCACTTTTTTTTTGCTCAACCACTCGTAGCCATCCCTATGGGATTCTTCTTAGCTGTCTACCTTTCACCGGCGAAGCAAAAAGTCCGGCTACTTTAGCTAGCAAAAGAAATGGCGGACAGAGTCGAAGCCATCGAAATGTCTCGTAAGGACGATTTAATGGCAAAGCTACGAACTCGGCTTGGTATACCGTGCGTGAGCAAAGTGCAATGAATTTTAATTACGCTCAAGTTCCCAGCGCGTCGTCCTCGCAGTGCTTCGTCCGCTGGAAGTCGGGGGGACAAAAGTAACCACAGTGTCTAGTGGAAAGTAGAGTGGCTACCATTACCTACTAGCCAAGGAGAACTTGGCAAATCTCTTTCAGTTACTCTGTCTTTCTCTTTGAATCTTGTAGAACCACTTCTCACTCACTCTCTCTCTCTCTCTCTCTCTCTCTCCCGCGCTCTCTCTCTCTCTCTCCCTCTCTCTCGCTCTTTCGGTGTGAAACTTAAGGCCAACTAACTGTCTAAGGAACCCCAAGGTTCGTTGGTGCAACTTAATTAGATGGTAAATTAGTATTAGCTGGATCCTACTCGGCCAAGTTAGATATTGGTTAAGAGAATCTCGCTGATTGAAATGCCAAGCTGTGTATTTCTATGCTGAATTTAGCCTTGTGTAATATGTGACTATTAGATGAATTTAGAAACGAAGGTAATACTGTTATTCCCGTGGATAAGACACGACTGAAATTTATAGCTCGTAAGGATTTAAGCTTGCAGAGTTTAATTAAATAAGAATTTCATTCGTCTCTTGGAACTTTTGACCGAGGGTAAAGCGGCTTTTAAGTATGTTTCGAGAATGTTACAATGAATTTCGTAGGCTCCATTACCTTCAATAATGCTTGCATCTCTCGGGAAGTTCTGCCGTGACGTTATTTAATCATGGGAAATTGATGTTATCGTATTTCGAGTATACTAAAATATCCTGGTATATACGGAAGTGAGAGAATTGGGAAAAATACGTTTTGGGCCATTTGCCACTGAAAAATGACTCCGGCTGACGTGGCGCGTTCGACCTGGAAATGCACGAAAACACTTTAACACAGGACACAGTACCGATGCCATGCGGCAGTGCTCCATTTAGGCAATGGTACAAAAAACGTGCAAACAGATACTCATATATATATATATATATGCGTACATAAGCACTGTCAGACACAGATAGATAGGTGGTTAATGGAAGAAAAAAAAAATTGAAATTCAATTCACCACTTGATTTGTTGACATTTCTTTTCGTTCTCGTTGAATATAAACTCGCACATATTCGGTAACAGTGCGAGACAAGAAAATTATGATTACATATATTTTTTGGCCCATTCTCATATACAGAAAATCAAATTTGGATGAAACAGACTGTATGGCACCTTTATCGAGATAAATCACTTGTCTGAGTATCCTTTTCATTCTGTAAATTCAGTTTGGATCATGAATATTTTATTTCTAATAACTACTATAGCGTATGGAGATAAACATTTTTCGCGTGAAAATTTATAAAGATTCCCAGATTAAATTTTGACCGATAGAATCGATCGTCTTGTCTGTTATTATCTTTTCCACTGTTCTGACGTTTTCTTGTGTATAATATATATATTGTCGTATACAGCAATATATATATATATATATTTGAAAATCCATCTAGGAGGATACATATGGGTTCGTAGACAAGAGCAATTATCGGTTTCGCAGTCGTCGTCTCGGGAACACATTTTCCAAGACGTTGCAAGCGAATCGATTAGACTACCGAAATTGAGTATAGAAAGGAGAAGCTACGGAGTATAAGATGTAGCTGCCTGAGCAAAGTGCCTAATCGGAATTGAGATTGGCGAACGATGTGAAGATTGGACCAATTCGATTTGCGCCAGATGGTTAATGGGCGATAGTCTGTCAGGAGTGTTTCCCGCTTGTCATGCAGTCACGCTTAACGAACTGGTTTGAAGTGACGTCATTACCTGGATACTATAGGAAAACGTCTATCGTGCCTCCGGCGTGAACGTATTGATGCCCGAGACTATCCACTGCCTTCCCATTATGCACTTAATCGCAGCTTATCGTTAGATGTTCGATTATGCCAATACATTTTGGACTTACGATTATCATCGCCATACTGCTGTCCAGTCGTTAGAGGTAGGTACTTATCAGCGTATGTAATACGAAATACGCATAGACACAGGAAATAATGGACGGCTGAAAGAAAAAGATAGCGACTGCTGGCGACCAAAGCCCTGTCTCTTTCTAATCAGCAGCCGTAGTACGAAAGTATAGAGAACGTAGCCAATAGCAGAATTAAGGAAGGAGAGCGACTGGTCGCCACCTCGTGTCCTCTTTGTTTATTTGAACAGACACTTTTCCAAAGGATTCGAAGTAGGGATCGCGCAGCCCATACTGTACGTCGATGGAGGTACCAGTATTCCTTTGTGCTTATATAGGATAGAATATGTAACAGGAAATCAGTACGTTGCCATGGCAACGGGATAACATACATCGCCATCTATCGGAAGCGTCGTATACTAATCTTTGACTAACGTAGTGACTACGAAAAAAAAAAATATCAACAAGTCCGCAACTGTGTTTATGTTTTGTGTAAGCTGCACGAGGCGCAACAGTGAAAAGTTTTTGTCCACGCACAGCAATTGGCTTCTTCATTTAATGCGTGCGCGTTTCTTTCTGCTTTTTTCTTCCTTCCTTTGTACACACACGGGGACTTGGTCGCGCTTGCGCATGGAAATGGGATTGTTACGATACCGCACGCCGGAGAAAATATCACGGGTCGCCGGTATTCGCGCAGCGGTTTACGACACTATTGCTGAAGCAGCACTATTCCTTGTGATATACTTCTACTTTTATTCGGTACCTACGTTATGTTTTCTACCCCTGTTGGAGAATTGCCGTATAACCTATTTTATTTCTATCCACCGACCCCGACGCCAATCCACGGAATCTGCCGCCGCGCCACCACGATCTCCCTACGGAATAAATCGACACTACGCCATACTGACCGCACTGCGATATCTTTAGGGGAATGGAATTTCCGCATGGCGGATATCGAAGAGAGTGCTAAGCCAGTTTGAGAAGTCACCAATGATATTTTTTTATTCGCGAATATTTCTATTTAGTGCTATTTCATGAAATATCGTGAATATAGAAAACGGCGTTTTCAATTAGTTCTTTTTATATTCTAGCCAAAGGTATTCTCTAGTTTTTTGACAAGTACTAGGTCTAGCGATAAATATTTTTTACAATAATACCCTTAATTATGGATATTTATTATTACACTGGTATTTATTTTTGATTATATAATATGGGTACGTATGGAATCTTTGAGGTGATTACAGATTCGTTCTTTATGTTTGACGTATAGGCTTGATACGTAGGTTCTTGCTTTTATTTTTATTATCGAGGTTAATTATCGTGGTACGAAAATTAAGTTATAAATTGAACAAATTTATAAATTACGTATAATATTTTTGTTCGTAGAACGGATAATTAAAAGTTTGCAATACTGTGCATATTGAAAATATCGAAATAAACTTGGACGATACCTCCGGAATGCTCGTTTGCTCTGACAGTGTAGAAGCTGTTTATTTTTATTATCCTTTTGTCATACCTAGCAATGTCCATTCTCTGTTTCTCTTTACCAATATTACTGTCATCGATTTCGATTGAAAGTAACAATCAAAAGTCGAACAGGTTATTTCCAGGAAACAATGAAAAGCTCGATTTTCGTTTTGATCATTCACAGAGATTGGGCATGGTAAAAAAAAACGAACCAGAAAAAAAATTGTCGGTGGAAAAAAAGTTAAATTTACTCATCGTAATGTTTTCCCTTTTGGAAAGTTATTTCCACAAAGAACAAGGCCGTACAAAGATTTTCAAGTACTGCGAATGACGTAATTCGTTATTAGAAATGAAAAAGTAAAAATGTATTACTTGACGAAAAGTCACGATTTCGCATAGAATTTAATATTAACTTTATATTCATCGTCTTCGGTAATGTAGATTTCTCGAATATTTATGCACTTCCTATCTTCGATCCATTTTTTTTTCCTACATCCATTCCCTCCCAATAATTCTCCCGGTCTTCCTTACTTTCTCCTCACGTTCCGGCGGGCGCATTCTTAATTTTTTCATCACTTCCCTGTAATTTCCAAAGCAACGACAGAGTCCGCTATCCTTTCCACAGAGCCCTTGCTGTGATTATTTAGACTCTCGAGACCCGTCTTACAATTAGTGCTGTGTGGACGTCAAGAGGCAGAGAGAGACCTTAATGAGAAGCAAATTATGTTCAGACAGTTTTGTTTTTATTTGTCTTTCACCACTCCAATCCTTATCAAGTTAATACCCTTAAGCGGTATTTTTGCGCAGTGAAATATCCTAGTCGTAAAAGTTTCCAGTAGAAAATTAGCAATAGCCTCGAGTGTTCCGCGAAAGCCACCCTCCCGCACGATATAGTAATACACATCCAACACAGCTGACTAGACACGAAGATTCTACGATGAAATTTCATTCCCTTGATAACCTTGGCTATCCTGAAAATGTTCCCGGTTATCGTCTAGCAGCAATCTACAGCCGCGAGACTCAGCAAAGAATCAATTTCGCCGTTGGTCGGATGCCGAAACATTTCCGAATGCCAGAAACATCCCTTTATCGTGGTCAGCGATAATTAGGAAACTGGCAAACTCTTATCGTTCCTTAGCAACGTCAAAGGATATAAGATAAACCTAAGCTTTACCAATGTCCACGATAAAGGGGATAGTCACGATTAAAAGACCGCTCGATTAATACACCTTAATCCGTACTGACTATCAACATCCATTTCAATTCCTCTTGTCTCATCTTCTGACATTCGATTCTGTTCAACCTCGTTGACCATTGCTCAGCAACTATTGGCCCGACAGATTGAATCTATTTAACGAAAGACAAAAGCCGCGTTTCCATAGCTGACAATACACTCAGCCTCGCGACACGCATTTTGCTACTGTCGCTTACCTCGACAGAGACGTTTATCGGGTTTGGCGCGTACACAAAAGAAGCCTCCGATACGAACGATCCTTTGGAACTTAACTGTATAGAGGATTCTGGAAAATTTTGCGCTGGGTTTTCACTACGGTGACGCAGGGTCCAACTTTTACCTTGGTAAGGTCATTCAATTTGAAACGTTACAACCGGATCAACTTATATTATGGCGAGTATAATATTCGAGTTGAAACTCTTGATTCGCATTGTTATAAATAATCAGGATTTATCGTGAATTTACTCCATTAAATCTAACTTTGCTTTTCAGACGTATATTTATCCCGGTTGTTTGATTCGTGTAAATACAATGGACCCGCGTATTATATGAGAGGATTACTTAATGTTTCGGTTAATATTAGTACCCTAACCAAGCTGGTTGTTTGGCACAATTGTAAACCGTCCCGAAACATTCACCCCCCCCCCCCCACCCCCCACCCTCTTGAGAAATGGATCCTGTTATAACCGCAAATTCTGCATTTCACTAGAGACGATATTAGCATCGGCTAGTTAGGTTAGTCGGCTGACTACACAGGAGTTGCTCTACTTATTTATTTTCCTTATTTACCCTAACGTACGTATGCAAAAGACATCGACGTATACCCTACGTCATTTTCCCAATTTTGATTTCATCCGTGTTCAACGAGCCGTAGCTAATTATTTTTATCATCCCTCATATTTATCATTTGTTTATACAACTTTTAACTGACATCAATTGACAGTCATTGTCTTTAACGGGAAAGAATACTATTTGATTATCACGTCGCCGTTCATTCGAAACACCCTGTAGAACCGCTTCCGCGCTATTCGCAAACTTATTCCGAAGGATTCTCGACCACTAAAACATTACTAACCAAGCACCAGCTGTGATCATGGCTTATCTGCCAGGTATTTTGTGGTCGATTAAGTACTAATGATCATTAAGCTCATCGCAGCTGATAAACACCAAGGCATACCGAATGGATTCAAAAGGGCAGATAAGGTTGCCACATTGTACTGTCCGATTAGTTTCGGTTCGAGGGGCCACATTCTTGTGGCTTTCAACGTCCGAGAGTCCCCCGTATAAGGAATCTGTGTTCTCTTGCTTATATGCATATAGGCATAATTTCTCAGCTTTAAGAATCGACTATATATCTCTCTCCTTGTACCAGGCCTCAGTAGAATTTCCGCATTGCAACGTAAGTGGTAAGCCAGCTATTTGGAAAAGTAGGTTGTAAACTGTAACGTAGTGCAGCAAAGGGGATACTGGAGTACGCGCCACTAGACAAACGTGCAACGTACGTACTTGTACGTACGTACGTGTAAGGACGATGCGCGGGTACCTCTCCGTCCTAACTCTCAGCCCACTCTACGTGCTCGCATTCAGAAACACGAGGTCGCGGAAAAGTTCCACCTACGTTAGGTAGCAGCGTGGATATAAAAGGTGGACGTGTTATATAAGTTACATTCCAAGTAAAATACATCCAAGAGTTCGGATGAAACACCCGGAACGAGTTTTCACGGGTTTCTCTTTTCGGGGGGCGGTGGGGGGGGTGGGGATGAGTTTTCTACCGAATCTTTCGCTTGTATTTTCTTTTCTTTCTTTTTTTTTCTTACTTTTTTCTCCCTTTCAACCCCCATCCTTTTTTTGCTTATTCTTCGCCTACTTCGAGTACCGGTTCTACAGTCCCATTGCAGAATCGAAGGCTTTTCTACCACCCTGTACGGAGACTGGGTATCATCCCCTCCCCGCTCACCCTTTATCCGCCAAGTAAACGGTAAACTTCCCTCTTCGCGGAATCTTACTACCCGCGAACACTGTAATTCTTTGCTTCCCTTGGATAGAATGCCGGGCACGTAACTATATAGATAGTGTACCGTCGGACGGCGTTTTAGCTCCTAGTTTTTATGGTTACGTCTGCTGGAAACGTCGAAACGACCCATTTCTCAGGGAGGCTATTGACCAATATTCGTATTCCAACCTCTCTGTGTATTCTGGCGCTCGCTGCGTGCAACCCCTGGCAGAATGGGTAATTTAACGTTGGAGCGAAGTGAATTTTACTTGGTGGGGTTTATTTGGATTTCTCCGAAATTTCAAACGCTCCTTCTGCTCTGCGTCTGGTATACGTATTAAGGCTTTGTAGCGTTTCTATGAGACTGTCTCGCGATGCCACGTGTACTATTTCTGGAAATTAAATAAGGGTGCGGAAACGGTATGCAAGGATACAGCTGTTATGGAGCTTTACGATTCTTCAGTGTCAAGAGAAAAATATTTCGCGTTTACGGTCTCGTATTCGAAAGTACTTTCTAGTTGAAATGACGACGGCCCTACGAGATCGTATGGAAGTAGGACGGAAGCAAATTGCAGCATAACAATTTTTTTCTCCGTGTCTCCACAGCGACCTGGATTCTGCAGTAAGTTTGAAAACAAAATGAAACACGTATGTCGCTGCGATAAATTTCAACATTGCATTTCTCGGAAGAACATATCCAAGTCTCTTGATGAAAAATTGAAAATATTTTTTTTTTCTTGTAATACAAAAATTAAATTTTAAATGTTACCTCGCAGTATCGAGTAATCGGCGATCGACGTGATAACATATTAAAAAATGTACAACGATCGGACGACAATAAATTGGACGAAGGAACTTTTGTAATAATCCAAAAAAAGAGCGAAAAAATTTTTGCAAAATTATTGTTAACACGCTCGTCATTCCATATTGCGCATTCGATGCATCATGCCTATAGATATTCCAGTCAAGTGTTATTATCGTTGAGAGTCTCCAGCATCCATGGCACGCAGAGTAGACGCTTGTAGCTAGTGGTAGTAACAAGAGCATGTCAGACAGCCGGGCAGATACGTATAGTAATGTATCGCGAAAGGGCATTGGCTCGCACAATCGCTTTGATAACATGCACTGACAGGGTGATAACGAGATTTAGTATGAAGCCAATGGGGAAAGATCGTATCGATCCAAAGTTGCTTCCTATGCTCTATTCGCGTTACGCACTCTTAGCTACCTTCGTAGTCGTTGCTCATTTTCAATGAATTATACAGAACAGGCGCCATGGATTTTTTTTAAGAACCCTTTGAGTACCTCAACAAAATTTGCAGATTTCAATGTCAATGTCGTGCAGTGTACTTATGGTATACTGCTTGTACGTACTATAGTATCGTACCTATTGAGAAGTGTGAACGACATATTGGTACAAAAGGGAACTCGGGGAAATCCTGTGGGACAAAAGTAAAAGCCGCGTAAATGTCTATGGGGTCGAATAAAACGAATATAGAAAAACGTATTGACAGAAAAGTTTCTCGTGTAAACAACTTTATGGTTATCACTTTCGTAACTGAATGGCCGTTTAAGAAAAGGGGTATTCGGCCCCGTGGTAATAGAACCAGTAGTCTGGATTGTTTCTAAATGTCTCTTTGTTACTCTAACTATCTGTTCTCCTGAACGTTCTCATGGTACGTAATTCCGATTCCGTTCCATGTATCCCATTGAGCGTGTGTGAAACGTGTGCCAAACTGTTGGGAGATACTGGAGACATTTTCTTTCTGCCAAAGTAACCAGGCAAGTCTGGCTTCATTGGTTCTTTCAGAAAGTAGAAATATTTTCGCTTCAAGTATCTCGCTCGCAGAGTTCGTCCCACAAAATTTACCTTACATACTCGGTAAAGTGGTCCTACGTAAAAAAAAAAACAACTGTCCTAGCTGGCGATTCGAAAGACTTGAAAATCGATGGGAGAAAAATATGAAGATAAAATATTGAGAATTTTTGTTCAGTCGTGCACCCGGTATATTGCCATGGCATTGAATTAACCGTAGTCGAGGAAAAACAGGTAGTCATCGATTTCTTGATGCCCGTAATATATCTATTTTTATAATATCTCCAGGCATTCTCATAAAGTGACTAACATTCCTCTTCTCGTTCCAGCCGATATCATCTCGTACCGATATTTCCACATTTTTCAAAAAATATCTCGACCGATACTTAAGCCCTCCTGTACCTCGGTTAGATATTTTATAGCGGGGTCTTGCTCTCGACTTGATTTCACCATGAAAGAGCAAGTCTGCCTTATCGTACGTCCCATAGAGCCCGCGTAACGCAGATGCCCCACGATATCTTCAGGGTAAAAATCGGAAATCTCATTAGACGTTACCCTCAAGAGGGATACCTTTCTATTCGATATGAAAGAGAAGAGGAGCAAGAAGAAGAAAAAAAAAATCAAAGAAAGTAAACCACAGAAATACGGGGCATCACTTTTCTTTGAAAATCTACTAGGTATATCCTAATGCATACATACATAGTCATCCTCAAACCAGCCTTATTATGTACAGCGAATAGGATTTAAGAAAAATCTCACAATTCTTCTCTATATTCTATTATACATCTCGAAGTGGAAGCCATGATGGAAACCATGCACCTTATTCGGGTACCTACTCTAAAAACAATCTCCAGTGCAATCTCTCCAGGAAGTTTCTCTCGCTTCCAGCAGCAAACAGCACGGGGTGCAAGTGGCTCCCTCCTTATCCGAAGGATTCTCGATAGTTCGGGCCAGCGGCCGCGTTTGTTACCGGGAGTTTCAGGATCTCCAAGTGCCTGAAGGTTCCGGCATTTACGAGCGGAGAAAGGTCGGATATACCGATTTCAGTGATGGTACCCCGCTAGGTTTACTCGAAACTGCTATACGTATACGATACGTGTATACTTTGTACATACAACGTGTATACTCTATACCTATACATATATAGATTGAGGACTACAGATCATTTCAGGACGATCGGGTGCAGTCGACTGTGCCTCCTGGAAGATCGTGTTTCACTAGGTATTCCCATACTAACGTATATCTATACCACGCTACAGCACGTGTACCCCCATAAGGTGGGCATTGAACAGGAAAGAACGGTTTAGGTTATACGATGTTTGCTTCGGGGATTCCGGACGAGGAAGTTTGCAGAGTACGAAGTCGAGGACTGTCGCTTGGACGCGTAGCGTCATAAACTCACCCCGGCCCTTTCCCTCGAGAGAAGAAAAAAAAAAGGAAAAAAAAGGAGGGAGAAAGAGAAAAAAGTTTACCGGGCAAAAGAGAGCCTTGCAACGAGGGGGGGGGGGGTAGAGAGGAGGGAACGGAATCCTCGGCGGTGATGACGAGGGGAGGACAACGTGGTCCGAAGGGATGAAGTGTGGTACTCCATGCTGAGAACTAGGACTGGCAACCCTGCGGGACTGACTCGACTCGAAGACCAGGGATATTCTTAAGAAAGGAAGAGAGGACTAACCCTCGAAGGAAATTTTTTTTACTACCCTTTAATGCTCATCCCCCGCCGTCCAATAACCTACCTAGTCGATCTTTTTATTCCGGTAGTAATCTTAGTTACTTCGAACCGATCTTCCTATCTACCAATCTGTCCATCTTATACTACTGACGTTATCTCGGAGCCGCTACCTTCGGACGTCTTTCTCTTGGCTACGGGATGGACAGTAGCGTCGACTCTTTCATTCTTCTTAACCTTACCCCTTTTTACGTTCACGTAAAGTATATATGCTTGTTGCGTCATTATTTGTGTTTTGTCCTTACAAACTTACCAGACTGGCTATACTGTGTGTCTATTCTTTATCGACACGGTAACGTTCACTCGCTCGTTACTCACCATTATAGTCTGACTGGGGAGGGGTGGGAGGGGGTAGAGCAAGATATGCCAGGGGGGTCGCTCTTCTTTTTACCCTTTACTCCTACCCCTCCACTTCCGTACTCTGTGTTTTATACGATAGCTGGTATACACTTTACATGGGACGGTAATGACGTTAGACGCTACCATTTCTTGTGGGTCTTGGATGAGGATGTGGCGGAGGGGCGATAAGGGGGTTGGGAAGTACCACGAAAGGAGATTGACGATAGGAGGATAAAGGAAGTTGCAGCAGTCAGTGATATTGAGGTTTATTATGCACCGAGAATCCGGAGTCTTTCGCGATGGCTGCACATCGACTGGGTTACGTGTACAGTTAGTTATAAGGTACAATGCTGAGGGACAATGAGATAGAGTACAATAAGGTCTGCATATAAATCTGCTGGGAGATAGAGAAAATGTCGAAAATTTACGGGGTGAGATAAGCGACGGACAAAAAAGTCTCACGGAATAGGAAAAACTTGATATAATAGGTAAGATTGCCAATGAGATTGTAAAGTGCATTCATGGTTTCTTTTTCTTTCGTAATATGGAGAATTGTACGTTTGCATAATCGAAGTGAGAAATAACGAAAATGTGAATTAAACAAAAAAAAACATTAACAAGACCGAGTACAGAGAATCGAGCAGATCCTTTTTTTTTTTATATTGGATAAAATATTTTCGAAACATTTTGTGAAAAATCTACGGTAATGACCTTACGACATTTTTTGGACCTTCTCGTATCTTACTATTCTTCATGTCCACGTGCGATTTTGTAAAATCCCACAAATCCGATAAAACCACGTGACTAATTGGAACTGTCAACATTTTTATATAACAATAATACAAAGTACATTGGATTCTCGATATTGATTTTTTTTTACGTCGAATTCCATCAGAGTCACTCAACGAGAATGAATTCGACAGGATTGACGTTTGAGTTTAGTCAGACATCCGTTTCCTGTCGATTTTCAGATTTAATACCAGATGTGACGTTGCTGTTGCGAATTTATAATATTTTACCAAATTTCACGTCGTCCAACTTATTCATTCTATAGGGGGGGAAAAAATACTCTAAATATTTTCTATAGCCAAACAACTTTGATAAATTTTCACTTTGACCATTGCCATCTTTCTTTTTGGATATCAAATCCTTTCGCTCTGCCTTGGATGTTCTTTATTGATATCTACCAGGTAACTATCAGGTACTACATGCAGGTATTACCTACCTACCCATCGTCGAGTTGGTTTTATTTAAGGATAAATGGTCCGACCAGCTGTGGATGGTCTATGAAGGGTGGGTATAGACATGTAACCTAACTTCACCTAACCTAACCTAACATACAGCTACGTGCATTTTCTCTCTATAAACGTATCTCATCGTTCTACCTATCGATATTTTTAGATATCGCTAGTAACGGACCAAGTACGAATTGAACGACTCGGCGAATGGCTGCCGGCTATACGAGATAGGCGACAATTCACGACTCGTTGCCGCTCGTATACTTCAGGTATCTCGGAAGTTGTTCGTTTGTTATTTTTCCTGAGTCGATCGATACTTATTGTCGATACGTATTTATACGGGCGTAATCGCATGTACGAATAATATGACCGCAAATAGTTTTATAGATCATCTGTAAAACATTGGCGATATGCAATTATCATGTAGTTACGTCAAGCTAATTATTTGTTACGCTATAATTTAATTATATAGAATTCTTGAAAAATATTATGATTTATAAATTCAAATTATAACTTTCAAATCTGAGTGTATAATATTTTTTTATTGTTTATTATGTACATATAGTGTCGATATATTGAAGGTAATGCAGGCCGATTGAGAAATCATTTATTATATTGGAATTGAGTTATGCCATTTCTGAGGATACATATACTATGGTATATTGGACACTAAAGGGAATTTTTCTAGGCATAAAGAACGCGAAGGATTAAGCTTTCGTGAACTTGGATAATAACTGATTTCTCAGGAGCGACATAATAAATTTTGCGATTTCCGCGAGAAAAAAATCGATTCACAATGATAGTACAATCGTGGGATAATGACTTGGGTAGGTTGAAAGATCATGATAACGAATTCGAGCGAAGAGAAAATGTAATTATTATGAATTTGAAAATCTGTTCTAACAGTCCCAGTTAAAATTCAGTTTATATGTATAATTTAAAAAATTCATAAAAATTATGAATTATATATATTTATATCGTAAAACGAAATAGAGTCATAGCAGGTGAATCGTACATACGTAATGAAGTTATCGAGAGAAATTTTTCTGAATGATGCAACGTGACTTCGACGCGGCCATTGTCAGATAACATGTAGGATGAGCGAATGAAAATAGAAAGAAAAAAAAAAAGAGCAATGTACCTCGGAAAAAGCATCAAGCCGTAAAGAGAGAGGAAGAGGAGGAAGAAAAAGCGGAAGCGTGGAAAGACGGCAAGTGGAAAGAGCGAAGGTAAAAATTTCAAAGAAAGAAATAAAAGAGGAAGGAAA
Source organism: Calameuta pygmaea (assembly GCA_031762395.1). Classification (NCBI taxonomy): domain Eukaryota; kingdom Metazoa; phylum Arthropoda; class Insecta; order Hymenoptera; family Cephidae; genus Calameuta; species Calameuta pygmaea. The sequence goes on from JASANN010000387.1 coordinate 1,005,672, forward strand.
AAGTGTAAAAGAAGAATAAAGGTACCGAGTCAAACTCAAAGAGAAAAAGGAATGCGTCGTAAGTTGAAAGCGCTTAACAAACATAACGGTAAATGGAGATGCTACCCTTCGATGTGTAAATTACGTTTGCCATTTGACTGCTTTGCAAATTTAATGAGTTTCCTCGGCACTCGCGAGACACTCGAGGCGGTGAGAAAATCAACGCTCCCGGCGCAGACGTATCCTTTTCGTTTAAATATGAAATCCCGAAAAATATTATAATTTCAATTCGCGACGCGTTGGCGTGTGTAGCCCCGTTGCTTTGAATTCTTTATGCTATGAAAAGTCTGCGATAACAAGGGGGATGAAATGTCTGATTTAGCTAAGTGGTATAGTCTATCTAATTCATGTTAAACTCTCTATGAGTTTACTGTATCAATTACGACTAATTAAACTGTCATTGGCCCTTATCAGCCGGAAAATATATTTTATCTGCTATTGATACAAGATGGTAAGAGACGGATAAAAAGCTTTGTAAAAGAGGCTTGAGCCCTGTTAGATTAGATTAGGTTATGATCATATCAGGTATAACCTTTGTTTTTCGACGTTAATTACCCTCGTTAATCACGGGTCAGTCAAGAATACGCGGGAAGCTCACGTAGATTGAATGCAGCCTGACGATATTTTAAAAGTCACAGTTTTGTCCTAAGGGGAACGTTAACGGTGAAGATATTAATAAAAAGCGAGATACGAATATTCTTCAGTCGGACATTTAAAAAGTAGCGAAAAGTTAGAATGACGCTATAGTGTTAAAAGGGTGAAATAAAAAATTCCAATCTCGAGAATTACCGATGACAGTGTAAAAAAATGATGATCCAATCTCTCGATCTAACAGGTATATATCCATTGTCTTTTATCGATTGTCTCAATCGTGACAGCTCGACCAAAGTGACCCCAATCGACCTGCAGCTCGGATATCAATCCTCTGCGATCGAAGTGGTCACACGTGGAAGCTCTTTGAATTTCATGAAGATGACAGGATTGTCGATAGGATTAGCTAAGGGTTTGATTAGGAGCTGGGTAGTTAGCAGCACGTGTCTCGCGTCGGGGGGTCGAAGTAACAGAAAGCAGAATAGAAAGGTAGACTGTAAAAAAGTCTAACGGAATCAAAGAGAAAAGGGAACAGACAGATAGATAGATGGAGAGAGAGAGAGAGAGAATTCTAGAACATAAAATCTCTTTCTCAGTGATTCCGAATACCAAAGTGGGAAATAAGGGCAATTTCGTTGTGAGATAAATCAAAACCGCAATATAAAAGAAGAAGACGATGGTGAGAACGGAAGTGGAGCTATGCTCGAACGCGACGGGAAGACAAAGGGTCGCGCATCTGCGTACGGGAGCGGAACGTATCGCGTGAAGGGTGAAAAAGGGCTATAGGCTATAACCCATATACCTATAAACTAAATAGCTAACCGTAGGCATCCAGGGGATGAGAGGCTAACTTGTCGATGTTCCTAGTAGGAAAATATGCTCGCATCAGGGGACAAAAAACATTTACAAAACTGGCACACCGAGAGTTGGGTTATCAAGGGGACGCCGTCCTGGCATTTTTCAAGCCAAACACAGGGGGCTGATCGGATAACGTTGGCGTTCCCGAATCCAGTTTGTCTCGAGTTAGGAGTTGGGAGAGGAGACGGATACACACGTTGATACACGAGTCTCGTAGACAGAAGGAGACAGAAGTGGGAGGAACGTTCGCAGCGCTCTCTATGAAAGGCCCTTGGACAGGGTAGGGAACTAAAGTGGTATTTATCTTTGGCGCGAGAACGAATTGCTTTACGAAGGGTATTGGAATTAACGAGTTTCTACTCGTTTTGTTATAAAGTCCGTGGGAGGATGGGAGATCTCTTTTGTTCTCGAGTGCACGTTCCGCGTCGAAGGCGGCCATTAAAGAATACGAACGTAATCGTTTTTCCAGAACGGAAACGAAGGATTGGAAATAGCGATTGGAAAAATATTCTGTGACTTTGGGATGACCTCTCTTGGTAGATTCTAAGGGACGAAAAACTAAATGGTATAATGCGTCGCGACGTTGAATCCTTTTGTTTTCTCTTTTTTCTTCTCTATTCGTTTAATCGGTGCTTACGGGATCCTCTTGGAAATTTGGAGATGGATTTTTTCTCGAGACACTGGCTACGTCCACGGAATTCTGCGGCATTCGTGTTTTTCACTCGTTTTAGGGACAATTTTCGCCCAGCTGGGTACACACTTTCTCTACTTCGAGAATGTCGCTTTTATTTCCATGCTGGCAATTCCGTCCTGAAGGGAGGACACTCTTACCTTTGAATACCCGAAGCACAATTGTCCAGGGAATCCGCGTCTGTAATCGTACCAAAAATTCCAACCCGTAGAAGCTCAGGGTTCTGGGTAAAATGGCAATTTTAAATCCCTAAATAAAATTGGAATCTCAAACAAACGTGGTTGCGCAAACTTCGGAGTACCAGATGACGGGGACTAATTTCACGGGATCCATTAGAATTTCATGAACTAAAAAAAAAAGATATTCGTTCGATCCAATCGATAATATTTGCCAAAGCTCGTTTTGTATCCTTTCGAAATAAAAGTAATAATAAAATAGATGCATTGTAAACTTATGGAATATATAAAAATTCAATATCTCCTTCATTATATTTCTATCAATCGCAAAACCCATGCACGGTCAAATAAACGTATTGCTGTGATCAGACAAATCTAAATGCGATCGAAAAATCTCGAGTTATGAATTTTTAAAAGTTTTAATATTGTCATATAGAATTTTATTTTTTTCACGCTGACGATGACGTCAACGAAAAATTTTTCTTTATCATTGTCAATAAGTACCCACAGTACGTAACGACTGCGCGGAACGCATTTATTTTCGTTTCACTTCATATAATGAGCTTTCTGCCGGGAAATTGCGTGTTAAGCACTTTTCCAAGTAACAGCCATGCTCTGCGGAAGGGCGGTTATCGACAAAAGGTTATCTCTCACTCGAATGTTCAGCTGAACGAAAAATGAGCGGTGGCTAATCGTGGCTCCCACGTCGTAACTCATAACTCAAAGGACGCCAAAGGACTATAGGAGCTTTATCAAATATTAGTAGAATGAACGTCGACATTGATAGTGCCTACCTAATATTTAAAATTGATATCATTCAAGTTCCAGCAACTTTTCAAAACTTTGTACGTACCGCCTGAAGTTGGTTCTACCATGGAAATAAGAATCAAACGAACAGAACCATCTTCAGGTGGCGCGATAGTCCAGAATAACATTCTCTGACTATTGATCACGTATTCTCTATGTATGTCATAGTAAATAATACATTTATTTTCTTTTATTTTCGCAAAGAAAACATGGGCAAAGCATTCGAGTCTTTGAGATCACCGTAGTATTTGTTGCGTTAAATAAAAGAAAATAACGACGCGGGCAAATGTTATTTCAAGTGTAAATAAAATTAAAAATTTCGTCCCTCAAGGCAGTTACGAACGTCGCTGTAAGCAAGGAGGTCGGAATTTAATCGAAAATTTAATATCGTTGATTAAGAAGTAAAAACAATTACGTTGTTTTTCGCGCGACTTCCTAAAAAGAAATTAATACGAAAAATAATTTTTTTGGTTTGTCAAAGTAAAATGAGGGAACGGAGTCCGAGAGACATTTCTGCTCGACGAGAAGTTAACGGAAAGATGTTTTAAATTAAGAAAAAAAAAAGAAAATTTATCGTCGTTTTGTCAAATTGAAAAATATTTTCTTTGACATTTCTTTTGTTCTTATCTCCTTCTTCTTATTACTCGCTCGTACTCTGTTGTCTTTACCCATCCAGTTATTATATTTCTATAATTAAGATTCAATAAAATTCTTATTGTTACGATACAATTGGATAATTGAACCTTGCGGGTGTAATAGAATTTCTCGTAATTATATTTACTTTGCCCGTATACTCCGTGAAAGAATTTTACTTGACGTATAACAAAAGCCTCTATAAATCCTACGTAAATATATCCAACGTCACACAAACTCCGGTATCCACATTTCGACACAGAATTTAACCTCGAGATTATTAATATCGAGTTAGCATTAATGATGCAACTTCAATTCGTACTATTTACCCAGGCGGTACAATGGAACTCTGGCTTTAGGTTGTTTATAACTTCCTAGCGCGATATGCGCGCCTCTATCGTGAGTTTCTGATAATTGGCATAGTTTATCCAGACGTACGCACCAATAAATACAAATAACGTTATTCCTTGCTATAAATTTAAATCAGTTAACAAGTCAGTCTGGGCTGTACGTGTCATTAAAAACATAAACAAATATAAAAAAAAAAAAGCTTTCTAAAGTTATATAAGCTATTGAAAGGTCTTATTTTCTCTACGAGAACGTAAAAGCTACCAGGTGGATTATTGCACTTGACACGGGAACAGGTTGAAGCTCTAAAAGCACAATGGCTGACAAAAAAATATGCATAAAATATTTCAGTGAAGCTCGACTACCAGGAGTACATAAATATATGCATACATACATATACAACTCATACAGGTATAAATTGCATGGGTTAGTTTTTCGCGGTTATTATAAAATATTTAAAAATCATTTGATCCTTATTAGATCTAATCGTCATCTTTTAAATTACCACAGTATCATAATACGTAATGATCCACGTGTTTGAGTTACCTCGATGAATTTAATTTCTCTGTCGAACACTGGCAGAACGTGTGTTTTCGCATTGACGAAAGAGAAGACAGGAACAAGGGCGACCTGGGTACCAAATAATTAATTCGCAGATTGAAAGTGGACCCGAGTATCCAGCTTGTTCACAAACAGTTCACAGTTCCGACATATCATAATAACACGTTCAGCTGGTCCGCAATGTGTTTCCTGAACTGACGTATGGAACTGGGAAATGTCCTGCGACAGTTTCTTGCGAATGATTGAGTGACTAATCAAGGGCTAATTACTGGCGCACGTCGGCTCGTCTTGATATGCGTTTTGGGATCTTGGTAATTGCTGCTGAACACTAGGGGCGGGGGTGGGGGGGGGGGGGGAGTATGAAATAGTGAGTGGGTAGTAGAGGAGGGATCAAGGAAGAGTATTTATCTTTTTTTACCAAGAAAAAGCGAATCACTTTGAAAAGTGAAATGTGAGGATCATTACGAGAAAACTGTTCAACCCTTAGATTTAACTCTGTTCCTTCGTATCTCATCCCTTTTGACGATAATACCAAGTTTAACCCGTTATCCGTAAACTTAGCCGCTGCCGCTTCTGACATTAAATGGCTCGATCAATCTCACCCTAATGACTTATTACGACCGTTAATAACGTGTCAAAATTCGTCGATGGGACAATTGTACTTTAAGGATGGCATTAGGTCAGGTTAATTTCGGGATATTACGAAAAATTAATGTCTACCCTCCTTTTAAACGTTACTTAAGGTATATTTGTGCTGCTGTAGAAAAGAATTTTATTATTGAGAATCTTTTCATTTGCCGAAATGCCGATCGCTGGCGCACGAGTTATTCCGGTAAATTTATGTGAGTGACGGTGTGAAAGTGGCGCGGCGAGTGCAATGAAAATCGGCCTTTAAGAGAATCGACAGCTACGAGGAAAGTAACATCCAGCGACGTACGTAATGGGCTCTTGTCAAATTTATGGCTGCTCGCTGATAGAGATGAGAGGCAGGAAACTACGACACGTGTACTATATATAGGGTGTTTCAGTAAAGACTTCAAGAGACAACGACAGCACGACTTATGAAATATATTCGATTCAAAAACATAGCTTATCTTACTGGTGCACTTATAATTTATTCGATAGTTTGCTTTTAATCGATATATCGAAAATATGTGAAGAGGATGCTTTCGCGACAAGCACTGCTATTGGTAAAAGAGCAATTTTTCATGTCAAAGTCACACCCTTTCTTCGTATCTGTATTAAGACACCCTGTATATATACAATACAAGAAGGACATCACCTCATTTCTTAAAGAAACATTTGAAAACATTTTACTTCCATCGTCGTACCAAAGTTTATCCATTGTTGAAAACTCGGCTTTAGTGACATCCAGCCAGGAGAAATATAGTTACCGAATGTACAATTAAGACGCCTTAATTGAAATGCCGTAACGACATTTTCTTCCTCGCGAGAATTATACGAAAATAATTACCAAAGATGGTGTCCTTAATTAAACATTGTAAGATCCTTTAATCGTAAACCTAAAATAATTATCATAATTTTTCAAAATATCAATTAAAATCCAATTAATTAATATCCAACCACCGTAACAAGCCTATATATTGTTAATTTATCTAAAGAATAATAATGATCCCGTTTAAACAGAATACGAAGATCTTTCACTAATTGACGTTTACCGCCCGAAAATGTAACGTGTGTAGTTGCTGAAAAGCGCACGAATCCATAGCTTCGTATAAAGGAAATAATTAGTTCTATTCAATTTCATCCAAGCATCCCTTTTACACCAGTCACCATTCTCTATTCTCGACGCTTAATTAAGTCCGTTCCATTGGGGTAGTGCGAAAGTTTTACGCGAATCATCACCATCACCACCTCCATCATTAACCATCAACGTTATTCCCATCAGTACGATTACTACGCGAACGACCATCGTCTCGCTTTGTGCATCACGCGTGCCAGTGTCTAATGCAATTATACCCGCGCAAAAGCATCGCACTCGCGTGTCGATAAGCCAATTTCCGTGTCCGTGCTCGGTCATCGCACCCCTAAATAAAATAATGATAACAATCGAAAAGAAAAGTGACGATAACCGTGAAAAAATTCGAAAATTTTCACACCGACTGCCCCTTCAAAATTATATGCAATTTATAATAAAGCATCTGTATACGCATCGTACAAAAGCACTTTTCCTTACGGTCAAACAATACAATTTATATCCCTACGTAAAATACCCAACGATCGAATTGCATTGCTTCGTGGTTTAAGCGTTGTCGTTATGGAGTAAATCGCAATTATCGTGTCGTCGCGTTGCCGGCAGGTACAAAGTTATCGCGTGCCTTATGGGATGGCCAAGAGGTGTCTATTTCACAAAACAGTAGCAGGCTAATTCAAACACTCTTGCTCCTGACATTCTCGCTGTCTAATCGTCCGTGCCAGCTGGAGAAAGCCGAGCTTTTCTGGGCACTGCTAGATCCGTGGCTATGCGATTACTATATTGTAGCTACTATAGCTACTGTGCTATACATGTATATACAGATATATATACAAAGACATCTAATGCATGCCAGGCATTATATCTATAGGGTGGTACGGTTGTATCATACCAGCGTACAGTTGACTGTGTACGAACATCTCTGTATCCAGACCGGCTGTTTGCGGTGTGTAAGGTATACGCGCATTGCCATCAGTTACCGTCGCGTCTGGTTAACTAAAACAATCCTGGCTCTTGTGTAAGGGTGAGTTTGTTTCTGGGGTTATCCATGGGGTTGTAAGACATCCTATTGAAAATGTTAAATCGACGACAGCCACGTCAACCCTGTCCACCCGTTAGGTCAATCTTTCTTTACAGTTGTCGACGTGTACAGCATTTCTCATTTTGACTTTCGATTTGCCTGCTATATGGGAATTGGGGTAGTTTGTTATCGGGTCTGGATATGATTTATAGGAATGATTTCCACGAATCGATTAGGGTGTCCAGATAAGTTATCGAATGCCGATAATCGTTCGGAAAATAACGTTGGTTGTTATTATTTCATTTAATTTACAATTTCATCACCCTCTTCCTTCCCCCTCCCACTTCACTCTTTTCTCGCGCTTTTCTCGTCGGAGGGCGAAAGATTTTTATGCCTCTCTCACGCAGCGCGAGAGTTAATTACGCGTATTAATTAGCTCGGCAAAAAGCCCACAGTGGTTTTTAGCCGGATGTAAGACCGTACCGAGACCATAGAGCTTTGAAGGGGTGGCTTTTCCTCTTCGTCACTTTACGCCTCTCGAGAAATAAAGCGAGTCTGTGATTTCACGCTTAAGGGATGTTAAAAATTTTCGGCATTAGTATCGCGAGGCTACGAGGTGTAGTAAGGACTGTTATATAATTTTATAAAAGACAATACCAACCATAAGCTTCAAATGCTCACGATTTTCAATCGTAAGAAAAGTCATTACCGCAATAAATAATCGATAAATAAATAAAATATTATAAATAAAAAGTGAAGGAGAAAAAAGACTTTAATTAATTTACAAAAAATCTGCCACCTCGAAGCAATTCGATTGAAATTCGTGACTCGCGAAAGCAAATGTAAATGTGAAAAAAATAAAAAATTTCCGGTTAACTGATATATCGTGTAAACTTACGTTTCGCCGCGTTATTGAAGTCTAGAACGAAAATATGTAGGTAAGAGACGTGATAACACGCGGTAGAATAAAATCGAAAAAATCTTGACTTCCGAAAGGCCCCGTGAAAAAAAGTACGTCGAGTAGCCGTGAAATCGTGAGCGCCGAGGTGAATTTACTTAGCGAGGCAAAAAAAAATTTGGTCGGATCGTCGAAAAGTTAAACGGATCAGCGCATCCTTTCGCACGATCTTCGACTAGGAAATGAATTCTCTTCCCCGGTGCGATTTTGCCATATTTTTTTTCCTCGTCGTCTTTCTCTTTCCCCTGTCTTACCACGCCGCCCCCTTGAACCTCGCGCTCTTTCTCCTTTCTCCATTGGAACGTACACGTGAGAGGTTCGCGAAACCCACTAACGCGACAGGAATTTGGCACAAAGAGCTGCCTGGCTCGTCAACGTCAAACGCCCAACGCGAAGCGACGTTAAAGCGTCTTACGAAACGGAAATCAATTCATTTGACAACGCATTTCGTCGTTTAGCCTATAAGGCTTTTTCACCGACTTTGAAGCTAGAGGCGCGTTTTCATAAGCCGCCAATAGTCGCCGTCAGCGGTAAACTGGTTATACAGGATAAAATTTCAATGTGTGTCCCAAGTGGCATTATATTCTATAGGTCAGATTAGGCAAACGATAGATCTTTCTTTCTCCCCTCTATCTCCTTCCTACTCCCACCACTTTCTCCCGGTGTCTACCTTTCGAGAGGGATAATCGCTTCTCGCGCACATAAAGCTACGGTATGCTTCTCAAACGAGAAAAGTTTCTTTTCACGTTTCCGTTATTTTCCTTCGCTCGGCCTGAGGATTTAGATTAAATCCCAAGCACTTTGGCTACGTACTTCCAAGGGTTCCCGTCGAATCTCCCTAGCCACCTTATCCCAAACTCCAACCTTTTCAAGCTAGCTCGGGCTCCTCTCACTTCAGGACTCTGGCACGAGCACTACGGACGACAGTGGCTGAACTCACTCTTCAGGGAGATCTTTACGGGTTGGCTGTTCGCGAGCGTCGCGACGCGTCGCAGATTCAACGGAACGGCGACGCTGGCGCGAGAGAAACTCCGCTCCGAGACTCCTAGCGAAAAATCAATGGAAACTCGAGTTAACCTCGCTCATAGAACTTTCACTGGATCCAACTATTCTTCCTCTCGTTTCATCCTTCACGCCGTCCATATGACCCATTTCTCTCTTGCCGCATACCTTTTCCACCCTTCTTTTATATCCTCTCGCAGCCTTCAGTCTTCTCTCTTCGTTCCTTTATCTTCGTTCTTCGAAACGATGTTTCCCGCCGATTTATCGAAAAGTCCTAACGGACTCTTCGAGGCCTCGGAAGGCTTTAACTCTCGCTCACTTTGACCCAAAAACTTTTTTTTCAACGGTGATCCTGCCAATGAGAATCCTTAGTGATCGGTTTGGGTGCTAAAATGGACATTTGCCCGGGATATATCTGCAACAGAGTCAAGGGATGAAAAGTGTGACTTATGGTTTCTTACAGTGCGGGAAGGTCGACCGAATCGGCTTTTGAGAATTTCTCAAAGTATCCAACCGTTTCTGTATAATACTTCGTAGCTACTGTAGTATATACAATTCCGTATATTAATACATGTATTAAGTATTCTACTCGCGTTTCAATAAAGCTCCGGGGAGACTTTACGTAGTTGCTCGACAATTACGGAATGTTTCGTTGCTACAAGTATCGACGTTCTCTGGATATTTCAGGGAGCGTTTCAAGATTTACGTCGTTAATATCTTACCCGGAATTGCTTCGAGCAGTAACTTCTCAAGATGCTCCATCTTTTCGCGTCGGACTTTCCGTTGGCGTCGCGCCAACGTTTCCTCTTAAGCTGATTGAACGACGTTTATTGTCACTTGCGACGAACAAAACCGCGTCTTCCTTGTATCGATGAAATTGCGCGTACGTCGCCACGAGATGCTGTAGAGGACAACAATACCGTAGAATCCAAATGAAAAGGAAACATTGGCTCTTGTCTTGTTTGCTGTCTGAAAGAAAGAAAGAAAAATAAATAAAAGGAAAATCAAATATCAAGAGAATTCCAGTAGATAAAATTCGGCAAATTCGACATTTATTATTTTATAGAATTTCACTGATCCGCTTAAAACAAAGAATTGGGTCTGTGTATAGTCTGTCATAAAATTTTTCAAAGTGATACCAACTAATTTTATATGTATTATATTTTGACGTATCAATCCTATATACATCTTCATGATTTTCTGTATAGAAAATATTGGTATAACTTGTACTTTCGTGTATACTGCAGAACTTGCATCCACCCCTACTCGTTTCATCTATTTTGGATGTAATACCGTCCCTAGAAGTCGTGTATATGGAACGTACGAAAAGCGAATGTCTGAATCTAATTTTCAATTCGCGGATGCAACTGCGGCTTTTGAAAGCTTCATCCGCCTTACAAGCCAGACGAGGGAGCCTGGAAGCGAGTGCCTTGGGCCATGTAAGCCAATAAAATGTATGGGAGCGTGCACCTCTGCGCTTTGTACTTCGTTACTTTTACTTTCGAAGAATATCAGAGCGTAAAAGAGATGGCGCCACTGAGACAAGTTATACGTGGGTTCATTAAAAAAGAGGTGGAAAAATAAAGACACTGCTGTGCGCGAAAAGAGCGTAAATTACAATATGCTTTATACGTGGATTGGTGGTTGGATATAACATTAATAGCAATATAGCGGTATAATAAATTTTTTAAAATTTTTATCAACGCTAATGATGCTCGTTGCATCTGGTTCGGACGAAGCGCAAAAAAAAATTAGCGGTTACGCTTCTCCCACGGAAAAAAAATTCTCTCGCGTTGCCACAGCTTTCTAGAAAATTTCCATGGAGTCCCTGAAGATCATAATTTCTTCCGTACCCTACTGCGACTGACTGTTTGACGTTACACCCCGTGCGAATATTTTTTTTCTTTTTTTCGCCTCAGAAATTTACCCTCGGATATTTTACCCTGGCTGTATCTACCGAGTGGCCTTTAAAACCGCGACGGCCTCCCGGAAGAATAATGGCACCGTAAATCCTTAAAAAAAAAAGGTGTATTGCCTGAGGAAATATTACGAGGACAACAATAATTTTCATCGGGTGCAGATTCAAAATTCTCATTTCCTTTTAGCGATTTTCCTCCTTCCGTTCGCGTGTCGCGAAAGCAGCCGAGAAAAGGGTAAAATTGCCAGGATGACGTTTTTGAGTTTCCCTCACGTCACGAAAGCAACTCGCGTACATAATCTAATAATACGATGGACTGCTAGAGGGCGTATAGGTAATACGGGAATTTCAAAAATTGCATAATTACTTGTCTTTACATTTTTCCAATGAAATTGATTAAATCTCAAAAATTCGTAACCCGCAGTTTCTCAAACCTACATTTTGCTTCATGTTGACGAACATTCATCGAATCAAGATAAAATATGTTTGTATATACAAATTCAGGGGCGTTCACAATAGGGAGCTGATTTTTTTTTAACTACTAATTGGAACATCACAGCATCGGAGTTCTGAGCTAATCTAACCTAACGAAACATTTCTAAGCCCGTCACAAATTCTGAAGGCCTAGCATTGAAAAAATGTAACCAAATTTGGTGTGACAGTCGGCTTTATGATTCTCAAGACAGTCATTACGCTGTAAATTGTTTGAGGACGGTCCCCACAGTTTACGTTTGCCTTCAAACTATAGGTTGTATAGTTCAAATTGTCCCCAAAGTATACTTTTAACATAAATGTAAGTATATATATATGAGCATAAAGTAGCATATGGGTGTTATAGTTTCGCAAAAGCTCTATAAAATATTCCATATGATAATCATATGCAGGGTAAACGAGAGTAAGATACGTACAGGTATAGTCAAAATTATTCAACTATAAAAAAATCTGCGAATACTTGATAACCTCACGATCCTTACCGCGGTCCTAAATTGGCAATACCGCGAATCACAATGTTAAATCCCATGACATTCTAATCACTAACCACGTGACGTATTGTATCTAATTATTGCCACACAAATTTTCTCCATTATACCCTTAACGCGTGAATTTATCGTAGCCATATAGAATAATAATTCAAGCGAAGCAACGCACTTCGAGCTTATTCGCGTTTGGTTCGATTATTCGCGAAATTGGACTCCAGAGATTGGACTTGCATATAAATTTTTTCACCGCAAATACAAACACTAGTAAATTCGCATTATTAGCCGTGAAATTCATTCGTGCAAATATCACTTGGCACCCACAGAATCAATGAACGATATTTCGATAATCGCTAAAAATTTTGCGTGCCAATAATTTTCTTTTAAAATCTTAAAATAAAATTTTCATTCGATGGACCACAGTTTACTTAAACTTTACTTCCGATAGAAATTTTCAACGGCCGACAAGCCATTGGGTAGTAACAACCCTTGTTTTTATATCGTCCTGAGTACGAGCGTGAAGTTTTACCCCACTTACGGTGATTTACGTAATTGGCAATCTGCAGCTCACAAAATTTCGGGATGAGGCACTTTAAACGAGACCACCCGAGTGTTACAGGGTACGTAAAATATGCCAGCCCTTCCAGGGGTGGGTTATGAAAATTAATTGTATACTTGTAACTTTCGTAGATTTGCTCGAAAGCTAAATGGTTGAGCTTTTTTTACTTTCTTATTGCATCTTCTCTCTCCTTCTCTCTGCCCCTGGCGTATATACATACATATATCATTCGCTGCAATGTCTGGCGAATTACAACTGCAAAAGCCGTATCCACCCCATAAAATGTACCATTAAGAAATTCAGATTTATCTATAGGTAATTTTATTTAAATGTATACGTTACCGCGTTACATGTATCTTGTATATATTTACACGGTTATATCACACAGTGATGGTAAAACTAGCATTTGGCACAACATTAAGCGTAACCTAAGCGCAAGGCGAAGATGAAAATTTACGTTTTCTAATTTCACCGAATAAGACACGGAGGGGTTGAATCGAGAAGATATATGCGATTCGTAGAATGTGAAAGCTCCATGCTAAAAGGCATAGCAGCAGGGTGTGTCACGTGAAGGTCCCCGTATATTTGACGCACGTAATACACTTTTAAATTCTCGAGTCCAGGGAAACTTCCTAAAGACCCTTTCGCATACGGACGTTGCCGTTGTCGTTTCCTGTGGGACGAAAAATGTTCCAAGAGAAACGACCAAACTCTTTCGCGGGAGCGACAGCCTTGGCGAGGGTGCGTATTACGAATTCCCAACCTGACGGCGTAACCATAACTTCCCTAGTCGTTAGGGGAATATAAGTATTATTTTTTTTTCTAGTAATTTTTCTCTGTTTCAATTAACAACAGGTATACAAATCCATATAAAAGCTCAATGAAAAGCTTGCTTAAGTTGCACCAACGATTGCGCATGAGATAATTAACTTTAATGCAAGTGGGGGTTGTTGGTTTTTTATATAAATAAATAGTGATTAGCACGACAAATTTTAGATTAGAATTAGTACAAGGGGATGCGATAAAAGTGGGTTGAGATAAAAAATGGAAATGGGGCCTTGTGCTCTTATGTATATATGGACCACAAGGGATGAAGGAGGGTTAGATATTCGTTTGGTCGACCGATTTGTGGACGAGTTCGACGTTGAAGGTTCTTCATGGGAAAAGGATTGGTTGCCCTAGGGCGTTTCATCCCTTGGGAATATTTCCCATCGTTTTACTCGTTGTATCAGGGAGGGCTCATCTATGGGGATCGAGCCGATATTGGCAATTCTATCCTATACTTACGTGACGGTTAGAGTAACGGCTGTTTTTCTTTTGTTACGTTGTTCGCAGGTGCGACCGGTCTGAAGGATGTAAAGATCAAAGTTCCGGATATGGTCAGATCTGGGGATGACGCTTTGCTATCTTGCAATTATGACCTCGAGAGTGCCAGTCTCTATACCATTAAATGGTATCGCGGAGACGTTGAATTTTATCGTTATCTACCGAAGGAAGCTCCATCCCACACCGCATTTCCGGTTCAGGGTATGAAAATAGATGTAAGTATAAGGAGAATTTAATTACTATTGCAATCGGCTGTAGTCTATTTGTAAGTCAAATTAGTTTTACAGGGGGGGGGGGGGGGGGGGAGAGGTCATCTCGCCATGACTATCAACGATTAGTGAATTGACTAGACTGAAATAATTGAACGTCCGAAATTCATTATTTCATTTGAATCCTATGGAACCGGAAGTTGGTCAGTTGGTTCGTTTGTGCCTTGTAGATATTTTTCATTAGAATAGTTTAATTCTAATGTCAACTTTTAAGAGAAATTCATATCTTAAATACCTTAACACTTGCGTACCTTACGTATCGCTATTAAAAATACTGCTTAAAGCATCCTTTCCAGAAATTGTGCGAACCTTGGAGACGACTTTCACGTGCCGATCGATAACACGTTGATTTACGAGCGGGTGCCGCTAGCGAAAACCTTTTAGAATTCCGACCGAGTGGCTTTGAACCTAGGTCAAGTAAGTTTCATGTTCGACCGCGACTGCCGACGATATAGTATACGACATAGGATCCAGCGTGTTTGAACTGTAGGTGTAGCAGCCGATGGGAAACTTGTTGGAACCCCGTATATTACACGGTAGGATAGTGAGCATCTAGTACGGAATCCTAGGATCATCCTGGAAGAGGAAGACTTTGGAGAATCTGAGACCATTGCGATATTTTCACGTTTTTAGTGAAGCGAGAGATCAGGAAGTGGTGGGAGATGCCTATAGGAATGAGTACAGGAAGTGAGTTCGATACCTGTAAGCCGCAAACTTACTTACGTATAGGCAATGAAATTTGAGAGCGGCACGTTTCGCGATCTCGTGGGATCTAATTGCTGTTTCTTCCCAAGAGCTTTACTGGGTTAAAGGTGTACCAGCGATTTGAGGAAACGGAATGTACGCGAAACCGAGTTTCACGTTTCTACTAGTGTGGCACAGTGCATGCTAGCTAACTCGTTCCTATGGGAGCGATAGGAACTACCGTCGATCTGTACTCACGTTTCTCTGCTACTCGAATTCGAACCGGCGCACGGTAGTTTCGTATAAGAAGTTGGTAAGTTATGAGAAAGTAACGTTTAACTCTTGGTATGTCGGTCCGCGCTGGAATTGCATGAAAAATATATGAACAACGTAATATTTCTTATGGGAGTTAACGTGGAAATATGGTGTTGAAACTTTAATGAAGTCAAAGCAGGGAAACGATAGGTACTGAGATTTTAAGAAGGTATATCCAACGCTGAAGATTTGAATAAAAACAAAAAAAAAAGTAACCTCGCGCTTGTCTTTACTCGGTGCAAAAAGAATCGGAATGAGGAATCTTACGATTCCAGAAGGTAACCCCGGTAGGTTGCTCTAGGTAATGTTAAATCCGGAGATAGCGGCTACAAAATTTCAGGAAAGTTAAACTCGCTTCACCGCGGACACGGCGTGTTGAGAGAGTTTCTAGAATCGATGTTCGCGAAAAAAGTTTTCTAGGAGTGCCGAGGAAAAATAACTTCTTCCAACTGTTAGGTTAGATACGTTCGATATACAAATCGTGACTCTGAATTCAACTCGACTTCAGAGCTTCTCTGCAAGAACGTTATTTACCATCTGCAAATCCCGTGAGTGTCGTTCGAATGCCCGTTGCAGCTTTTCGCATTTCCCGTATCGCGAAGGAGCTTATGGGTTTGGCTTTGTATTTCATTGCAGTTAGCTAATGGAAAATCGTCGCTTAAAAAACATCTCGGAAACTCAACTCGTGATACTTTTCGATTTTTATTATTTTTATATTTTCATAATAAAGTTCGTAAATTATAAAAGCGTTAAAAAAACAGCATCCTTCGTACTATTTGCAACTGACCAAAATGCAGTCATGTATACAGGATCCTGAATTACGAAAAAATTGCTGGTGTGCATTTGGATAAAAAAATAAATCGATAACAATTTCATTTTGAGAAGCGCTACTCTACATCGAAATCTCATCGCCGAACATCATAACGTCGGGAGCAGCCGTTACTTCTTGACCGGAAGTGCTGGTCAAGCTGATTTCCATATAAGTCAACATCGTCTCGCATAACGCAAAAGCCAGTTTCTTAGGTAGAGAAAAGTAGTCGGTAGCTAGTTCAAATTATTACTCGCATCCTATACGGTACCCCATCTTGGCGTAGTAGCCATTTAACTAAAGGTATATCCCATGCGAGTATCGCGATAGCATCGCATCCAGTAAAGTTCTACCAAAGTTATGCGAAACTTACTCTGGCTTCGTAAATTTTCCTTGAGTGCATTGTTCTATGGCTTCTAGTAGCAGCGCCACTGGTAGAACTAGCAGCAACGCTAACAACACTGGCAACAGAAGTAGCAGCAACAGGATACTATACTGTAAGAAGTGGTAATAGCGCAAGGTATATCAAGATGCATCAATGCGTCGCGTACTTGTATATATGTATATGCATATATTAAAGACAACTAACCAACAACCAAGAGGTTCATCAGCTTCCAGAAGACATCCGCGTAAATCCAATATCCTTCTCGGTGTGCGTCGAAGCGGGTCGCCCTGTCTGGCACCGTGCAAATCCCCAGGTATAAAATGATAATCGTACCGCAGGGACAGTCTCGGTGTAACGAAGCACGCGGCGTGGGCAGAAACTCGCAGCCTAGCGACAGCCAGGATATCAGGTTACTGGGGGAAGAGTGAGTTTGAGGTGTGACAGGAGTAAGAAGAAAGGGAATCCGGTAGTACAGAATAGTGATCTAGTTTGTCTCGGCGAGATGACGCGATGCATGTAAATGGCCGGATAAAAGTCTGATCTCGATTTAAAGGCAGGATGAGAAGGAATAGAGCGAGAGAGAGAGATAGAGAGAGAGAGAGAGAGAGAGAAATAAACAGAAGGGAAAATCGAGAGGGCGTGTTGAGACAGAAAAATAAGGACTCGGTCGGTAAAGACGAACTTTGCCTATAAAACGACTGACGGGTGGAAGCATAAAATATATTATAGGGACTGTACCTATACTGTAGTGGTGGCAGCCGTGGTAGCAGCCGAAGTCGATGGCCGGAGTTGTATGGTACATTAAATTTGACATCCGCAGATCTCAAAGTCGGACAACCACGACGTGACTCTAGTCAACGTGTCTAGAGAGCTGACTGGACGGTACAGATGCGAAGTATCCGCGGATGCTCCTTCCTTCCATACTGAGATGAAGGAAGCGCCGATGGAGGTTGTAGGTATGTACGTGGTTTTTCTATATAACCCGTAAAGGAGGTTAGAGTTGCCGTTCTCGTGGGATGAGACGGCGGGACTGTAGTAGGTTCGACCGAATAGCCGGCAGGGACGCCACAGTGCGGTTAGGTGTTCCTGAGTTCGTGCCTGGCGTTATGCCAGAATCAACTTAATCTCTTTACTGCATCTGCTAAATTATATAATTACTAGATGTCCCAGAAACGAATCCCACGATCGTGGCTGAGAGGCAGCGTTTACCAGCGGGAGAAACTCTTCGAGCGAATTGCACATCGGGACCCTCTCGTCCCGCCCCCGTCATTAAGTGGACCCTCAACGGAAACATCGTAAGTATCACCTCGCCTCACCTACCGCCGACACCTACGTGACCTTACTGGATGATTAAAGTTTCTATACGGCAGTCGCAAGACTCCGCTTAGTATACTCCTATAAACTCTACAGTTCACAGCCACGTCTACCATCTAGCGTCCCTTCTCTATTTTCTCTATCTTTCTTTCTTGCTCCTTGTGTCTGCCCTCAGGTAGGTTCAACGACCCTCAATCATTTTCAGTTAACCTCAGCAATTCCTGAACCAATTCCTACTAGTTCAAACATCTAAATTCTATGTGAACCAGTCATTGCCACCTACTCAGCGTAGACACCTTTTTCTTTGCTACCTAAAACGTATACACGTTATATATCATGCACAAAATATTTTTATACTTTAGCCTGGTCATACGTGATATATCCTCTTTATTCACTCGCGGACTACACATTTTATAGCTATTTCTTTTTTTTTTCTTTTTTAATTCGAGTCTCCTCGTTTTACGTTGCAATTAGTTTTGACAATTAGTATCCATCAACCGGTATCGCGCTTAATACGACGGAAGTGCCTGGAGTGCTTTACCAGTTAGTCAACCAAAGAGGCGTCATAGTTAGCAGTGTTCGTTTCGAATCGACACGAGCCGTTATTCCATATGACGTCACTCCACAACCACTCTGTCAAAATAAACTCTTGATAAATTCTCGAAACATCGAGCACCTATCGTCTACGCCGTAACACGTGTATTACTATGGATTTAAAAATAATGTTTTCAGGTTTTCTCGTGTAGCGCGCGTACACGGTAATAACTTCGATAGGAAATAAAGGGACTTTTTTTTTTGTTTAATCAAAATCCAAACGTCGCCATTCAACATTCCTATTACAAGGCATTATTGACTATTACTATTGGAAATATTATAATTGTTCTAATAAAAATATACATTAAACTTACGACGGCTTGTAATCGAACAGTTTTCATGGCATCGATAATAACGTCCGTAAGAAACGTTCGTATTTTCCTCGTAAGTTAAGTTGTACTGGCGAAACAACAATGACTCGTTTCGCACGAGCGGGCAGAGTGAGCCTGGAAAGGCAACGATTTTATATTGGTAAAGCCAGTCGTTACCGTAGCGAGGACGCCTGTCAGTGGTTATTTCAGTGGGGGAACAAAAAAAAATAGACGGCCTATTGTGTGACGTAACTTTAACTTACCGCAAGTCATCGCGAGTCCTCGTACCTCGGCCCCTTCACATTTCGAGTTTTTTTCCCTTTTCACCCGCTTTCTCCTTCATCCCTCCAACCGTCATACGCCGTTCCCCCTTCACGTTCACCCATCCTCCTTTCACTCTATGCGGCGTCGATTTTTCACTTGCCCGCTCGTGCCCGGCGTCGTTTCCGAACGTTTGGCATTCGCGTGGAAAGCTTCCCAGCAGGTCAGATACGAAGTACTTATGTAGTATATGTATACGAAAAGTTATATACCTATATTTTTTTTGAGTATTCCTGGAAAAACGAGTGCCAATGGCAACATCGACCGAATCTCACGACGTCCGTTTTTTTTTGTTATATACATGTCGTACTTTGTATAGGTATACTGATAAATTGCAGCCACGATAGACTTTATGAATTTATTTATATGTCGAAAAGAAAAAAAAATCAAGCCTGACTCACTGTAGTATTTTGACAGCGGGTGAACCAATCGATATGCTGATATTTATTTAACAAATTACATGAGGGTAGCAAACTGTCTCTTCTGCCCGGTGAAAGGGGTTTGTTTTGTGGCCCTATAGCAATTTTGATTAATTAAATTATTTATAATTCTCCTATCCGAGTACTAAGTATTGATCCGTGGGTAATTAATATCGCTTTGATAGCAAGTAATTAAATCACGACCTTGTCTGATGCGGACATTCCTCTTGTCTAATCCTTTACGTCGATCCATCCTTATCAATGCAGTATCGATATATTTATTTTTTATCAGATCAATAATAGCAACCCTAAACGGTTAACATTTCGGTCATGTAATGCACTTTAGGATCAGACACGTGTAATAATACCATACGAAATACTGTAAGCACTGTAGTATCATCATGTATATGTAGAGTATGTGTTATAAGCTTATAAGATTGTATATCATACGCTATAGGGTGCTCTTATATTGTTTCTACTTTCATTTTCTCGAGACCGTAACAGCATGAATATATTCGCCCCGTTATACTCACGTCTGATTATCCCAGATTTTACACTCACGCTTATAGACACAGCCTCTCGACCTCCAGCTGGGTCAACAGCCCACTTCCTGATTAACAGGAAATTGCAGCATTGCGTTAAACCCGAAAAGCCATGTTGCCTGTTTAAAAAAATAAGATGGTCCCTCGATTGGATCTATCAGATTAAAAGGGACTTTTATATATAAAGAGGCCAATACGTTCGGGTGGAGTCAGTTAGACTTTTTGATCCTTTTAATTTCTCGCTATTAAATTATAGTTTCTTGGAAGATTCGCCAAATCGACTGTGGTGCCCTCTTTACAGAGGAGAGTGGGGGGGGGGGGGGGGAAGGAAATAAATATGAGGGGGCAGTACGTGCCAGGAACGTGTTGACTAAATAATTTTATTCTTATTTGGAGTGTACACCTTGTATTCCTTGAGTTGATAGGTAGCTATATATATATTCATATGTATAGTTAAATTACAGGTTTGCTATAAAATATTTTTCTTATTTATATCATTAACGTTGACACTAAGGACTCTCGGACCTCTGATTTGTTAATAAATTCTAGTATGTCGGTCATTACGTTTTTTTTTTCGCAACAGCAATAAAAGAACGTCTTAAGGATTCTTGTTTTTTGTTTTTTTTTTCCTTTTTTCGGAAGCCGAGAAAAGTTTTTGAGTAACCGTTACAGCTGAGTACTCGGCAAATGGGACAATGTGTTCCCAAAAAAAAAATGCCATCCCATCCGTCCTAGGACTGTCTCAATCGATCTTCTTAGTCTTTCCTTAAATTATTTTTCACTCTTCCCCATCGTAATATAATTTTTAAAGGAATGAAATTATCATTAGCAATTGATTACTTGGTGACAGTGCCAGATATATATTTTTTTCTTTAAATCATCTTGATCGATTTTTCAGCAGTTTCCAAGAATTTAGATAAACCATGAGGGGTCTCAGTAAGAAATACGTGAATAAGGAAGAGTGCAGGAAGAAAGGGGCGAAAGAGAAAGAAATAAAGAAATGGGTGTCGCCCACGAATATGCAGTTGATCTTGTGCCAAGGTAGAAGCTTACATTCGAGATTAAGTTCACGCTCCAGCTTTCGTGTTGCGAATATATATTTTTTGTTTCTG
The DNA here is from genome assembly GCA_031762395.1 of Calameuta pygmaea. Lineage (NCBI taxonomy): Eukaryota > Metazoa > Arthropoda > Insecta > Hymenoptera > Cephidae > Calameuta > Calameuta pygmaea. Next base: position 1,026,925 of record JASANN010000387.1, read on the forward strand.
GCACGCTTTTCGGATTTTCGAAACGGTCGTCGAAAATTTTTGTCGAGACAAAACTTGAAGTAATTCTAATGATTTTTTTTAATCATAAATTTGTATGTCCCCACAATATATTCATAAATACTTCAGAATCGTTGTGTTTCAAAATATTCTAGTACTAGTTAACATTCAAATTTATAGCAGTTTTTAAAATTAGAAAATCGCCTAAAACCTATAGGTGAGGTAGGCAGGTGAACAGATTTTGCTAGGTGCCGTAATCCAATGAGAACGATACACGATAAGATTGACTACAATTATTGGATCAATATAGACACACCTTACACGAAAGCAGGAACGTACAAAGGAAATTTTACGTTGGATACTTTATACTTTTTACACTTTATAGACACAGCGCGTTGTCCTACGTCATAAGTCTGGCTTGATGCATGCCCTTGTTTGTTTGCCGAAGTAATAACGTTGAGAGGATATTTCTCGGCTCTTTTTTCTTCCCTTACTTCTGGAAGACTCGGCCGAGGTGACGTTCAAGAAAGTCACGGGGTTGGCAGAGATACTCGTGAGATGAGTGGCTACCGTAACCAGAAGAACGAAGAAGAGGAATGCGATGAGGAGTGGGTTTGGGGCGTCATAAGAAGTAAGGGTGAGAGAGAGAGAGGGGAGGGGGGGGGAGGGAGGGAGCGGGATGAAACAAGATGAGAAAAAGGAATAAAGAGTGACTGCATGTCCTCCACCTTAAAAGCGGCATTATCTATGATGCTGGATAATGCCCATATCCAGTGATGCTGGATCTTTTGTTGCAGCTCAACAACGATACGATGCAGTACAAAGTGCAGTCTCAGAGGATGGCCCAGTATGAAATGGAAACGACTCGATCGAGTCTCGAGCTCAAAATTTCGAGTGATCTCTTTCAAGATGGCCGCCTGCAGGTGCGTTGCTTCGCTGAGATTTCCAACGTGTACCGCGACTCCGTTGAACTCGATATCACGGAGGACGCACCCCTTTTGGCTCCAATTACAGGAGATGCATCGCCACACAGTCACCGTAAGTTCAACTGCGTATCTTATAAAACTCATTTTTCGGAAAATATCATCACTCGTCGATCACGTAAATTGTCACATGACTGTCCGAGGAAAAATTTCGTCTGTATATACATATATGATACTTGAAAGGGAACAAAGAAAGTCTCGTTTGAACCTACATAATCCCCCGGCACGGACGTTATAGATACATGTATATGAAGCGTTCTCAAAAATATTGAAGTTTTCACGTAAAATTTGTAGTTTCGCCCCATCCTTTCTCTCATCTGACCCTGAATGTTTGCCATTCGTAAGCGGTCAACGAGCCGGAAGCTCTCGGGGGTTGCGCCCTCTGTTGTGTCAATTGCGAGGGTTAGCACCCTCGGTCCTGTCATCCTGACTCGTATGCCGTTTACTTTATGAATCATGCTGGCCTTAGATAGTTATGCGTTCTCGTATCATTGGCTTCGCAGCCTCAGGAGAATAGCAGGAAACGCGTATTCGTGGGAGCTCGCGAAAAGTCGTGGAAAATCTTGGAGATGAGAAAGGGGGGGGGGGGGGGGACGCGTATAACAGTTACGGGAATGGAATTACTTTTATCGTGGACGATCGTCTCCGATTTGACTTACGGTGCTTACCAGCGGCAGGGGTCCCTGACTTGGACTATATATGGGGGTAGCTACTACAGTGTGGCTTTAGGCTCTGGCCCTTTCGAGGGACATTTTTCACGTCATTTAATTTCCAGTACAATTGAACGTCCTTCCTTGGTTTCCCTTCAGAATTTAGGGGGTTGATAAAATATATATATATATATATGTATGTATATGTGTATAACAACCATCCAGCCAGTTACAGAGAAATTTCTCCGATCAAATGCGTGTCGATAGAAACGTGTGTTATACGCTGACGGTATCCGGTGAGAATTTGGCAAATAAAAAATTGGAAAACGAATTCACGCTAACGAACCTCGCTCTGCTTTACTATTGGACTGCCTTCGATTATCACTAATTATCCGGACGCTTCGCGCTAATTACATTCTGTCGATTTCGCTAATCGAAAAGTATCGCATTACTTGAGTGAGAGATACTCCTGTGCGAATCTATCAGTTTTCTGTGCTATTCGCTATTCTATAGAATCGAGTAATTTGAAAGCTTGCGTTTCTAGTTTCCGGTCGTTTTTTTTTTTATTAATTTTTTTTCATATTTTTTTTCTTCTCTCTTGCCATCTTCAATTTTCTCTTGGCCTACGTTTATTTTGCACAAGCTTTTCCTGCTCAGTTTTATCCTGTCGTTTCTTTTATTTCTTTACGGATTTTTTCATTCTCCGCTCGCGCTTCGTTAGATGATCAACGGTACCGGAGGAGTTTGCAATCTGATCAAATGTCAGAATTTATCCCGCTGGAAGACGAAAGGGCAAAACTTGAACCAAACCATTCGACGGGAATAACTTACTGAAGCTTTGCAGCCACCGAGCCTAGAGACTGTTACGAAACGCGAAATTCAATTTCGCTCTGGTGGTACATCGTGGCAATTAGCGTTCTGCTCTAATTAATGTTTGCACTTTCGTAAGTGCTCGGAATGATGCACCGAGCAATTCCAGACGTATATTTATACGCAGTGATAAGTGATTGCACGATTTATTGATAGACAAAGATAATCCTATCTCCCCGTTATAACCTTTGACAATTGTCATTATTTCCATCACCGTACACCAGCTATTCCTATACGTACGCGAGCGTGACGCTGCTAATAAATCCTTCGTCGGGTTATTAGTCGTACGCTGGAGAATGACAAAAATGAGTAACGATAGAAATCGCCATTTCTTTCTCTCCTTCGTCTTCAACGTTCGATCGGATGCAATTTTTTAAGATATATATGTATAACAATATAAGATAAAAATTCATAAGGGAGATTTTTGCTCTTCGAAATTTGGTGATTTCTTAACAGATTTTCGATACGGGCTTAGATTAGTCTTTAACCTTAGCTTCGTGCAGCAGCTTCAAAACAAACTATTCGCAATTTTTTTGAGGTACTTATGTGTATCGCAATGCCAGTTTTTTTTTATTACATACTGAAAGTCTACATGTTCTATTTTGGATTGTACATATTCCTGGTCGTAGCCTTTGTAGCCTTCATAAATTTACTAGCCTGCAAGCCTTAGCAGCCTTATGGGTTTCTCATTGCAGCCGATAAGAGGCGTATAAAGAAGGTGATGAAAATTCCACCAGGTGGTGCTGTTAAGCACCTGCGGTGGTTCAAGAATTTTTCGCTAGGGGGAGTGAAACGGGAATTCGATTAATTATCTCCTACAATTGCTTTTCGAAGGGGAACATTTTAGTTAGTCCCGAAAAATTACATCACCTGACGCTCTCAAGCGCCTACAACAGTTCCCGGAAATTCTACTAGGGGGCGTGGAACGAAAATTCTATAAATAATCTCCTAAAATTGCATTTTCGTGGGGAGCGCTTTAGTTAGTTCCGGAAGATTCTGACAGATGGCGCTGTTGAGCACCTACCCTAATTTAAAATAGCAAAGATAATTTGTTTATTTGCAAACAGAAGTTAAACGAACGATAATATGCGCAATCCAAAAATATTCAATGGTTTTTCACATCAAATTTTTTAAATCGTGCGCCTTTCATCGCAAACCGCCAACGCGCGCCTTAACTGATACACTGTATATATAGTACACATGCACTGATGTGTCACATATAAGATGCACTTAATTCATGTGATGAATCATTTGTCGATTTTGTGACTCACTGTCACACTTACCAGGGTGAACGAACTGCTTTTAGAAGATTCATTCGTCCCCACTCTTTTCATCGGGATGATTTACGGGTGTTTTACGGAGCTGATCGAGCCAAGATATTGCATCGTTGCGTCGATCAGTCAAATACGTCAATAAAAGTGCAGCACTCGGCTATGAGTCGTACTACGAAGGACAGGCATCTCTTTATCCTTGTGCTGCCGTTATTGGCAGCACTATTATTACGCAATCAAAGATAAAGGACAATAATGGATATATATATATATATTATACACACACAGCCACTGTACAGGATAAAATTTTGTGTGCACCAAAGAGAAATGCATAAAATGAAACTAGAAAAAAATTTTAAATGAGAAGTAAGGTAGTGATGAATTAAAAAGGGGAAGGAAAAAAAAAGAATGAAAGAGAAGCCAGTAAATAATAATGAAATCCTAATAATGATATTTATAATATTCGTATTAGATAAGTTCGCGAAAATTACGGAAAGAAAAAGTTGACTGACAACTTTCGTTTTCTTCGTAGGACCTCGTTACTTCCGTCTCTTTTACATACTTCTGACAGTCATTTCGTTTTGAAGATCTGTGGGATTCGCGCGACTCATTTTTGTCGTAAAACCTACTGTGACGTCGCGGGAGAAAGGGAAACAATAATAGCGACGACGTCAATCGCGCGAGGAAGACGTCGGGCGTCCTCATTTTTCATTCCTCAATGTTGAATTACCTACGCGGTTTGGCCCAAGTGCGACAAGTAAGAGCGATGAGAATTTAGTCATGTAAATTTATTCATCTCTTCATACCGTGAGAAGTACATGCAAATCGAAACAGTTTGAAAACTCCTTTTTAAATATTAACATTATTGATTTACGTCGCTTTAAAATACATGAACGCGCGCCACCTTCAGATAGCAGGTATAAGTATAATATATATATATATATACACATACACATATATATTCAGAAACGTCCACGCGATGCTTATTGAGTCTTTGGAAAGTTCTGCTTTCTATAGAAATTCTAAAACACCATGTCCATTCTACGTCCCCATGCAATTCATACCATTCATGAATTCTATAGAATAATAATTCTCGGTGCAGTCGCCATTCGTACAATTTACTTCCATTACTTCATTCGACTATTCAGTAGGTACAATTCGGTACTTAACATAATCGAATAATCGTCCTCGAAACGCTTTTTCAGTTACATTATTTATTCTCGAATAGTCTGTATGACAATTTATCGCAATTTTTACAATCATCGATAATAACTATACCAGAGAATCATTTGGATACGTCATTTTCTCGCAATAACTTTGAAGCAGAAAAATATGAGTAAATTAATTATTTCTATACCCCGATTTTGTTCAATTCTCTTGTCTTATGTATATCGTCTGTAATAGTTTTTTTTCTTTTTATTCACTGCATGCGCACTGTAATACGTGTAATTCATCTTTTTCACGTGACCCCATTTTAATCAAGAAACAAACGCGTGCTTCTCCGTTCTCGTTCACTTCCGGTTGCCAATCCATATGCAATCCGGTGCGCGTTCTTCGATTTTCTTTCCTGGAAAACGTTGAAATATCGGCGAGTAGTTCTTATCTCGTTAGGCATGCACCGCTTATCCGATAAACTATACGTTGACGTATGGAACATACGTGAGAAAAATGCAACCACGTGTAAATACGAGGGAATATAGGAAGGAAGGAGAAGAAGAAGAAGAAGAAGAAGGTATACGTAAGTCGTTGGTACTACAGTCGGAATCCGCGCGCCGAAGTTTTACTAGCCTAATGAGTTTTACGTGTTTACATTCGACCGCACGTACCGCGTCTAACATAGTTTACTCGTTGCAAGTCTAAACGTGGAACTTTGACCAAACCGACCTTATACAGTAAACGGGAACCTGTCGAGTTTGTGTTATTCGACGGATTTACAAGAAGGATATGTATGTAGAGAATTAAAGGGGATGAGCCTCATTAGCGGGACAATAGCACGTATCCATATACATATATACATATATACACACATGGTCTACTCGATATGAAAGCAAATAGGCGGGAGGATGAAGAGATGAAAAAGTATATGAAATTATCTCGAAAAGAGTTGACTGTATTCGTAGGGATAGGAATTTCTAAAATCTCCTTAAACGTCCTTTTTTATTTTCTACAATGGACAGTGACGATACACCCGTTTTCTTTTTTCATATTTAGTCTCCTTAACAATTGGCAGTACTGCGAATTGTGTGTAAGCCAGTATGAAATTGCATTTGCCTGTTCAATAAAATTTTTTTTAATATGATTTCTAAGACGATTCAAAAGAAAGTAAAACGAAAAGACAAATCTCCCTCCGTTCGCGATGCAATAACTTCATTCTCTCTCGGCGACGTATTTCATTCTGGCGAGTTGCCAATTTCGATGCGAGAATCAGAAAAATTCTTTATAGCTCATTGAAAATCACGACACGCCTTGTCGAGTTCCTGTGTATCAAAACCACGCGAAACAGCGGGGAACAGTTTTCAAATTCGTGGCGCGAAATTCAAATAATTTCGAGGCACGTCAAACGCGTTAGAGTGCATACGCGCCTACTGCAGCGAGGGCACTTTGAAAGGGCTAATAAAAAACAGTCTGTTTCGAGTGGGCAGACACGCGTAATAAAACAACACGGATTAAACGAGTGCGCTTTATTAATCCGATACAGGTGATAAAGATTCGCGAGGGATTTATTACTCGCGATATGGACCGAATGAAGAGGAATGTTCGGTTCATAGGCCCTTGTTACCATGTGCACTCAGTCCGCATGTCCTTTCAAAGTGCACGTGCACTCATTTCACGTATTCCCACGTTGCACCGAATCTCCACTATATCCGTCCCTCTATTCTATTCAATAGCCAGAACAGTGAGATTTATTTTGATCGCTGCCAAATTGAATCTCCCGCAAAATTTCCCTTTCGATACTCGCTCCATAATACGCGGATTGAATTATGCATTGGTTTTCATGGGAAACGAGACGCTTCGATCGCTCTCCTCCCCCCCCCCCCCCCTCGATACTACTGGGATGAAGGGATACATTTGCGACCTGGACTTTAAAGCACCGAGGAACTTCCAACTTGATTTACCTGCTAAGATAGTCTATTTATTTTTCTTTTTTACTTGAAAATTTCATCAGAAACTAGCAAGTCAGCTTTAACGTGACTCTTTGGTTTTACGTTGCCGCAGGCTTTCGCCAGTAGGATCGGAGGTACGAAAACTTTTCTTCCGGTTGCGTAACGACACTCGCTAAAGAAATTTTGAGTTTACTGGAAAACGTGGATTGAACAACATTTCAGTATTCACGAATAGTGTGGCTACACATGGGTAAACTTTTAAAACGGTTGTCGATCGAATCATTCGCTTCGAACAGACCAAATATTATACTAGTGAAAAAAGTGGCGCGCATCGCATACCTATATTGGATATTTTTAAGTAAAAATAAAAAGTATTACAAATTTTTTAAATTCTTTCAAACAATTCAAACGATCCGGATACTTCTGTCTGAATATAGAGAATTTCATGATAAACAATTAAACTATTTCAAAGTCCGATAAGGAGTCCATTAACGGTTGATTATCGACTAGTAGAAAATACCTTCGTCTGCGTATTCTCAATAAAAAATAAAATGCTGTACGGCAATAATCCCACTGCACGTATTTACCATTGTTATCTGCATCGAAGGAGTCTGCAAACCCTCACCAGTTTCCCCTGAACGTGGGTAACGCTCGATGAAAATACAGGAAAGGCACGTGGAATTCGATTAACGAGTGGTGAAAGTAATGATAACGAGAAATAACATATATATATATTCTCGAAGGTGTACTTCCAGGACGTGCGGCATTCACAACGGCAAGTCGCTTTTTTTTTTTAAAAACTAAACCTTGGGACATGCGGCCTTGAAGTTCTGAGCTAATCCAACTTAACGAAACCATTTCTTAACCTATCACAACTCCGAGTGTCCAGCATAAAAAGTTTTTTGAAAGTTCATTGCGAGTGCCGCTTTATGTTCCTGGAACTATCCCGTTACACATGAAAGTACTTCCAGGCCCGTCCCGGAAGTCATCAAGTGTCCTTATAGTCGCTAATACCTATCAGAAAGAGTCCTGGAACTCACCGATCAACAAATTTAGAACATTTTGTCCGTTTGTTTATCAGACTCGAGCGGATGTGGTCATCCAGTTTTGTCCGAGACTCACCGACTGATTGTAGTCGCCACGACGGTGGCCAACGTGGTCAACATTCTACGAGTGTCCATCCTGAGGTAGCTCGACGGCTCGTGAGACGCCGTTGCATCTGTCTGACCCGATTACATCGTCCATGTAAAACCTAGTAGTCTAGGGCTTCCAGTTATGTATGTTACACTATGTATGAAGTAGATAGGTGAATAATTTTTATTGGAGTGACGAGTAAATAATACAACAAACGATATACAGTTACTTTTGAACATGTTATCTTTTGATGTAAATTGTTAATAAAATGCGTTAACTTATGCATTCCACACGAGACAGCTAAAGAACGATGAGAGGTTAAGGGATAATAATAATAATAATAATAATGGTAATGATAGAAGATAAAGAAAAAAAAAAAAAGATAAAAATTTATATACATAAATGGAAAGTCCGTGAGACCACAGGATTAAAAGAAAAATGTATGGCGGCGTACTCGACATTTTCTACTGTAATATTCTTAAATCATGGGAATTACCACGATTGAGAATAATCCCATAGAGGAGACTGGGGTCGTCATGGAAACAGCACGCTGCAACATCATTGATACGTAAGTATGAAAAATATTATCATCTTAGCGATGGATATAGTGCTAGATAAAAGCTCTCTGTGTTTATGATTACCTTTGGCTGACTGCGAATTTTATAATTATATTAGAAAGGAAAAAAAAAGATCTTCGATTTTATACGTTATTTCCTCGTGCTCTGTTATCATTCGTAAACGCTGTACCCGTAAGTTTGTAACAAAAGAAACGGAATCGTCTGTCGTAAGCTAATTGTCGAACAAATAAATGATACGTATAGGCGAAGATAAAAAAAAAAGGAAAATCTGTAAACAACAGTCAAATAAAAGAGTATCGTCCAAGAAAGATTTTATCGTGTGTATTTAATATCCAAGAAAACTGTAAGTAATTTCAAAAAAAAATGCCTCCGAAACGAAAAAAAAATTTGTCGAACTTACCAGCGATATCAATTTTAAAAATGACTCCAAGGGTTGGAGACTTTCGTGACCATAAAAGATACGTATGCAATCGTCATGAATTTATGATACGTAAAAAAATTGTTTTTTATTGCCGAATAAAACTTACGTCGTAGCAAAAATAATAAAGAAAGATCTCGTACTGCAATGGTCAACCGAAAGCTTTATCTTCCTCTCGACGAAAATTGGATTAAATTCTAGTTACCTCAATAAATAACTTTCCTTCCTCTTCCTTGTCTCCTTCGCGTTTGTCTCGTATACGTAGACGTATTGCACGAAAACGAAAGAAAAAAACAGCTTCTACCTCACGAAGACGATATCAACAAACTGAAAGAAAATTGACATTGAAGTCAAGTATAAGTATAGGTACATAAGTATAAGAAAGTCAGGACATGGGATGTTATCGATAAAATTAAATCTGTATATAGATATACATAAAGACTCCATTCAATTTCTTTTTTGACTTTATTTCGTTGCCACCCCTTGCGACCCGAGGGAACCGTCATCCACTCGCGATTAGCATCCCCTGAGAGAGAATAATGGCCTCTTCGAGGCGACACCTAGGAGGGGAAAAAATATTTGATAAAAAAACAAAGGATCGAGGAATATACTTTTATAAGAAATCTTTTTTCTTTTAGCTTAGGCTACGTTCGTCTCCTGAGGACTGGAGGCCATGTTGACTTTACATATCGTTCCAAGCACTGTATCCAATAATCGATCGGCTTAATGTGGATTATTCAGCAATGCCTCTGGTACTATTTGTTCTTTAGGAATGTTCGTAAAAAGGGGGAACAAATTTGAGAGGAACAAACTGACGTTATACCCTGACGGATTTGTTCACGCTGCCGTATCGAGTGGCTCGGCTTTTTGGGTATTCCACCTCTATTGGAAACGATAAATCCGTAAATCAAACGTCACGTTAAAATGTTCTGTACAGAGTTGATATAATAGTAACCGATACAAGTGGTAATCGATTACTGTAAATTACGATTTTCATTCAAATCTCCATTAAACTCTGTAAATTTAATAGCAATGAACTGCACGGAACGACCTTTCGCTTTGAAGGAAATAACTAGCTCAACAAATTCGCGATAGTCGCCAATAGCATAATTAAGCCACCGATTAATTAAAAGTGCTCGTAATTGAGGCCCGAAAAAATAGCTACATACAATTACTGTAATAATACCAATAATAAAAACGTCCAACTCTCAACTTTGCACAACTATGAAATATTACAAAGTTACATTTTTCGTACGACCTACTCGACCTATAAGGTAGGAAACTGCAGGCTAATAATATCTAAATTTATAACCTAGCGAAGATAATACGATAAGTATGATGCATGCTGGGAAAACAAATATACATATATAATATATGTAGTTAGTTATGGCAATGATGAGTATTTGAATAAACAATAAATTCCTAATGAAAACTCCCACAATTTTAGATAAATTAGCAAAGCAAACCAGTGAGAATACAATCAATATAGTGAATCTCGATAAAATCGCTACTAATTAGCAGTACAATTTTTTTCTCCAAATTAATACTAATAACCGCTGCAGTAATAATTTTTTCCCGTTACGTCAATCGTATACTTATTTCTGTAACGTCGATGTCACGGGGTTCTTACGCTAACTTTATGCATAGGAGTGCAAAATAATGACTCACGTGCACGTTACGTTGGGTTTGCTGAAAAGTGTTTTCTCAACGATCGCCGTCGACCAATCGTGACGATAATTGGAAAGACATCCGGCGTCCCGACGAGTGTACCAGCCAAATCGCGTTCCTGAAATGACACGGAATATTTCTGCGTGCATGCAAAAAGTCAGACGAAAAAAAAAGGGGAGTGACATTACAGTTGGCGCGACAGTAGCTGCCACTAGGTAGCGTCACCAGCAGTAGTAACAGTCGACGCCAACGCCGACGCCGGCTGCCGTAGGATATGGCCCGTTTCCGCTAACCGTTCTGAAATTGCATTAACATGGAATCGCACGAGAATGATAGGTACATTCCATATCGTAGGTCAGACCGTATCTAGGAGATCCTTCGTGCTGGCTGCTGGGCTTTTGCGGGCGTTGAGGAAAAGGGTGAAAAAAAAAGAAAGAACAAAAAAAACGTGGACGAAAACCGAAAAGAGTTATGAACTGGCAGCAGACAGCTACATCCCCTCTCAAGAGCATCCCTTAAAATGTCTATACGCATACTTTCACTCCATCTTCCCTTGCTCTCTTTCCCTGAACCCCCAGCACGTTTCCCTTCTTTCCCTTTTATTTTACTTTACTGTCTTGCTTGAAACTTTAACCCTCCGCTACGATCTTATTATGGGTGCTATTATGATTCCTCTTATTTTCCGCGAAGGTCTAATTGACTTGACAAGCTTTCCGTGAAGGGGATGTTTTTAATATAAGCTCAATCAAGAATTTAGGGTTACTCGCAACGCGGCGTTGTACAATTTTGCAATTAATTAAGACCAATCCGCGCGAAATTAAATCAGTCAAGCGTACACCTAACCAGGACGTGGGAATCCACTCGTGAACATAGGGGATGAAAATAGAAAAGCGAAAAATCGTAAAAAAAAAATCAAAACTCGTACCACTGTACACGAGATAAGTAATTCAAAGCATTCCTGGATAGTGAAAAATTAATAAAATATATCACTATAAATATATAAAAATATTCAATACTGTATTAGACAAGCATTTAGAAAAACTTTCGAAAAAATTGTATTTTCGTAATAAAACGTATCTATAGCTACCAAGAAGTATTAACTCCCTATTAGTTATCTTCCGTCCATTGTTATAATAATTATACATAGATATAATCATAGCAACGAGGACTTCAAACTATTAATTCGTGACGCATTAACCATTATACGGAATACACAAGTATATAGATATAACATTTGCATTCAACCGCTCTATCCACTATTATTGACGTTATTCTATAACAGCAAATTTTAATCAACCAAAATCAAATTAACTTCAATTTGAAGCAGCTTCGCGTGACAGCCAATGACACACGTCCAACTATAATGCATGAGCCAGTAAACAATAAATTAATAACGAATTCATAGCATCGAGCCAATAAGCAGTAACCTTTTGCAACAATTACTCCTAGTACCAATCAATGGGCACCAAAAACAATGCAGCAAGTTTGTATAATCGTTCCTGCGAAATTACTCGGTGGACAGTACGACTACGTTGGGCAGGCTGACGATACAAGGGAGGTACCTACTGCGCGTTTCCGTTTGGCACATGAGAACAGTACCACCCGCAGCACGAAGCGTCGCCAGTTATTTCCGGAATGTGACTGAGGTCCTTGGCGAGATATAGGTTTCCTTCCGTTAGTTCTCCATCAAGTAAAAATATCATATTCTTGGTAGTAGTACCACCATTAAAAAAAAAATCCTTTAAGCACCCTTGTACCAGAATTATTATTTCTTGTTATATGTAAATATATATATATATATAACATTGGCAAATTTATCAAATATAAACAAACTGTCATTGGCCACCATTTTGGTACTGCGGATTCTGTATTTGGCTATTAATGCAGCCAGTTCAAAATTCATGGAAAATTACGTAAATTTCCACTCTCTGCGGGACACAGGGTTGTAATTGGGTGGGGTATATATCACGGTGATGAGGCTGTGCTAATTATGTAACAACGTAAACATTATCGATTGAACGTACGTTTGTGTTTACACGTTAGTTTATTTACGAGTTACGAAACGGATCAGCAGTTTCGATTTGATATCCTTGCGGGAATGCCCTATCATTTTGTACATGCACTGGGAAGCGAACGAAAGCAATTTCAATTTCTCGCTAACCTAGATCCTTCGAGAATATTGCTGATAGGATATACGCGTATGGTTTTGCAAAGAAGCTAGTCGTGTTGAAATTTTATCCTTATGCGGACTGTACGCGAACTTATCTAGACTGCCGGCCTCCTGTTTTGAAACTGCAGAAAGCCCGTTTATGCTCGTAAGGCACAGTCATGAAAACCTGTGATATGACTTGCACAAGCAATAATTAGCTACGAGATGTTGAACAGTGCAAATTTTTGGTTAGGTTAGCTTACCGCGTGTCCCGCCAGGACCCAACAACAGGGTAATTTAATCCTGATTTAAGAATCCAAGTCTTAGTTACGATTATTAAATCCTTGGATTTACCTATTAGGGTCACGTTAGACCCTCATAAGGATTTCCTTAAGGGCTGCCATGATTTTTCCTGAATAGCCAACCCCATCAAGTTCTAGCTTATTTGTAGCACTAGTTGAGGGTTGAGCGTGCGTCGACTTTCCATATTGTAGCTTTAAGATATAGTTAAACTTTTGCAATTTGCGATAGGGCAAACTATATCTTTATTACATTCTTATTATGAATATATTTCTCGCATTTTTTCGCTCGAGTGTAATTCTCAAAGCGACTTCTATCGGCTATTGAGTATCTTGACAAGGTATGCGGGAAGAAGTGATTGTTACGTATTCAGGTTAATCGTTATTGCTGTAACATTGCGAAAGCTATTATACGATAGCGTCGATGGTGGCGTCGGCGTCTTTTACGCTTGTAGGAAAATCTTATTGGGGCAAATCGCAGGAAAGGAAACTTTAGCTACAAGAAGAATTTCCCATAATTCTCTCTCTTTTTCTCTTTTATACAGGACTACTCGGTAAGTTTGCAGGTTAGGAACTTCGCGCCGACTCGTCTACCTTTAAGATTCAATAAAAGAAGAACGATCGTTTTTAATCAAAGTCGTAAATAATTGTTGGTGAAAGGGTGCGAAGAAGGAACTTGAAACGTGAGGGAAATTAAATGCAAGCTATTAAATAATTAGTACGATGTACCAGCCCGAGAATGAGAGAGGAACCGGAGAAAGTTTCAAGGATGGTAAATAACAGAACGGGACTGCTCCATAGAAACTGTTGGAAAACGGTTCGAGAGAAAATAATGATACAATATAAATTTCCTTACTACGTCTTGAGCTCAATATTTAAATGCTATAGTCGACTTTACATTTGGTATGTGAATAGTAAAATATGTTAATATTAAAAAATTATTTATCAATGTTGTTTAATCTTTCTAAAAATTTTGACATTGATTGTAAGACCTAAAAAAAACATCTAATTCAAGTTATTGCTCACCCTAGAAATTCTTGCAACTAGGTAATCCTAAAAAGTTTCCTTGTCCACGAAAACTTTCACGAAATTCGTCTACCAAACTGAAAAATAGAATTGGTCAGGAAGATTCGACAAGTAGGTACTGTCAGTCGTGAAAACGAGGTTGGCAACTTTGAAATTCTGAAGAAGAATGGAGACGAGGATTTACAGGTCACTCGACAAGAAATGATCAATATGTACCGAAGTGATAACCCGTGTATTACGTACATACACATATAAATATATACATCAGTATACGTTGTAACAACGATTTTCGAAAATCGTCTCTGAACAAACGAATGACAGCCGGGCAAAAACAAATAGAAATTATCAATCGAAATGGGCACCAGGTATAATCGAAATTATACCGCTGAACCATTTCGAAGTTTGACCGTAGTCAACTGTTTCTGAACAAGCTATACAAATTTGACATCGCACAAATCCGTAAATCCCTAAAATTACCTGAAAACGATTCCGCGAAGGAATTTACAATATTTATGAATTCCAAAAATTGATAACCTTCCCGACAGGGACGCTGTAATACATCCATCAGGCCAATCAGATTGGCGGACCCATCTTCTTCGCTAGAATGCTCGCGATCATCAGCTGTTTTGGTCCGTCCACAAATTCAAAGGGATAAATTCAAAGTGTACGTGACATAATTTGATTACAAAACAAAGGGAACGCTGGATAATTTGTTGGACAAATGACTCTTTGTTCTTCTCTTTGAGTTTTCATTAGAGCTATGTTTCTGCCTAATGGTATAGATAAATATGCATATTATACATATACGCGTGCAGTACATATGTATACATGTATATTCCTCTGTGGATACATTGGAAACGAGTAATATACATAGTCACAAATCGCAGAGAGGATATAATGAGTTGGCTGGCATTAATTAGTTCGCAAGGTAATTATCTCCCGGGTTGGTCCCTCTGACAGATGATGCACCACCCCCCATTATTTTCGCAACGATATAATTTCTTCCGACATTAGTCGCGACTGCGAAGTTTTTGGCTCGGGGATATAACGCGGCTTCCCCGTGTCTTTTCAGCATGGACAGACTGGTTTTATCTTTTTTTTTTTATCACCAAATTCAAAAACTTTTCAAATAATTCGGATAATTTAAGTCGTCTTTCATCAAGTATGCTAAACTTTACGGATTCTATTAAAAGAAATTGTTAATTGCACTTGTTTGCACGGTTCCTTCGTAGTTGCGGAGCAAATAGAAAAATAATTATTTTTTAACGGTTCGCGTGCTTTCTGCATCTCTGATGTTGTCCTAGGTGCACACTGTGTAAGTAATCAAAAAAATAACGTGGCGAAATAACCTCAAATTGTTCAAGTTAAAATTAACTACTGATAATACTTTTTGGAATTCATTATGGTTCATTACCTTTTAGCCGGTATCAGGGTTACTGTAACGATACGTGGACGATGGAAGATAAATGAAATAAATCTGTAAGGAAAAATGCTGATTTTATTTCAATCAATTTTCGCCGTAGCATTCAGCGAAAAATGGCCACCTCGTAAATACTTTCTATACTGGTAAAAGAATTTCATAGGGGTTCATTTATCCCTATATTACAGCATTCTTCGAATTACGCGTGAGTTGGCAGGTGTGAAAAAAACTTTTATGCAATTTGATTTCGAGACATATGACGGAGAAAAGCTATGGCAGCGATAAAGGAGATGGAGAAAACAAGGACGAATGTGAATGCAGACCGTGATATTTGCATACATTGTTAAAATATGGATTCGAGTTGGAGAAAAAGGATTATGGAAATTGCATCAGTCAGTTCAGTATTTACACATGCAACAAAGCGAAGCCTACAGGCAAGAAGGGTACAATCCCTGCATTAACCTTTTATCGAAGATCAAAGTGATTGTGAGAATATTTAATTTTTCAATAGTTCCGTCAACTGCCGCTAGAGTTTTAAAGTAAGGCTCTGTAAAGTCGACTTTGTTTAGGAGTATACTGAGATTTTTGGCAAAACTGAAGAAAACATTGTACATACTATATGTATGTAAATAAAAGGCAACCCCTTGGAGCTTAATCGAATGGAAATGCAAAATTTAGAATTTAAATTTACGTTTGCCCTCGTAGTACGACGACGCCACCGCCAGGCGTCGCACGATCCAGATCCATTCCTTTTGTGCTACATCAAAAATTCTCACGTGGCTTACTGACCGAATTGTAATTACGATTTTTTCGGCAACCCCTCGCTCATTAAAATTACATCAGCGACTCCCGATGAGCACTCTTTGAAACTCTGATGAAATTTCCTTATGGGGCTTATACGAAATAGTCATTAAATCCCCTAATGATATACGAATCAGCAATAATTGTTCGAAACGTATAAAAACGTTATTTATAACCCAGTGACCCAGGTAATTGTCTCGACCAATTACAAGCACGTATTGATAGTCAATATTTTATCCCCCAAGTAGCACCTACCCGAAAATTCGTATATGCACAAAATCCACTGGCAATCGAAAGCTATTTGATCCCTCAAGTGCCTCGTCGTCCCAATTTCGTGTGTACTCGGAAAATAAGGGTAGCTAGTGGGTTAGGTGCGTCATGGGGTTTCCTATTAGTTCATCGGCCAACCCCTACGCTGTAGGTAGAATCTCTATCCATCCCCTGTCCCTAGAATTGTCAAAATCTATTCCCGGTCTTTTTCCCTCGCAAGAGGTTCTCAACCTCCTTGTTCGTCGTTTTACTTCCATCCCCTCTCCTTATACACTCGAACGGTCCCTCCAGCCATTCGATCACTCTCCAGTGCTCTATATGCTTGACATTATCTATATCGTTTTACCTCTTTCACCCAAAAACGCAAAATCCATCGACAACGTGTTGCCACGTGGCTTCTACTTCCTGTCAGTTAATTCCATTCAATTTCAAAAAACGCAACCAAAATAAATGTGGAACGTTGTTAACTTTCCGTGTTGCATTAGATTACGTCAAGCACACTGATAATAAAGGTTCCAACTCCTCGTCGATATCTATGACTGGACCTTTTAAAGACAGGATTTGATCGACCTTTCCTACGACCTCCCATATGGATGAACTTTTAGGTGCTTTTGCATTTTAACCCGTGACAGCCAAACACTACGGGGGATGGATGAACCAGTAGGTATGCTGATCGATCGATTCCAAGTTTTTATCTTTAGAGTATTGATTTCAATTCGTAAAGCCGCTGAGTACAATTTTTGAATACTATTTCTCTAATGCACTTTTGTGTAACAGTAACAACGGAAGTATATAGGGAATTGAGCAAATTTCAATTTTTTTTATTCAATTATTTTCGAAGACGTGAAATTAATATATTTTCAAAAATACGTAAAAATCAATATTCATTATCTTATCATAGACGTTTTAATGAAGTTATCCGATCTCGTTTATAGAGGGGAGACCAAAGTGAATTTGGCATCCGTTACTCGGAGAGAGGGTTGCTATGGCTTATATCATCTTCCAATCGTTTAATTCTCCCAGCCGTTTTGGACACGAAAGAGAGAATTTTTAATCGCGTAATGGATTCAGAGTTGATGCAGCGTTACGACGAAATTACAACGATTCGCGTTAGTAACGTCGACGATGGCCTTCGATAATTCGATATTTGCATAATTCCATTCATAATTTCAAATTAATACAATCCCAAAGGGATTAATCGGTCGAAACGGTCAGCGATTTCATCCGTTACGGTCCAATTCGAATTTCTACAAAATTCAAATCTATTGACTTTTATCAGAATCTCGATTACCATCCAATACCTGATTTCTGATATACAGGATGGCTTAAAAAAGCGGGACTAAATTTCAAAACCAAATACAGTAAAACTAAAAAAAATATTCCATTAACTTTAAAATGAATACCCAATAACACGTTAACAATTATAAGAAAAATTATTAACTTTTACAAATATCTCCAATAAACTCGATTCCCATGACTGTTATCAATACGTAAGCTAATTTTGCTTGAGTTGCAAAAAATTATCGTATGCAAATCCCCGTGCTAATTAAATTTTTCATAAAACCTCGAATAAGCAACGATCTCCATCTCTTCTCATAATTCTACGTAATCGTCCGATCCTCATCAAAAATGGAATTAAACAATAATTAATGTAAACCTACTTCATTATCTCATCCAATTTTTAAAAAAATATCAACCATCTGGGAAGTGGTTCCGCTTTTTTCTAATTCACCTTTGTATACGTAATATCTTACTTCGAATAAATACTGATATACTGTAACAAATATACCAGGTGTCTACATTTATCACGCAGAATCTATTGGCAAATATAAAAATCCATTTGAATACATTTTAAACCGATTAATTTATCAGCCCTTATAATTTGAATAAATAGGGGTGGTCTCATTAAAAAAAAAAAAAAATAAGAGACACGTGTAGCCCCGTGGGAAAAATCATGTTGTGTAAAACTCGTGACGCGCTACCAAACACATCGAGCGGAATAACCGAATGTCCTGCTCTATTGGCTTCCCGTCCATGCGGCGATTCACCGAAAATATAAATCGCCTCATAGCGCAGCAAATTAGTTCTGATTGAAAAACCCAATTGAAACGTCACTGCAGGACGTAACCATC
The DNA here is from genome assembly GCA_031762395.1 of Calameuta pygmaea. Lineage (NCBI taxonomy): Eukaryota > Metazoa > Arthropoda > Insecta > Hymenoptera > Cephidae > Calameuta > Calameuta pygmaea. The sequence goes on from JASANN010000387.1 coordinate 1,045,695, forward strand.
CTCGTCATGATGTCAGCCGCACTGTCGTCGTAGTCGATTATAGCAGAAGAGTGTGACTTTACTGCACTCACGTGCGCCCCCGTCCCTGTCATCCCTCCACGTGGTCATTCGATTTCCCACCACTTTCGTTTCCAATCCCCCTGTCATCCTTTACTTAGAAATACTACATCGAAGAAATTCAATCAATGACTTTTTAAATTCTCGCGAAATTAGATAAGTCATCCCCATTAGGAGGGTTCCTCGTTAATTGGCATTGTTAATCGGCTCATACGGCTTACAAGGGCTCTGATTAATTCCAGACCCTAAATTTCAGTAGAGGGTCAAAGGAGTCCCTTTGAAAATAAATTCAGGATGGCACAAAAGGAAAAAAAAGAAGCTGCAGAGACGCGAAAGCCCTGGTTGGATATTCGATTTGGAAGATAATTTTTTTTCTACCCTCATTCATCCGATGAACCGCTTTTTTTTTCTTTTTTCACGACCTCGTGGAAACAAATCGTGATCAGCAAAATGAGTACGTAATTCGTTATGGATGACGTACCTTGGGAAATATTCTAGTGGCAGTCCCGTAGGATCGGAACAAGGTTAAAGATCTTCGGTATGGATGAAAAGCATGTAAAAGACTTAAAACGGAATTGATCCTCTGTGCAGTATTTCCTTATACAATGTAAGAGCAGGCAATGTATTTGAAAATAGAAACTAGGAATATAATCCGAAAAATGTTCTATTTAGTAGGCAGGGATATCAGCCACACAGGATATCTACATCAATGTTCTTCATGAACACGTAAGTGGATAATTACTTTTGCAAGTAGATATACGTGAAGATTTATTAGACCTAATAGGGAATCCTATAAAAAAAAAAAGGTCTTATATACGTTATTAAAGGACTTGGGAGTTTTTTTTACCCGAGTAGAATAAATAAATAGCCATATAATATACAGTTTCCTTACCTTGTTAGATACTAGTGGATGGAAATTAATTGTTAAAGGAGGATCCCCGTCAGTCACCTATATTGGTATACATAGACCTAAAATCTTTGTTCATTTTTATTTGACCAGACCGACTCTGATCGCATCATAAATGTTGCCGGAGCATTAATCGGTTAGCAGAGCAACAAATGGCCATTTGAAGTCCACGAATTAAAGATCCAGAGTAGATATTTATAATTAATGTTGGCTGTAGTTAATTCTGAAACTTGGAGCAAAGGAACGAGAGAGAACTTAATAACAGCGAGCGAGGGGTTGAAGAGTAAATGGGTTGGGGTTGGGGATGGGGATGACGAGCATCGGGTGGATGGGGCGAATCAGGAGACTTTGAGGAAGGATAAGGGATGATAGGGAGAAGAGATAGAGTTAGTACGAAGGTGAAAGGGGTGGACTGGGGAGGGGGAGTGGTGGTGGCGGCGTGTAAGGCCGTCGATCTCGAGTTAGTCGTCTTCTGGAAGAGGGCGGGGGTGGGTGTTACGGGGACGTCGTCGAGGAGGGTACGGTGACGTCGTGTTGCGTCGCTATTGGAAGGGGAACGGCTTGGTATAGGCCTGGGGGTGAGTATCAGGGGAGGAAATCAAGGAGATATAACAAGTATGAGGATTGTGGGAGGACCAAGTCGTTAAAGGGTTGTTGAGCAGCCTGGATATTGGCTCTGATAATCGGCCCAAGCCATCCCTCCCTCATCCCATAAATCGAGCAACCCCCCTCGCGAGAAACGTGCGAATTTGTTTTGTAGTGCGTGCATTGTTTCATTGTCGTCTTAATTTACCTGAAGAATTATTAAACCGGCGCCACTCCTGTGATCTGGCTGTCGGCAGCAGCGTCGATTTACCCTCATGGGAAATTGTTCAGCATCGAAAGGCTGCGCTTTTCTAATATGAGGGATCATTTGCGTTAGGGGCAAAGGTAGGCATGAATTTGGACTAGTTTGCAGATTTTCATTGGCATTTTGTATAATGGACGAAACGCTACTTAATTCAGAAAGATAATTGTAATCGATACTAATTGAAGTCTTGGGAATTTTAAGGGGATCGTTCGCATGATGATTTAATATAATTTTGTATATACAGTTTATGTATTTTAGCGCAACCGGTTCTAAGAATATCAAAGTCTGCAGGATTTGTAAACTGAGATAAGATCTGTGCGACAACTAAAAATCTCATGCAACTAAAAGATGCTCGGTAAAGTCTCGTCATGAAGATTTATAGAAAAGGAATTTTGAAAATTTTTTTATCATCGTCCGAAAATCTCAAAATAATAACAAGCGTACAGTATATGCCTAGCAAGAAATACGTACTTCCGTAAGGGCCTGTTTCAAGCGAGCGACAAAGAACGGAGCATCGCTGTTGTTTCTTCAGCCTGGATTTATTTCCCATTTGTTTCCAATGAGCCGGCACGTTATCGACTCCCCTACCAGAGGACCTGAAATTATCAGGGTGCTCCGGTTAAAAAGGGATAAAAAAGACTGGAAAAAAGAAATGAAAGTTAAACAAAGAGAAAAGATAACCCGACAACTCTCAACTGTATGATATAGGGAAAAAAAAAAACGAAAAACCAATAATATCCAGAAAGCATATTCCGCATGCATTGGGCTTCGAACCACATTCAATTATCCCCGGATGGTCCATGGAGAAGAGGCTGGTACCTATAGGCCGAAATACGATAACTTTCACCATCCTCCCCCCACCACCTCCAAACTCAACACAGAAAACCGGAAAGAGAATGAATAAAGCCTATCGTCGGTTGTCGACTATCCCACAGTACGGAAACCGCACGAGAGATTGAAAAGCAAACCATCCCATGCGTTCACCCCCTATTCCAGAAATTTGCCTGTCAGCCTGCCACCGCTCACTCGATGCTATTGGATGCTGTCATCTTACGGTATATTGATTGTCACGAGAGAATGATGAAAAAATGATATTTTCAATAAATCAAAAAAGTTGTTAAAATACAACAAAAAAATTGAAAAATTCATCGTAAACCAAAATAACACGTAATTGCAAAATTCAATGATTAATTGCACGTGCAATGGCTTTTTACGATTCTAAGCAAGAATAGAAAAATAAAATAGGCCACTCCCGGCGAGATGGGCGGTGTAACTGATAACGACGTGATTGATAAGACGGATTAGTAATGGAATACGGTACATACAGTACGGTATATGGATGGATGCTGTATATCGACAGATCGCTTCGACTTTCTCGGATAAAGCGTAACGCCGCCGTAACTTTGGCGACAACGAAAACTTCTCTTGAAAATCGCGAGTCACTCGCTGGTCATAAATAACCTAACCTTTGTTTCTTTTATTTTATTGCAGATTCGTATCCAAGTAAAAAGATCAGCACACTGGGACAGATATCGTGACTTTAGCCGGTATTGGATTTGCCGTCGTACTTTGTGCCTTCAGCGAGTCACATAAGCGAACGATTAATACCACGAATTCTATTCGGACTTCAAGTGACCAAGCATTGTGCGTACGAAATGCCATGCGAGGTGTAACGGGTGAAAAATAACGAAGGACAAAAGTATGAAAAATTGACATTATCTGTTTTTGACAAGGACTATACGTTACGTCAAAAGTCTCTAGATTTTTCATCGGTAATACAGGTATATATTCCCAAGTGTTCTTTTGTACTATTTTTAGACGTGTGAATGACGTCACGTATATATATTAAGGGATGATATTATCCGCATATTCGTATGAGTAACATACGCGTCCCAGCGTTCCATGTATATATAGTACGAAAGGGTAAAAAAAGGACGACGATGAAAGTTAACCTAAACTGGGGTCACCTATTCTGTAGATATAATCTTGAAGAGTCGACGTTTCATGGTTTCCCGTATAAAAGCGATGAGTCTTGGGAAGAACACGCGAACTGCCATGAATGTACTGGATGACAAATGAAAGGTTACTCGGCGGAAACCCCCCCCCCCCCCCCCAATGCTTGACATTTTGTCATATCCCATTTTTACGCGCTTAACCTGTCACCTGCAAATCATTTAATAATTCCTACTCGGTAACGTGTACCATACTGTCAGAAATTAAGGATTCCATTGGGATTCCCTCATGTGTTATCGTGTCCTTCCTGTATCCCTTACATATTCATTGTCTCTTACTTTCTCCTTCTTTTATCCCCTCTAGCGCTCTATCCGTCCCAGTTAGCAGCTGACGAGATAACATACAATTTTCATTCACATTGAAAGATCGTGATTTCAATTTTTCTTGTAAGTAATCAATCGGTGCCTCACGTTAAAAATGTATCTTCATGACATTCGAGAGATTAATTATAAATTAAAAAAAAAGGATTCATATTTTATTAGAGACTTTTGGACTCCTTGTTATTTTCACTTTGTTATAAACTCACACGTAAAATGCATCCGCGCGTGAACTTTATCACCGAATTTTATCATTTCTCATTTTTTCTCCCCTCTTCTCTCTCGTCGTGGATACTCGAAAATCTGTCAGATTTTTATCCATTTTTCAATAATAAAGTTCGTCCATTCTCAACGGACGGAAGTGCTTACCCAAAAGTTTTGTGATGAAGTTCGGTAACGTTGGTTGTAACGCTGCACGAAAAGGATCTTCGAAAACGTATGAAGGAACGAATTGGAGAATTGTTGGTTTGATGGTTCTTACGAATGAACGGTGGTGGATACACATTTCTTTTATAGGAGAAAAAGATTCGTCCTTTTTATTATATTCGATTTTGATTCTCAATGTTATTCCTGACGTTTCTCCTGGCGCGATCGACGAATTGGGAAACGGCGAAGACATTATTGCTTCCCGTTCGTTTTACTCGTTCCACAAGGAATTACTTCAAAGGATAAAAATTTTATTTCAAAGCTTCTTCCCCGAATGCATTCAGAAGACGTTTGATGCGTTTTCTGAAAGGTTTACATATTCGATCATGCAAAATATCTGTATTTCACGTAATACGCCACACGCTCCCGTGATCTAGAATCCCGAGAAAGTCTTTCGATCCGCTTCATAAATTACCATGAAGGAAAGGAATCCTGCATCAGTGAAATTTCACAATTAATATCATCTCGATATCTCAAGAAGATTCGTTTTAGCACAAATATTGAATATATTGCAGTAATCGTAAGACCGTGTATTATTATTATTCTATACGTCACCGCTATGACCGTATTATAAAAAAAAAATCTTAACTCCAGCAAATAAGTCATGAACCACAATCAATTTTTGTTATTGGAAGAAATCAATGCTCCGTCCTCCTTTACAGTTTCCTCCCTTATCTTATTGCATCCTATCTTGTCATAAAGGTCAACTCCTAAGAGTGGCTCCTATTGACACCGGTACCAAAAGAATGTCAGACTTGGCAACCCTGTTCCGAGTAATGTAATTAATTAAGCCAATACTGTTTCCGAGATGAAACTCAGACTAGTCACAGAGTGGAGGCAAGAAATAAAGATGGCGGTTTAATAAAACTCGCATATACCCAACAACATAGAATTGTTTGGTACCGAGTATACTCCTCGTTTACGGGTTTACTAATTAGTCGAAAATTATACGAAACCCTAGCATGTTATGGCTAAGGGTTGCTGTGAGTACACTACCACGTGAGAAGATTAGCAAGCAATCATCCGAAATTCAGTGAATTCTTGTTCCAAGGGAAACCTAGTGGGGGAGAAAGGGGGTGAAGGAGAACAGACAGAACCAGACTGATCAACATTAAAGCGTATAATTGTGTCGTCTAGAAGACTTTTGACAGCTCTTACACACAATATGTCAGATCGATTAACATCATGAATTTTGATAATAGAAACTATTTTATGAAAAAAAAAATTATCCATTTTCATTTTACTTCCTTAAATCCTCCTCTTTTCTTTTAAGCGTGGAACGAGTATAAGCGTAGCTGTAGGTGTCGCTTGACGAGAGTTCTTGTTGGTAAAGAATTCTAATATAGATATATATATATATACAGAGTAGAAAAAGAAGTCCTGCCCGAAGATCAATCAAGTCTGAGATTTTGATTTATTTTCGATTCCATCCCTTAACACAGTCGCACCTGGTAGATTCTAAATCATTCAAAATGCAGATACACATAAGCAAAGGCAAACCCTTCTTCGTTCCAATTCCCATTCCTAATCCGAGTACCCCACGCTGACCACCCACCAATGATAATACTTAACACCCCAATTTCCTGCTATCTTGCCGACCGAGCATTGACGTAAATTGAAGCGCATCTGCAAACGTGCGAGATAAATGATTGCCCTAGGTGAACCAGCCCCTATATGTACTTACGTATCTACGTACATATACCCCATCACGTATAGTATACATGATAAGCAGTCAGGTCGGGAAGGTTGAATTGAAAGATATGGAAGAAAAATAAAATCAGTTTGATTTCCTCGATATCTCTTGTCCATTCGTTCGAAATGTCTTTCCCTCCATTCGCACAGGACTTACGTATTACGTAAATAGGGTGTTCAGTTATTAGGGCTCGGTTCTCCTGATACCCCCAACTTTTGCGCGCTCCCTTAAGAATAATTTAGCAGGAGCGTAATTGCCTGGTAACGTGAGTAACAGTACTTTCTGAGAATAAGGAAGTGCTTTACCCACCCACCCCATCCTCCGTGACTTTCCCACGTCCCCCCCTCACCCATACCGTAAAACTGCACGGGATGCAGCAAGTAACGTTTCCTATGCAAGAGTCTCGCGGGAATAATTCACATTGTTAATTACGTGTAAACCCAACTACTTCCACCTGTATTCTTTTTACGGGATTTTACATTTTTTACTTCTCGTCTCTTATGTTGCTCTCTTGTTCTTTTTTTTTTTCTTTTCCTTACTTTTCCTCAAAACTAGCCTCTTGCCTGGATGCAATGGTATTGCACTTTTTCTTGCCGATAAAATCCCTTCGGGTTTTACGTAAGCAGCTTTTCGCGAGAGACTGGACTCTTCCTTTTATCGTCACTTCCACGATGGAGTCTACCTTTCTTGGGATAATCGGCAGTACGAAGGTTTCTTTCTCGTTATAATTGAAAAGTCGATAACGTCAGCGTCGAGAATCCACGGAAAATCGTCGAGAATTGCACGAGGTGATCTTTTCATTCGAGAAAAAAAAAATGTAAGAAATACTGTCAAATTTTATTATACGGATATATTATACGATCTGCGAGGGCACTATAGATATATCGTGAACGAAACAAACCTATAAATTCTCCATAAATAATATATTACACTATATATTTATATATGTAGATATTCGTGTACCTATACAATGTTGCAAGATAATTTGAATTTGCCTAATATTATGCCGTCAAAGTGTTAATAAATTGTATATAAGACGATAGTATACCATAATAATCTATAGTATAGTTTGACAATAATATTTCAATGGACCTTAATCGAAGGTGATTAAAATATTATATTCTCATATTGTAAACTCGTGAATGATTCTCGAATATCACCGTAACCTCAACAACAGGCTTTTTAGCTGTACAATAAAATTTTTCAATAAAATCGAAAAGTCCAACAACCTCATAAGGGTATTACTATAGTACAATAGAAAATTTACGATAGGTACTTTGTACAAGCTTAATAATATATATCCATCCCCTGAGGTCCACTTGAAGCAAGCCATTAAATCATATTTAAGCCACCATTGATAATTTCGCTAAACACGACGATCCCAAGCGCATTAGAAAATCATTATCACACATCATTATAAATAAAAAAAATAACAATTGAAAGGATCGCTCAAGGATTTACTACCCCAAATAATCCACTCGAAAAAAGCATTATTCTTGCGTGGTGTCGTCAAATTTGATCCTCTAATTTTCTATATTTTTTTTTTTTAATTTTTCCCTAAAAACTCAGCTATTCACGTTTCTCGAGATGTCGCCGAGGACAAAGGGTGAGACCCTTTTCCTTAAACGCAGCTCCGTTTTTCAAAGGCGACAACCCTATCTTCCAGGTCGTCGCGAAGAAAGAATAGATATAGGTGGGTTGATCGATGCGCCCACGGATCTGACTATTGTAAATTGGTCGACAAGGGAGGACGAGACATAAAGAGTGAGACAGTAGGCAGAGGTCGAGACGCGAGAGGGTATAGAAGACCGAAGCCAAAATGACGCAGGGAAATTTCTATCGTATTACCTCGAGGGTTGAACCACAATGAGATGTTTAGGACCCCACCGGCTTCCCTGATGACTCTGCAGAAGCACGAAAACCCTCGCGATTATCCCACACGGCAAATTCGACTAGGAGAATCTGACGTGATGACCCGCACCCCTTAGACCCACTGAGAAAGCTCATTCCCCATATTCCGTTCTGACGGGGGCTTTCCGGGAAAGAATTTATTAGCTTACCAACTATGAGAAACTGAACTTTAACGGGGGCGAGGGGGGAGGGGGGGGGATTCCATGAAATCCAATATCGGCAGCTTCATTATGAAAACCAAAGATTTTTGGGTTACTCGCGATTCCCAAAGACAAGGTATCTAGAATCGAGCCAGCCTATTTTATTCTACTTGTAAAAATTGCACTACGCGGTAGCACTAGGAAAAGAAAAATATCCCAAGGATTTTCGCAGGCTCTACCGCGACCTGGATATTAAGAACACGGCATATGGAAATATTGGCTCTGGTGACGACTTCCGTTCTAGAGGGGTTGCACGCCCCAGCAGTCAAGAGCTAAAGCGCCTGGAGTGATAGGCTCCTTGGTGAACGCGTGGGAAGAATCGAGGCGCACGAATTGAAGTGAACTTTTTGTTTTCGGCCCCAGAAGCATATTTTATTCATACACCTTTGAATATATAAATACATATCCGCAAAGTCTTTCGCGTTTTCCTATTGAGCTATTGAGCTTGCACCAGTTCTCGGAGAATTCGAGGAACCTCAAGATGAGTGGAGGAAGAACGATATCACGCGAAGAAAAAAAAAAAATCGCAAGCAAAATGTGCGACGAAAAGAGGCAAGCTAAATTTTACCCCTGGGTACATTTTTGCACAGGGATTGCACGTTTTAAAGGCATTCCGAAATTTTGCTTATCTTTATTTTTGTTTGTTTAATATACAGACACTACGAACAAAGAGCGAAAAGAGCTTTGATGATAGATACCATTCTTCGCTGTTTCTTTGTAATATTGATATTTTTTTTTTTCATTCCACGTCTTTTCGCCAAGCTCGTTCATATTCCATGAAATAAACGACGACTTTTTCACTCCTAATTCCTTTTCCTCCCTTCTCGCCTGCTCTTTTTGAACGCGACACAATTTGCGTGGCTTCGCGCAAAGCAAACTTCAATTCGCTTTCCGACTACTTCAAAGGAACAAACCTCGTTCGGTACAAAAAAAAAAAGTAACTCCTGCTGAGCTCGCCAACGTAATTAATGATCCTTCCATTTGGTCAAAGGATACCTGCACCTGCATATGATGTGTAAATATAACAATATATGTATGCATATACATATAGACATATAATTGCCAAACTAAAGACACGTCTGACAATGTACCGCAAGTCGCACTCGTAAACATGTTTTTTATAAGAAAAATCAGTAAAATCCGTTACGACAATGCTATTTGTTTTTATAGTACGTGAACTTGATATGAACTAGATGCTATACCTATAGATATTACTATCAAGACTTATCATGCTGAAAATTCACTTTATCCGCGTTTAATGAGTATTCGTTGTAAAATAATTTTATATTCGTCGATTCTAAGAAGCTTCATTTACAAGCTTTCATTTAGCAACGATTTAAAGATTTGACAAAAAGACACGTAAGTATTCTCGATATACAAAAAATCTTACCCCGAGTACATCGTTTTTCGAATAATTAATAGGCGTATAAAAAAAAACTTCGCGAAATCCCTTATGCGTTATTAGTGCTTTCTCAAAAGTCTCTTTAACCGGTTTCGCTCTCTCGTAACGATTTCGCCAAGTACCTATTACAATGCGCCGCGATACAAAATAATTGCTTCTTTAATGCCGTATTTAATCGAATCCAGATAAGGGGGGGGGGATGTATCGAGCGATACAAATGTTCCCGAGCACCTGGTTAAATTGATTGCAAGGATCCATACTACAAATGCTTCTGTCGCGTCTCAATTAATGTTTTGAATAATACATCGAGTCTTCAAGGGTGTTAAACCGTCTCCGTCTCTTACGAATTTGTAATTCGTATTTCGTTCGAAACCAGATAACGTTCGGAACACAAGGAGAATGATGAGTTTACTTAAAACAGCTTAAAATCTCCTCGATGCTACTTCGTCAGAATTCATTTTCCTAGATACACTATATTCTGAAGACTGTATACAAAAAGCCTTGGTGTTCTCACGTTCAACACAAACACTTTCAACAGTAAATTCCAAGACGAATAAGTAAAAGCACGAATCTCAAGTACGATTGTTAATATATAAATATTCAACGGTACATGTGCTCGAGTAATAAAAAAAAAAAGAAGCAGATCTACCTACAATTGTAGTGATAGCTCGAACGACCCGCTTTTCCTTGGAAAACGTAGCTAGGATGCTAATTGCCAGAAAAGGGGTCTAAAGTTTCAGTGCACGAGAACGTATTTCATTAAGCGCGTGCATGATAGCTGGAATTAAGCTGGGTCCACAGGTGCCAATTAGACAAAACGAAGAAACGTCCTCCAAAGGAGAATTACTAGCTAAGGATACATAATGAAATTTGAGGATTTGAATGTGTATATATATATATATAAACAAACACACATATATATCGTTAACGACAACTGGGTAAAGATAATTCCCCTGTAGAATGCAGGTAGAGGGAATGGATGCTGTCACTATGCATATAGGAATAGAATGGTATTATTGTACTATATTATATGTCTGTATTACCTGGATTCACTCCCTGTACAACTGCATACGCGTACGTTCCGTGTAGGTATACCGAATGCAACGCCAAGTTCCCAGCGTTACGGTGACGCCGCCATAAATAACGCCGAAATAGCATGTCCAACGTCCGAGCGATAAATCTAGATATAACCCAGGAGGATAAAATAAAGTTATGGCCAGTTCATGCACTGATACAGACCGATAGTTTACCTAGAGTCCGGCTTTGACTGCTACAAGTAGTCCACTTGTTCTCTTTCCACCATTTTACCCGCAGGCACGGGTACTGCCGCGAAAATGTATTATTACGTTGACACGGGAGCAAACTCGATTCCACGAAAACCCGGACACGTAGGTAACTCCCTCTCCCATGATGCATTGCTTCCATCCTCCGCAAACTCGTCCTCTGCGTTCTCGTTCTTCCTATCCCGGCGAGAGGTACCCCCTTACCCCGGTCTGTGAATGACAACCAGGGAATTTAGATCGACTCGTGAGATATGCACGATACACAAAGCGATATGCACGTGACATAAAAGTTTCAATGCTAGACGTGACGTCTAACGAGGAACGTGTTAGGAGTAGAGTATATGTGAGGCACGTTAGAAACACGTTGGTTAAGGTCCGCGAATCATTTGTTTGTCTGGCAGTCTGTTCGTTGCTGGAGAAAAATTTGTTTACGCACGATGTAAGTACCTGTATCTGAATAGTACGTGATGTAGAATGATGTTATCTTTGTGTGAAGAATAGATTAGGCTTTTAGAAAAAAAAATCTTTTCCCTGTACGCGAATAAGTAAAAGTCAAAATATTTTATACAAGCATAGTAGAGACGAGGAGAACGATGAGCATGGGTAAAACTTTGCCAGTCGGTAAAACAGAGTGTAAATATTAGTGTTATTTGTTACGTTCTTATATTGCTTATAGGAATAATAATAACAAATTTTTGCTTACTTACATAAGATGGAGTTCGAAATGTTCTTGAATATATTTTCTAAAGCTATTTCATTTCATGAGCGCGTGAAGATGGACGTTCTTTCGGCAGGGAAAGGTCGACCTTTCTTCCTTCGGGCAGTTAGTCGTAAAATGTCAAATTATCGAACTGAGTTACAGTTAGTCTTACTACCCCAACAAGTTTCCGAGTACCTCCCAAGAGACCACAACTCTTGCTCGTCGGACATATTGTGCGCGAGAGGCGAAACGGGATGGCAACTTTTTACCCATTACGTACAAACCTGGCCCGCCCTTTTACTATGTATTTTCCGATATGCATATCGCAGCCAGGTTAATTTTATGTACGTATTTCCAGGTTATATATATGCTTCCTACGAGGTTATGTCTGTAGGCGTCTTTACACGTTACTACGTGGCACGCGAAGTGACACGTTAGTCCTTTTCGTTCGACTCAGTGCGCGTAGCCACCTAGCGGATAATCGTGAAAACATTCGAGTACACGTATATAAACGTATATACCTAACCTACAGAAACGCAACTGACGCGGGCGACGAGCCCTTTCGCGCAATTAATCGGGAAACTCGCGGATTAACTGGATGAGTCCCGTGGGACTACTTTTGTGAGAAATTTCAGTACTAGGGAAACTTTAGTCAGTGGGGGTGAATAGAGGGTTGCGTGTTGCTATGCGCGTCGAGCTTTCTGAGAGAAGTGAGGAATAGAAGGGTTGCTCGTTAGAGCAACGCGTACAACCATTTAACAAAATTTCCAAGGAAGAATAAATCTTGTTACTCACTCACTGGAAACATCCACCCCCCCCCCCCTGACTCCTCTTTTTCTTTAAATATTTGTCTAGTTCCTCTTAAATAATAATTTTTATACGGGGTACGAAAGCAAACAGGGTCTGGCAATGAGCAATTTTGGATTACGTACATAACCTAACCTAACTGATACTCACAACTCAAATAGGATGACACTACCGAGTTGAAAGTTTTTTTGCGCAAAGGGAACACTCGGCGTCTACGGAAATGAAATTTGTCTCCCTTTTTCCATTTGGCTCGAGTGGCTCGCAATTAGTGCCATTATACAGTGGCACATCGCTACCCTACGCTGCTAAATAAGCGAGCTTTTCAATGAAGTCATGCCAACCAACCATTCGACCCACACCCTATGGTAACCAATTGACCCTCAATTGGAACCAGCTAAAGTCTTGTAGAACGAACGACATACGAGGTCATGTAAAAAAGCTGTGTTGAACGGGAGTAATAATTAACCTAAAAAGCAGTATGAACACTCGAGTCGTACATTATTGGTCATCGGTTATCTCCATGCGGCGAGCAATTATGACTGATGGCGATAATTTATGGAAAAAAAAGATCAGCCGTATTAAAAGCGATTTTGACGGAATAAATTTTCATTGTATTTCGTAACACACTTTGCTCGATCAACGTGGTACTGTAAGTACGACGGGATTAACGAGATTGATTACACCGATTGATTCCACAAAATAGTATATGCTGTGGTATTCTTGATTGAACGAATACACTAATTAATGATTAATTAACACAGACCTCCACAGGGTGCGATTATACACAGCGTCACGAGACACAACGAAACGTATCGCGATCAATATTGGGCGACTATATTAAAGAGGAGAAGAGCGTCAGAATAGATGGCGATTGGGATTTCGAGAATTCGACGAAATCGATAATCGTAGATAGAAATCAGTATAACGCCGTTCGATCTCTATGAGTAATCTGCACGGTAATGCTGAACGGCCATAAATCCACGAGAAATCTCTATACTTTCCCAACGGGACTTACCCCACGCGTTCCCGTAAAATTGTTCTCGGTGAAACTGCGCTTTCGCCATTTTCGCAGCATCCTCGCCTGTCGTCGACGTTATCCCCTCGTTAATTTTCCGTCCTGAAATTCCACGGCGGCGTCTACTGCGATTGTAGACAGCACTGTCCGGTCAACAGTTTGACTGTATAGCGTTTACTAGTTGCACGGAAGAGAACCTAGATGGCAGTCCTGAGAATCAGTATTATGAACTCTACACTATCCAGTTCATGGCTGGGTCTGATTTTTTTCACGGATTTAGGCTATCTATATCTGGCACATATTCGCCCGTTGGAGATAAAGCCATAAGGACAGAAAAGAAGGAAGCCTCGATCTAGGTATAGACCCAGGCATTAACTGGAGAAATGGTACTGAAGACTTTCTTTTCTAAGGATTTTCGCACACTACTTTGCTTAAACAAGGCTCTTAGTTTCTTTTGCAAATAAGTGTGTGAAAAGAACGAAGTGCAATGTGCTTTTATTGATCCTGGTTTCAACAGGCAGCACTGTAGTCTCAGATACCCTACCGTCGAATAATTACCGGACGAAGATTCAAATTGGCAAAAATGAAAGTGAAGCGTCAATCCGTAATGTCCGTTTTTAATTTTGAACGATCCAGCAGCATTTGAGCCCATTGAAGTTTCCTCTTCCTATTTCCGCACTGTAAAATTGATTTCTCAGCTGAAACTCTGATCCAAAGACCATATCCGTGCAAACGATCTTACGACAGTGGTTAGCGAATCTGTTTTTTACAAAATTCATTGAACCGCGTTTGAATTGCCGACACAGTGAGCTTCCTATTAATCTTGGACATTATCGCTATCGACCGGTCCTCTGGTTTAAAAATGACTTAAAGCCTTCCATCGCGTCTTTTGTCCTTATCAGAGCCGGTTCTCCAGAAGGGAGTGATAACATCGTCGAAAGTGGACCGCAATATTTTCAATGTCTTTGAGAACACAGCGCAGTCGAAGGAGAAGGTAATATACGTTTTTCCTATAGACTAACAGTGAAAATAATTTAATCGAATTCCCTCGAGAAAGACTGAGGCAAAAAAGTTTGAGTGCAGTTGCAGATCTTTTTCATACAGTTTTCGACGGCAGTGTAAATCTCTATAACGTACCTCGAAATTATAAGCAAATGAAAATAATTTCCCAGAACGCCAATATACAAACAAAATTACCATAATTTACGAGAAACTCGAAAGAACGGAACGGCTAATATTAGATTCTCGTTAGCAGGCAATTTCAATGTCTGTACTCCCGCACGTATCTAATTAGTTGCCGGCTTCTCTCCAGCCGCAGTCAGCGAGTACAAACCGTTCTTGCCGTACCAGTTAATAATAAAGTCCATGGCGCAATGCCAAGTAACAGCGAGGGGTTACGCACCCTCTATAACAAGGCTATAGCCGCCCCTTGCCAAAATGTGAATTTCGCGATACCTCTTTGACCCGTCTAAAACAACGCGCCGAGAAGAGATTTACGCAAGAGCGCAATGATTACGTCTTCGATTCACGTTGCTGCCGAGTAGACGTAATTTCACAGCTGAAGAATGTCAGGATGGAATTTCATTTATTTCAGTTCAAAGAATTCCCGACTGAACAGCCTTACGAGGCTCACGCGTGATTTCATTCGACGAGGCTTTTTCATGCTCAAGTAAAATTCGCTACGTATAGTACAAATGATGCCTTTCTCGCGCGTAAACGTGTACAACCGGCGTCAATATTACCCTGGAGCCCCTAAATCTATTTTTATCACTGTGCCACACCTGTCATTTAAACGAGGGCAAACTCGGTAAACTTTGATAAAAAAAAAATGATAACAGCATCCTTATAAAAAAATTTTCGCATCTCAGGATGCAATCGGATATAAAAATGCAAGCAGCATCCCTCTCGTAGATAATTGACTGAATATATAAAAAAAAAAAACACAAGTTGATATAGATGCATTTATGCACGCATGCATCCACGTGGCTACTGCATATCGCACCTAGTATACAGTACATGTATAATAGACATGGCCAAATGTAAACGTGGCCGTTCACCTTCGGCTTTCAATGAGTCCCAATATAAAGCATGTCGCAGCTTCGCGTTCTCAGTAGTGGGTACACCGTACGTTTTCTTTATAGAGAGCACCAGATAACAGAACGGTAGCTCATTAGCGGTAACAGGCAGCACAGCAAGAGAGGAAGCTCGTTATCCATAGATACACAAACTCCTATACGTACCGTCTTCGTAATCCGTAAACTTGCAGAGCTACCGTTCGGAGCTAGACGCGCCATTAAAAAGTCTCTTAATTCATTTTGACCTTTCACTCCAGACCATTCCGCCTATATACGTCTACTTTATCATATATATATATATATACTCTATAGATTTATATACACAGAAAATTATTCAGTGCGAACGTACTAGGCGAAAGATGCTTTTACCATGGGTAATCAAATGGGACGCAATGTCTATATTAGTCACGTAATATTCTGCCTGATTATATTTTTCTTATTTTTATAAAGTCTATTAAAAAAATATATAATTCACTACTTGGTAACGTAATACGATCTTTCTACGGTACGATAATTATAGTTGGCTTTGAAAAAGTTTTAGAAGATTCTCCGAAGGAAACTTTTTGGCATGGTAACGACATGCGGTAATGACACGGTGGATGGTTACCTAAGTCGAGACTTCCTGTTGTGCATAAGCTGTGTCTGTACATACGTACAATAGTCAATAAAATGGGTAAGATTGTATTGTCTTAGAAGAAACTCCATAACGGGTAAACATTATCCCGGAAGGAGCCGACGGATGATCTTCCGGAATTGGATATCACCAACGTCCACACTGTGAAACTTTACGAGAAGACAGGAAAAACGAGGAATTTCCTTCTAATTCGTTCTTAACGACACGGAGAACTTTAATGGTCCCTGGAGACGTTGCATCTGCGGTACTTTTTCTCGGTACGACGTAATAATGACTGTGTTAGGTCGAAGCAGACCTGCTTTACCTATTACAGTGCAGTAAACCGGACACCGAGCAAGTACCAAGGAAATCAATGACATCGTCAGCTATAGAAACGATATAAAATTTCACATGGTTTTAATATGTGCTTGTTGAAAAAAATAAACGGTCTGAGGGGGCAGGTACGATTTAACGGATGCTGCAAGATACTAAAAACTGTAGAAACCTTTTTTTTCTTATTACAAAGATACTACAGGACACTGTGTGTATTTTTGGCTTTATATTTTCTTACAGCGAAATTACAACGTGGAGGACTCTTTGTTAATAGGTTGCTAGAACGGTGATCTTTTTTTTTTTCATATGAATAATAATAGTATATTTTCCCATGTATTGTAGAGTTTTCGTGTTTCTCTGCTCTTCGTAGGCGGATGGAGCAGTTTTTATGAACAGTCGGGAAAGCATGATGAACGCGGCTTTGCCAAATGGAACGCCATATGATATTAAGATCAAAAACGAAACGAATAGAGTTACGCTTAATGCACCGTAGCATATGGATATCACAGTTATTAATTCACGATACTTTCCGTTATAACCGTGAATGCGTAACGTCGTTGTGTGATTACTGTACGCTAAATCAATTGTATCGCGTTTTGATATTATGTTTAGAAATTAATGTATTGTCACGGCTAGTTTAGAATTTCGAATATTTATCCTTGTAATTAAATGCGATTTATGCATTCAGAATATTGGCTTCTGGCGATAATGTCTTTATTGATATAATAAAGAGCTTTATGTGTATAATCATTTTCGTGAATTAAAAAAAAATTTTAAGAACAAAAGCTCCAGAATTAAGGCAGGATTACGATTTTTATTGTACAAAAGCGAACAGCACATATACATATATATAACGTAGATACTTTATACGGCTGTAATGGCTTTTAATTTGCGCACTGACAATTTTCGCGAATAACACAGTATAAATCTAATCGATAATCGACATGTCTCGGCTTATACGAGAAATCGCGTGAAACTTTATTTTCTTGGACAGACATTGCAATTCTTCGGGCGACATTGAAATTGTGTGCGGTACCGGTTTTCTAGAGCCGTCACAACTTCCCGATACTTCTGACGTGTTGCCTGTAAGGAGTTTATCAGAAATTTCTTTGAAAACGTCCAGCCGTCGAGTTTACGAATGCAGGCATTGGTGAATTGATTTTTTTATTTAAAAAAATTACATGCACTACGTAGACTCTTGCTGTTACAGGAAAGGCGAAAAATTATCAGCTTTCAGCATATTTGTGAAAATTATAGATATAAAATAGATACGAGATACTATTTGTGAAAATTCAACAATCGCAATAAAATAAGCAACGGTACAGATGGCAATAAATTTTAATATAGAAAATTGCACAATTTCGAAATATCTCCCGTATTACCATTGTGATTATGAAATTAATACCTTAAATAAATAAAATACTTAAATTTCTACTCTAACGGGTACGACGATAAAGACCCGAAAATTTCGTTAAAATCAAATATCCAACTGAGACAATAAAGTAATCAATTCTCTTTTTACAACGCGTTAATGTCTAATTCCCATCCATAATAGCTATTAAAAACAGACACAGTAAATTCTCATCAGTACAATCCAATGTCTAAATCCTATAGAAATACTCGCAATAGCAAAAGTCTTCTTCAGGTGTCAAGGGTCACGTATTCGTGTCGAATATTCAACATAAAACTAGTCGACTCGGTATAAGATTTCCTATTCATCACAAACGAATAGTTTGTTTAAATAATAATTTTAAATAATGCGTTTCGCAAGGTATGTGCATTTCCTAAAATACATAGGAAGAGCCTAGCCGAAGACATAAGGCACGTAGCTTGCTTAGCTGTACTCTATATATACATATATATTTCAGTCATACATACCTATATGTAAATGACTGAAATATAGTATATAAAAATATACTATATAAAATATGCTACCTACATGCACTGAGAGAAACTAGTGGGTTTTCTTCGCCAGTATTCACCTATAAAAACCATCCCCTCAATTGTGCCGCGTACAGTAGAAAATCGCAACAATTTGTCTTTCAGATGATATTCTGCTTTCTAGGTAAAAGAGAATACGGGCTTATGGAACCAGAGGGTATAACGGTTTTAGGTAAACGTATGCATCCGTTAAAGATTCTATATTTATATTACTCTCATATGTATATTTGTATATACAGATATACAGTATGCATATAGATATTACATGCATGATACCCACTAGCATAAGAGATGGTAATCGAACCGTCGAACCGTCGACCCGTCGAACCGTCGAACCGTCGAACCACTCGGCATGGATTTCATCGTATGCGACTGCCTTCGGGGGTTTAAGGGTAGTGCGAGGGTAAGATCTGACAACCCCCTGGTAGATCGGAAGAAAATTAATTTGAAGAAGAAAGCACGATTCGTCAAAGATCTTTTTAGTATACACATTTCATATATTTTGTAATATCAGAAAAATTTGGATTTCACTTCGATCTAAATATATGTCAAATATCTTTCGATGACGTTATCGCCAAGCAGATGTATGGCCATGGCAAAAGTGTAGAACTGGAAAGAAAAAGTTTTTTTTTTTTTTTTGTAATAAATACAATTTTGCGTCTTAGAGATCTTTTGGAGATTAATGTGTAAAGAATTGTATGAAATATTTCCAAGGTCGTATCCTCGTAAGATTCATATCGCGTAAAATTGCAAAGGGAAAATTTGAGGCAGGCGACGGTGCCTCCATCTGTCTGCCATACTTTTTTCTCCTTTTATTTATAGCAGTTGAGAAAATCAAAATAATCCAGCTCAGGCAGAAAATTCTTGAGACATAATGGGTATAGGAACTCTGGTATAGATACTGACGTATCGAGGTAAGTCCCTGACTCGCAAGATTCGCACGGCTCCGTGCTAAAGTAATTCGCGAAAATGAAATTAAATCCAAAATCGAAATAAGTTTACGAAATTATTATAGCGCGCGTTAGTATCTAAGGAGGATATAGAATATCCAAAATTCGTCATGAAAATTCAACCAAACGAGATCCTTCGTGCTAGTATTACTTCTATTAGCAGGGAACGACGTACTCGTATAACGTGGGGAGAGTCGACGTCAAAACGTCAGAGGATCCATAAGAGGAGGATGTAAGCCGTTAAGGGATATCAGAAGGATGAATTCGCTGGATGGAATATAGGGAGAGAAGGTAGAGGAGGGATGGTTTTAATCGCGAAACCGGATAATCCATTTCCAGACTAGTACAGTGACGCTGAGGCACTTCAATTAGTAAGAGATGTCCATGTCAATAGGCAATGGATGAAATCTTGTGTGGTCGATAACTGCAGCCAATGCAAATTCGCCGACAGTCTGGCCCTTCTAATAATAGATATAATATTAGTCGACTAAATCCTGGATAATGGTGAGAGGATTATCAGAGGATTAGAATTTACTTATCACGCAAGGGTTATTGAGTCGACGTTGACTTAGCCATCTGATTATACATATTTAAAGGGTTATGGTATACGGCGAACGGCGGGAAATTCAAATTTTCGGCATTTTCAAGAAAGTTTTCCTCGTTACCGCGATCCAAGTGTTTCCTTTGTATGACTGTGTATAATACGCACACGTATATATATATATACACATATATATGTACTGCTCTTTAGTATTCAGCAATCTCGTGCTGCGAACCACTGCGCCAGATTATATACCTATATGCGTTTATAGGTTATGTGAGGGAGCGTACTATGTTATGCATATACATGCAGTATACTTATAAAGTGGGAACAGGAAGAGGTATCGAGACTAGACAGGCACGTATGTATATGAGATAAAGCATATATAGTATGTAAATACATAGGTATACACTAGGTACACACTGACTGGGTAGAGAATTTAGATAGGCGGATATATGCATGCAAGTATGCACTAGACGGTTACGTGTTCAGCAAAGGATAAATGCAAGGAGTGGGATCGTGACGCAGAAGGGTATTCCTAACAAATGATTCATTCCTTCTTGCATTTTTCAGCATTTGTTTATTCAGTGTCAAGAGACTTGTTGGCTGGTTGGGTCAGCGCCAAGCTCTGGTATTGCTTCATAAATCCCATCCAAGAAAGTCCTACATCATTTCGTATTGTGTCGCAAATAGCGCCGGCGCGTACCAATAATCGGATACGTCCCAGATGATATATAATGTCCTCGAACTACCGAGACGGTTTATTTCGGGGAATCACTAGGAATCACGTGGACTAGCTGAACGACCGTTCAGCTGGCAGACCGTGTCTGACCGCAATCGGATTTTGAGGTTACGTTATGTTTCATTGTAGTTTGAAAAGTACTTATCACGTGTATATCTGTAGAGGGTTTGTCTTTTATTTAATTATTTTTTCACTTACGTTTTCCTGTGCCACGTGGATTTGATCTTTGTGTTTTTTTTTATCAACAAATTCTTTGATTCAAGAGAACGTAAAGGCTCCCTCGTTCGAGGCATTGTGGGAAACACGTGAATCACTGAGACCCGTTCCAACGCGGATCTGTCTCTCTCTTGTTAGATAAATGGTTCCCAATCTTGGGCTTTATTGAAACGAATTATCCACGTTATTGGTTGCGAATGTGACGTAATTGAGGGATGCGTTCTATAAGACGTGCATTTCTTATTTTCGTCACTTTCTTTTGCGTGCGTCTCCCCGTTTCCGCCACCATCTTTATTTTGCCCAACTTTAATACCTATGACGATATCTCTTCGCCTTAACGGTAAACATGTTTTGTTTTGAGCCAGAAGACGCAGCTGATTGAGCTTTTTCGATTAGGTCTTAAAAAAAAAATGTAGAGTCAACTATATAGCATAATTCTGCCATACTACTTTAAGGACCTGTCAACACGAATCGTACGTATTTTGCGTACGATAATGACAATGTTAAACTCATCCATAAAGCACGTAAAAATAATAGAAAACGTACAATTGTCGCTAGAAATATTTTACTCAAAAAATTCCCAAAAACCTACCAATTTTCTGTTTCCTCAATCGTAATATAATATTAACCGAAAAATCAGTTCACCATGAAAATTCCCTATTACTCCCTGAAAACAGTATAGACCCGTCACTCATTATTATCAATAATAATAAATCCTCACGAAACAATCAAGCCCAGTCGTATTACAACAATAACAATCCTCGACTTATTCGTCGAATCGATGTACTCCTTATTGGACAAAATGAAAAGCAAATGTTCTTTCAATGATACACCATTTAATTTCAACTAAGCAATATCGCTCCAATACCGCCAATCATATTGAAGAAGAATTCAATATTCGCATCGCCCTGTAAGAACACTCCTTAAGGTCGACACGGATAATGGCTGACGTCACTACACCCCTCGGCTGTGCAGCCACTGTGCCATCACTGCGATCAGCCAATCCATCAAACTGTACGCCAACAATTATTTAAGCAGGGGTTGACAGTGTCGCGCGTAATGGACGTCAGCCTTAAAGAATTTTCGTCAAGAGTAAACAGCCGTCGTAAGCTCAAAAAAAAATGTAAAAAATTTCCCCCCCACAGAGTCGCTCGAACTGATGAAGATTTTCATTGCATTTAAATCCAAGTGCATTTATTCGCTTAGTTCAGCCATATAACCCGTGAGTTCAGACCGGTCTTCGTAGTCCGCTTGTGAACGCAACCAAAGTACGTCGTTTTCATGTGCCTTATCATTGGAACTGGCGAGCTTAGGTCGCAGCGAACAAGATAGACCCTGTGTTAGTTTGACAAATGCGATAGCAGCTATGAAAATGAGATCCTTGCAGACACCCGGCCGATTCAACCTCAACGGAGACCCGAGATTAGCAACGAGCGGACTGGCGGCTACAGATAAAGTGATTACTTTCAGCGCCCGCTCTCATTCAGATCCTTTCTTTTAATTTAGCCAGTCCTTTTAAAGTCCCTCGGGGGTACGGCAGTGATAAAATTAAGCTCTGCTTTACCAAAGATTTATATATACAGTCTTGGCCTTTATACGCGCAGCTTTTCTACTACGTATTAGGATTTCGGTATTGTGAACTGATGATAAATAACACTACTGTGCAACAGTATATCTATATATGCACCCTTTTACGCATGCGCATAAATCGGCTCGGTACTGTTAAATGAAAATTGGCGAATTATTTCATTTCAAAGGGATAATAAATTTATATGAGTGAATATAATGCAGTATAATAATAATGTGTTTGGATCTTTCTCATTTTTGAGTACCGAGCCAATGCTTTTCAAATGGGAAACAAAATCGCGAGACCGTTCCGGATTAACGATTAGGCAGCTATAGTAGCACAGGTATGCCAGGTTATTCAGCCCAAACGCACCACCTGAATATGGTTTTACCATATGACTCAAATGGTCGCGCTAACTTCAGGTGGTTCGTTTCTACTGAATAACTCGGTATAGATTCCCTACTGGAAACAACATTGTGAAGATCGAGGGTCCTAGCTGGGTCTTACTGGCCCAATGGAGACCTGGGCAGGTCTTGGATTTACGAAAGAGGATTTTTACTTCGCAAAAGATATTGATACTAGACACTTAGCTATGGTATTTATACACTATACAGCCACAGGGGAGGAGCAGTAACATATGCCATTAGAACTTCATCGATTTATTTCCACGAGTCAGTAAAAGATATGAAAAGCGGGCGAGGTTAAAAGCGGGATGAAAAAAAAAATATAATATCGTGATTGAAAAATATGAATATTCTCTGACGAATTTTCAAAGGACGGTCTTTTATGCCTCACGCAATTGTCCTTCGAGACTCCTTGAATATAGCGCATGTAAATTCGAAAATCCGCTTACGTTCGACATATTATATTGTATCATTACCCGTTATTATCAAGAAAATTCCATATAGCACGATATCGTGATAACAAATCAAAATACATGTAGCCATGCCAGTTATATTTTTAAAAAATCGCAAATTTTTATAAAAACCAAATCCCTATGAACGCTCTAAACGTATACGACTATTGGTATCTAATTCTAATAAATTTTTGGACTAAATTAAAAATGACATAAAAATATTGTTAATTAACACTGACCGTACCGCGACCTATCGAATGACCTGTTAAAAATTTTTATCTTAAATTCTCTATACAATGTCCTCTCTCTTTCTCTCTCACTTCACGACTTACTTTATGAAATAAAATAATTAATTTTTCAATATCCAACTTACTTCATTCTTTCATTTACCCTGATAAGGATACACACTATACCGTTATCTACCATGACTGATCGTTTAACGGGTATAAATAAATGATAACAATGTAATCAACACATAACGTCCAGTCTATTTGTCCATAACTTCAAATGTCGCACGTGCGACATCAGAGGCAGAGCTAATAGAAAGAAAAAGAAAAGCCAAGAAGAAAAGATCTTTTCTTTTGTTTACAACCCTTTCACAGTGCGTATCTGATTTTTATAATTCCCCCTCCCCCGCCATGTGTCAACTGTCACGTGGTATTATCAAAACAGCAAATTGCCCATCAAACGTCATTCAGTCTATTCACAATAAATACCCAAGACAACCTGACATAACCTAACCTAAAACCTCAACCGAATAGAACCCACCGTAAACCAGTTAAACCACCGTTTAATAAGCAGCTGCGTTAAATTGCACTACTGCAAATTAAACTCTCCGCGAATAAATCCCTCTGGCAAAAAAGCAATCCCTTTTTCGCAATGCTCCACCTTGCACGAGGAGGGCAGCCCCGCAGGAAATGGTTCCCAGAGGACAGAAAGAGACTGGGAAATACTTCGTATTTCCAATTGCTAAAGTATTCCGACAATGCAAAGAGCAACAGTGAATACAACGATTGTTAACCAGACCGCGTAAAGCGGCCAAAGAAGAGACGTCAGTGGTCATTGATTATTATTTATAAGAACAACTCGCTGCCGCAAAATTCATATTGTCGTCCTTGATCCAGTTGCAACAAAATAATCGTAACAAAAAGTTACTATCAAAAACCGATAATAACTATGTACACGTTTCTATACCGAAGTACTATAGCCTTTATCGATGTATATCTACAGTGATACCGTTATACGTTAAAGCACGATGCTTTTTCACTGACGCGTTAAACCTGCCTGTTTATTCGAATGTTTTCGCACCCAGCGTGACGCTAGACTAAACCAATGGATACGGCAGTTCAATGTAATATTCATAGAGATCGTTACGTGATGGCTTTGTCATAATCGTAATATCTGATACCAGGTCTACAGATGATCGTTTCATTTTCCACTGCTCCAAATACATTTTTTTATCTACGTCAGAGGTATACCGGGTAACGGGCAATCATTGCGCGACGTTACTTCTATACTGTCTTTCTATGAAATAAAACAGACATCTAGATACCTTTATATCCTATATTATTTCTTGATCGGAAAAACGTCACATTTTGTTTTACAGTTTTAGCACTCTTACACTTCGCTGTGCGTAACAGAGTGTACCTATAAATGTCTTCTTTCTGCAGTTGGTATTGTCCTTTTTTACACGGTACAATAGCATATATGGTACTCGAAAGTACGTCATTGCGGAAACGTATCAATATTCGAACTGACTGGTTGAAATTTCCTAAAATCGTTTTACCATTTGATGACAGAATATTTATGAGTCATTATATATATATGTATATGGATATTCGTATAATTTTTCAAATTACTCATAAAACCTATAACTGCCCTAGTAAAATTTTCATTATGAAAATCGAAGTCCTGTCAAAATTCTAGCAAGACCTAATTCGGGTCCAGTGGGTACCTAAACTAGATCCAGGACTGGATCTTGGAGAAAAAATGTCCGCCAGGTTACCCAGTTCAGTTACTGGTATCTGAACTGTGTGCAATTAACTTAAAGGTAGATAATAAAACATATAATGAAGATTAAAGTAAAAGTAATAAAATTGCATCACTTTAAGCCGACGATAGTGTCTCTAATTGTAATGATATTTTACTAGGATTCTAGTAGGTGCTCCTGCTGTATTACATTTTCGTATAAACGCTTTCTCGTTCTTCAGTACACTCTCGCTAATTGCTATATTTGTCAGTATTATCCTAGCTTATTTTTCCGCCTTATTTCTTCAACGAGAAAAATCCGGACTGTACCTTAGAGTTCACACTTTGCTTTCGCCTTACGCGATACGCCTTTATGAAGCAGATATCTAAAAGCAAGGTACGTGACGTCATAGAAAAAGTATTATCATTATTTTAGCATCAAATGCACATAAAATTTATCGACGACTTTTCCAGGTACAACAATGAATATTTCCAATTGCTTTCATCTCAAGCAAACACGCTATACGATTCTTTGTATTTCACGAAACGATTGTATTCCCTGTTTGTTAATGCTCTGCGAGACGCGACGTAGACTCTTGGGTAATAATCATGGTAACGAAGCGAAAGGATGCTTGAAAAAAAAAAGGGACAGAATAATTTTCTCTTGTCGTAACGTGCGTGATGCGAATAAAAATACGTGTTAACCAATATCGGCTGATGAGTCACAAAGGGATCGTAAGAGTGGTGAGAAGTTCAAAGACTATCCAAAGTATCATCTGCGTTCTTGTCATTAAGGCCAACTGGAATTTAGTAAGGGACTTAATTAATAGGATAGTTTGCCGGGAAGTTCAAGTATCTCACGATGTAAAATTCTGGGTCGACTTGAGGATCTGAAGGGATGAAATGTGGATATAAGGAAACTAAGTAAAAGTGCCTATAGCATAAGGCGGATAGGAAAGTAGGTTGGAGCTGTGAGATTGGAGGTAAAGAAGTGAGAAGGATATAAAAAGTGAATGGACCGAGGCGGGATGGGGTGTAATTGAAAGAATTAATCTCACGGCAATTCTTGAGGATCAGTCGGTGGAGATACAGTGGGGATGAGTATAGATATAGGATGGAGACTCGTGGATGCTGGGCGCTCAAGGCAGGTTCGCATTGTGAACGTCAGAGAATAGCGAGCGCCTAGCTGTTGACATGTCGGCCCATTATACCTGGCAGCTTTTATCTGACAAAAGTGACATTTAAGGGGTGAAATTGTAAATTCAATTTCCTATGAAGATCCGCTGTATACGCGGCTTTTATACGGTCCACGGTCTCGCATAATCGCCAGGGATCTGTCGACGTCCCCCGCGTCTTTTTCATCTGCCAACTTGTTTTTACTCCTTTTTTTATTCCTCTCCTCCCTTTCGTTCCTCCTCTTCTTCAACGCGTTCTCCCTATTTTCTCTCGAGCCTCCTTTTCCCCTTTTTTACCCACATACTATATTCCTTTCGTGAACGCGTAACTCGTTAACTGGGGATAAGCCGGGATGCTATCAGCTACAACCCGGATTGGATGAATTCGTAACGCACGACAATTCAAAACGCACGAGGATTCAAAACAGCCGTTCTTTATCCGCCATCTTGGATAACCTTATACGGGATACGTGTCCCGTTTAATTTGCGTCTCCATTCCTAATCTGAATTTTTTATCGTAACACGACGATCTGTCTTGGGTGGGTTTCTCCTTAAGTTAGTTTAGACAAACGACCGGGAGACGTCACTTTCGTTCAATTCAATATATATTACGTGTTAACGGTGAAAAATTTGTTCTGTCCGAAATACGTTGTCTAAAGATGTTAGGCATATAATGTACAATAAATAGACACCTATCTATTTTGGCTTAAATAACCCTATATTATAGTTTTACACGAGACTAGCGCCATTTTTAAATAAAATATATAAGGGTATCATATTCATTCAGGGGTAGAATCGATAGGCTGGTATAGTATATCAAAGAATTCGTATTACGCCATTTTTCTTCCACGTTTTTTTTTTGCAAGCGAATTAATGAAAAAAACGGAATTAATTTCCACTTTGCAAATGGGCCGATAACGGGTGAAGAAGATAGTCGGTAACTTCAGAATGTCCTGTGTTGTCCTAACGAAATTAGACAATATGTCTTCGGGACGCCCAACGTAAATTGTTTACTGAAAAAGGATTACCTAACCTCACTCTTCCCATCTCATACCGTATATTCACTTGCCGCAAGTTCAGCCTCTGCTGGACCAGGTCGAACCGAAGCAGCAGAGCTTCGACCGTTTCGCAAACTACCCTCTAGGAATTTCGTACCTCTTGAATATATTCATGATTTGTCTCCCTGCTCGTGAACCAGCCGCGCTTTAAAATCGAAGCGAAATGCGCCGAGCTAGAGAATTTTACGCAGTTGCCAGCCTGCCTGTGTACCGTTGGACGAACCGTTTTCAAATATTTCCTGTATTTTCATAAAGCAATCTTTCATAAACCAATAAACCACATACAGTTACAAATTTATGTAGGTCAATATTAAAATTTTTCAATTTACCAATTTTCTAGGTTAAGGTATCATTTTCAATTTTTTTGGTTCCTGTCGTTAAGAGTTATGTTACTGTATGTAATTTCCGAAAGCAGATCTCTTTCAATTAGGGAGGCTGCCCCTTGTGACAGACAAAGATTTTTCATCTTATTCGCGTATCATATAACAGTAACGGATCGATGTATCCATCCATTGTTTACTCACGTTAAAGCGAGGAAATGGAAGCGTCACGTGCCTACGCCCTTATGGTTACTTCCGTATTTGTCATTTCTTCTCTACTTGCTCAAGAGAAAATCCATTAGCCACTTATGTGTATATCTTTAAGTCCTAAAACTGACTTTTAATAGGGGCTTTGTCAATTCTCTATGGAATAATGAGTAAATGTTTTTTTTTAAGATTACACTGTAAAAACTATCTGTATGAAAAAATAAAAATTTAATGACACTTGCAACGGTCAGTGCGAACTTCGGCCACCGAGGCGCTGCGGTCGAATATCTCTAACCCGTTTATATCAATTGTAATATACATTTCGCTGTATTTCTATCACATGTCCTAGAATTCTGCTAATATAGCGCAAACTTAACGGAGTTCTATGTGATTTTAATTTTAATATATCAAGTACGCAACTCTCAAATACATTTGTATATTAAATCTGTAGCAAATTTATGAACATTTTTCACAGTGAAAGTTATCTTTAATATATTTTTTTTAATATTTAACAGCAAGTTATATAATCCTTGTTTTAGTTTAGAAGCTTGCAAACATTTTTTGTACGCTTGTTTTATGCTACTTTTATGGACTTTGTAGATTTCGTCATGTCTCCCTTAGTCCGTACCTTTGCACCTGAAAGGCCAGATACGACGTTGAATTCTATGCCTGCTTCATTTACTCGATTAAGCCTGAATACATCTATATTGCATATCGATTCGTAAGAATATTTTTGAGTCTGCCTCTTTTTACGAGCATCCATAGAAATTCATTCGTTATTTTTACTGATATTATTATACCACTATATCTATATACACAAATTCTCAATTCATGGTACTATTTAAGATGTTAGCATATGATACAATACCATTTAATTCTTCAATAAGCTTTAAGTAAGCTTGAAAAGTTGAAAGTCAGGATAAATCCTGAACTTACGTGATTAATTCGTGATACAGGTTTCCGTGCGGTTTTAACATCCACGTAGGTTAAATGATACTTAAATTTGGAGTTTTTCACATATACAGGGTGTTTAATTTGAAACAGGACAGTTGAATATCTGTATAAGGAAGAGCGAGACAGCAAAATGTGTCGAAAGTTGTAGGGTACAAAGGGAGAAAGTCAGTGGAAATAAAATGTATGCTCCTACTATTTATGCTTCTATGTTGCAAGCATAAAGCCATTTTTTTTTAAATAGGAAGACCATTTTTGAACCCCCACAACTTGTGCGTCCCATCGAGACGAATTCAATCGTACGTTATTTTATAATTTTTTTAAATCGATTTTCTATCAAATAACACACAAAAATGGAATTTTAAATAGACTTGTCACTGCGGACACGAGGACCCATCAGGATCCAAAAAACTCATTAGAACGCTGGTTTTGTATGTGGCTCTCGTAGATCTATTAGAATAATGTTAATGTGAATCGTAGCATATAGGAAGTCACGTAAACGAATCCACACGGCGACGACTATATCAGTGAACTTTATGCACTCGACTCCAAATTGAGGCTGCCTCTCTAAAATCATTTCCTCCCGCCTGTGGCTACGTAAGACAAAGACCCTTAGAAAAGAGCCCTTGTCCTGCTTCCCCCGTTACGCCACTAATTCGGCTAGCGGTTCGCATAATCAATGTTAATACTAAAAAATCTTACTTAATTATCTTAATAATAAAATAAATTCATCACGCACCGATATATATATATATTCGTTCCAAAGTAAAATTAATTTTTAAAATCCAGACTGTATATTTCGAATTCAAGCAAGTCGAAGACTCCCTGTATATTATTTTTATGCATTTCTTACACTTTCTTCTCATATCCTAAATTCACATTTTTATCTCTAATTCTAATTTTTATAGTTCTGTGTATACAAATTGATTAAATTTATAACGCAAGGCAGCATCAACGTCTCGTAACGTAAGGTCTCTATTATCATTATTTGACAGTAATTTCAAGTACAGCCGCAAATAGCTATTTTCTCTAGATACAAGATTTCTCCTCCGGATAATCCCTTGCCCCTTGACATCCCCTTAACGTTTACCAAGACCTTCCGAAAGAAGGAAGCATCATGTAAATTCCACGATTATTCCCAGAGTGCTCGGGCTTATTTTCATGCTGCGCGGAAATACAAATTTCATAAGTATCTATCCACCTACCTATCTGTGGTACAGCCACGGGCGACTTTTTAGTTGGATATTTACGCAAGATGTTGAAAAGACGGCGTCAACAATACGAGGGGGGGGGGGGGGGGTCCAGATGGCTGTGGGAAAATAATAAAGAAAAGCAACGAGAAATACCGGCTATAAAACCATAAAAGAGCACAAAGGAGACGAGATCCTTCGCGGACACAAGAGCACGAGCTAGAAAGGCTAAGAATAACAACAACGACATCGGCAAATAAGAAAATATGGCAAAAATTAATAAAAACAAATTCAATTAATAATGATAACATTCACCACGATCAAAAATCCGAAGTACCAAAGGTAGAGGAATTCAAGCTGAAAAAAAGAAAAGGAAAAAATATCTTAAGCAAAGAGTCTATGGAAGAACACGAGTTTACCGTCCTGAATTTAAAAAGCTATCAGTCTATAAATACAAATATGAAAATTGATCGAGACTCACGGAAGTGACGTAGTGAATATAGCGATTATCTTAAGTAACCGCCAGAGTCATTACCGGTTGGGGTATCCGAAAAGGAAGTCGTCGCGCTATCGAGTAAAGGTATATAGAGGCATTGAGTTTCGCCGTAAATATTCCATTACAGTAGGGACTGATAATAATATAAAAAGAATAGCAAGCGCGAGATGACAGTGGGTTCCATCCCATAATGTCAGAACGCTGCTACCTTCCAGCATAACGGAACCACGAGGCGTTCCCCTAATGGTATAAAAACGAAGGGAGGCGCTTCCCGCTTGAATGGAGGCAAACATCAATTCGCGCTGACGCTGGCAGGCGAGTCTGCTCCGGGAATAGAATTGTCTGCCTGGTTAGAAGGTTACATCCTTTGCTACGTCGTTCCTTTGCCCCTTTAGCCCCTTTTTCGCCCTTTTGCTCCTACGTAACAGATCATCCCCCCTCCTCCCCACAACTCCCTGATACCCCCCCAAGAATCGTCTCTTTTATACTGCACAACGCCCCCCCCCCCTTCCTCCTCCTCCTCCTCCTCCTCCCTGCCGCTCTCTATCTCTCTCTTATATATCAGCCTAATCTATACTTCGCATTTTACCACCAAAAACTTCACGATTACCACAAACTCCTTTTGCAGCGGCTTTCTTCGTACCTTCAAAGCTACTTGTGCTTCTTTTTCACTGTAAACGTATCTTTGGGTTTGAATATTTTTCATGGTTAGACGGTGTTAAAAATATTTATGAAATTTACATGTGTAACGGACAACTTCATATGAAATGTAATAAGTAGGTATATCAGAATAGGCTTCATGTACCTTGCATTGGAAATTTTATAATTTAGTCTTCAATTCAACACCTGGAGTTTGAACTTGACGTAGGTGACGTAGAAAATTAACGGACGCGTATATTAAAATAATGAACTTTTTAAAGGTGAAAGTGGTCTACAAACTTTTTTATATTTTTCATTTAATTCGATTGAAAATCAATGGAGGGGGTTTTGATAATTACTGGAAATTATTGGAAATTCATTTCAATGTTTTTATAAAGTTTACGATAGATATACAACAGTATGGTAAATTTCCACGTCGTATGCAGTAATATTGAATTTTAACGCGATGAACTTGGAAATTAAAAATTTATTATTCAACTTTATCCTGGCATTCTGAAATTAATATATCTGATATTGAAATTAACAATATCTCTGTAATATGTTATATTATTTGTAATTATAAGGACAATTCACAAGGTTCTTTTAAAATTTTGATATAACTCAAATTAATACTAACCAATCTATCTTTGATAAGTTTATTCCACGATTGAAAAATCTTTTTCTTTTCTTTTTTTTTTTTTTTTTTAATAAGTTAAGATATTTATAAAAGATATTAAATTTGCGAATCATCTATGGAAATCTGAAATTCATCTAATATGTAATTAAAATTTAATAATGGCAAGTATCTGAGAAGTTTTGAACAAAGTCGTCGATTTCACGGAATATAATTCCTCATACATCGAGTAACGAATGACAGTTGATCACTTTAGTATTTTTTATATGTTCCCGTATACGCTAACGATTTATGTACAGGAAGAAAAATGAAAGTTACTGCAAAACTAATTTTTAAAAAATAATATCAAGAATTAAATCTAGACTATGGACGTGTCTACTGTTCTTTCAATGTAATATACTGCAGTCAATAAATTTTTCAAGTCTGTCTTCGAATATGTACCTACCGTAGTGTAAATTTAATCTACTTGCATATGTATATAATTATTGGAAAAATATTTCTTTCTTTTTCATATACCGGTAACATTATATTCTTGCATATTAATACATAAAACTCTATATCAATTTTATTACAATAATTTTCAAACAGAAATTTTTAACGGTGTATACATAGACTCTAATTATATGTATGTTGGCTATGACTACATCTATATACTTAGTTATAGATTCTTCCTTGAAATACTTGTAAAATGGGTTTCCGATTAGCACCGGTAGACCAGGTTATATCGGACCAATGGATGAGTTCAGCTATGGACCTTACCGGGAATCCTTCGGCCGTAATCTTGTAGAGTTTAAAGGATTTGTAAAAGTGGCACGACATAATGGCTTTGTGACATTTCCAATTCTCTCTCTCTCTCTCTCTCCCTATTGTTCTTTCCAGTCCCTTGGCTGTGTTATTACATATAGCTGTACTTGAGCGTCATCCATCTTTGTTCTTGTATGACAGTGCTAAAACGAGAAAATCGGATGAACACGTCCATCCGGCACGTATTCTAATGTTTTCCAAAGGACTTATTTTCACGTTTAGAATTGCATACGCTGCACAGTAGAATTGCATATGTTCGTATCTCACTGTGACTGAGTGTTTTTGAAGTTTTTTCATTTTTATATGTCATTTGGCATTTGCCCTTAGACTCGTTTGCGGAACTCGCATCGTTGGAGATCGAAAGAGACAGAAGAACGAGTGAACGTGTGGGAAGGTAGAGGCGGATTAGAGTAAAGGCTGGCAAATATACACGGAGCAGAGAAGGAAAAAGATTGTGCGAAGCTGATAGCTCCGATGGCTGCTATGCTGGTCGGGAAATTGAATCCTTCTGCCCGGCCTAACGATGCGGGTAGGTGAAGCTCTCGTTTCAAAGCCGATATATACGTCTTCGCGGATATCGAGAATATTTATGTCGCTTTCGTTCTAGCCTAAAGGAAGAAAAATATTGGCGGCGCACTAAAGACTGAGAGTGATCTGTTGTGGTGGGAAATTACGCGTTCAATTTCGCAAAGTGGTTCTTCGGCTGGAGATCATAAATTACTAGGCGGAAAAACAAATGCAGGTCAATTCCAATATTCGAGCGTAGTCGAGAGGCGATGTATGAGGCGAAGGAATAGAAGACAAAAAAAAGAATGAAAAAGTAAGAAAGGAAAGTGAATCGTACACGTGGAAAAGTTTACGCGGGACTGGTTTGACCTTGAGATATTTTTCAATTATTATTATTATTATTATCCAACGCCGATCACTTGGGCCAAATACTGCATGGACGGTGTAATCGATTTTATATGTAAAGAAGACACGGGGACCCACAGTAGAAAACGAATAGAGGGAAAAATGCTGGATAGGAAGGAAGAAAAATTTGCCTAAGGTACCTTTCATCTCTTTGATTTTTTTCAGCAAATTTATTTTGAGCTTGTTTCGGTTATCGAATGCGTTATTTATAGTGTCTTTAAGAAAGCCAAGATAATTGCTTCGATTTTTTACTGAAATGCTGTCTTTGTTATTATGATCGTTATTCTATCAGCAGTATAGCCTTATTAGATTTGTTGCACTAATAGGGACTGTGATGCTAATAGAACATATATAGTTATGGTTGTAATTTAATTATAAAGAGCAGTTTTTGAGAAAACGTTCGAAACATGGATCACGCGAATTTTTGTCACTGTGAAATATCACTTTTCACTCTCGACTTCGTACCAAGTCGGTTCTCCTGGTTTTTGGTGATATAAAAAAAAAAGTGAGAAAAACCCATACTGACGTGCCATGCAACTCAAGTTCATAAACCGAGTTGCCCGCAAAAAGACACGACCTATTCCATAGTAAAAACAGCGCGTAGACTGTTCATTAACGAGAGACACAATGCCGTCAATTAATGGCTGGTTATCCATTGGCGAGCCATTCGCAAAATAACGAACGAACGTAATGGGCCGACGATAATTCAGAGGAAAAATTTATCAGTTGCAGCGTTTCGCGAGAATAGGATTCAAGTGGATGAGGAGGGGAATGAAAATGAGCAAGAAGGATGAAACACGAGCGAGAGAGAAGCCCAAATGCGCCAGCAGTAAATTTTTACCAAAGTTCTTTTTCTCAAGCTCATTTTCACCGGCCTGTAGTAAAATCTATTGTATCGCCAAGAATTTTTCACTACAGCCCAAATTTAACCATGGCCAAGTAAGCCCTACTGCATGTTGTACAATTGTATTATTCAGACTCAAATTAGAATTTCGAGCCAACTCCTTCTCAGGTACACATCATAAAACGCTATAACCACGGCCAGCAGTTCTCCCCCCCATCTCGTCTCGTCCTGCCAGCCCCAAAACTTGGCCAAGATTTAAACTTTCGAGTCTTTTCACGATCATTAAAACTTTCAGTGAGAAAGCGAGGCGTCTTAACACATATAAATGGATTCCTCGCGAAGCATCTTAATAACGGCCGAGTCATTTATATTAGTCAGACTTTCTCTTGTTACGTCCCTGTTAATAGCTACGGCCCTTTTACTCCGATTCTGCGTATATAGAAGGTATAGTCACCGCATAGCCATAACAATAATCGCGACCGACGCGACGCAGTGACTGTCTCTTGAACTATTTCTATTACAGAAATAACATATGCTAACGTAGAGGTTTCTCTTTGATATACATGCAAATTTCTCTACCCAACCTCATTTCTTCTCTGCTTCGCGTCAAAGGCCATATAATACATGCTATATTAATCTTATGTATTAATTTGCCGTAATGACGTTTTTGCTTACATAATATTAGGCTGCCACCTAGCGGATCTCTGTGGATTAATTATTTCTGAAGTTATATTATAAAAATTTAATTATACAGTCTGGAATTATGATTTTGAAAAAATAATATCTCTATCACTCTACGGAGCGGGTATTTTGACAATAATAAGATATTTTACAGTATGTCAAATAATTATGAAATTTTTATTACACAAAAATAGATACAAACTTTTTTTTTACTGAAATTTGCGATATTGTTATAATTTATGCAGATTGCTTTATTTAAATCAACCGCCATTTATCGCGAATCTCTGTTTCAACGTTACCCACAAAATCTACTCATGCACCAAATAAAACACCTGCCGCTCTCTCTCCTACGGATTTTCAGTCTTTATGCGTGTTCCTTCCATCCTGAAAGCATGCTCGAGGATTCTCTTCAACCCCTGCGCTACATCTATACATATATGCATATACCCGTGTAATACAAGATCTTGGTTTTTTACCCTTCGATTTTTCGAGCGTAAAATTCCCAACTGGAAACCGGTGATCGCCGTTCAGATACTCATGCGTGTAGATATCATTTGGACATGCAAATGTCTGAGAAAACGTATTGCGTATCACATATATGTATATATATATATAATCTATACATATATATCGAGATATGGTTTCCAGGACCTTTTCTCTGGTTTATTGGCAGTTATGAGGACATTTGGTGCTTTCCAGGCTGGACCTGGAAAAATTCTATACACAACGTATACTTCCAGGGCCACTTGGCCATACGGAATTTTCAAAAAAAATTTTGGTGCTGAACACTTGGAACTACGATGGAATAAGAAATGGCTTCGTTAGGTTGGATTTGGTTACAACTTCAATGCCACATGTTCCAAGGTTTTTCTTTTTTTTTTTTAGAAAAAATACATCGTCTTGCCGTTGTGAGTGCCGCATGTCCTGGAAACTGCCCCCTGATATACTTATATATATATATATATATATTGTATATATATGATAGTAGATAGACATATTGGTGCGTATCCCGTAAGTATGATTGATACGCGTTTCCATGGGTTGATAGGCGACTAGGTAGTTTTACAGCACTTTGTAGGCAGAGCAATAAATAGAAGAAGGCAGAAATACATTTGTTGGGTTAAAGGTAAAGGAGGATGCAGATGCACATGTACCTGTGGAGAGTGCTAGTGAAGTTTAGAGGGTAGGGATAGGAGTAAAGGCAGAAGGTTCAGCTAGGCTGGAAGCACTTTCCACGAAACATTTTTCTACCCTCTCAAGTCCGTACGTAGAGGGGCTGAGCTACAGCTGACAGCATAAAGAGCCATAATATGTATGAGAAGTCTGCTTGTGACAACTGCGGTGGCAGAGATGTGGAGAAGAACGTAAGGGAGGGCTACGAAAAGGGGTAAAGGGTGCATGGGGTCGGTTAACGATATAGAGATACAGGGTGAAGGGAAGAAAGACGAGGGATGAGGAGTTGGATTTTATTGGTGACCGAATGTGACGTAACGTAAAATTGGCTTTGTATTCAAAGAGCGAAGTAAATTTAATTTTAAAAAAATTTACGAAAAGTTTATATTTCATGTCTTGGTTCTTTGAGTCATTTTGGAAAATATTTTTTGTATGGTCCTCTGGTCATTGTTTGGGGGGGGGGGGGGGGGGGTAGCGTGGAAAATGGTGAAACACGACGAAATATTGGCAATGAAGATTAATGATTGAATGTTAAAAATCATGAAATAATAGAAAATTGAAAATTGTGTAAATATCGTATTGGTATTAATTTAAAAAATTTTTTATTTTACTGAAGCAAACGGAGAAAGCGTTGAAAATATAGAAAACCCTTATCCTGAATTCCATAAGTATATTTCTCAGTGTCAACGTTTCTTTTATACCACCCCAAGCCAAACAAACAGTCACGTATCCGGCTCGAACTCATATAGAATATTTCAAAAATTCCAAAAGGTCCGCCGTAGTTTGACTAACGTCCGAAACGCAGGGCGAGAAAGCCTCAAGCACGATGGGGTCATTTGAAATACACGGAACACGCATAGGATAGACAATCGTCTCTCTGATCGTTCAGAAGTGAAATTCGCAGTTTTCTGTTAGCGACGGTTAAGCGAGATATACATCGACCCGGCTACGAGATCTGTGTTAAAAAAGAAACGAAAAAAGGAAATAATAAATATAAAGAGGGAAAAAAGTGAACGCGGCATTTATCGTTAATCGCCATTATTAAACAACAATGAACGAGAAATGTAGCGAGAGGCATGAGAGTGAAGTAAAATATAAAGCGAAGCAGAGCAGAGTGGATTTCGAGTACAGGAGATAAAGTGGGAAGCAGTGAGGAGCGAGGTAGAAACGTTACCGAGAGGGCGCTAGCTGTCTCGTTAAGTTCCATTCACATTCAATTCGAAGACGCATTCAATTAGGCAACGGACGTTCTTTTCGAGCATATAACCACGTAGATCGGCAGGAGATACGTTTATAGGTTAGGATAGATACCTATGTGCATACTTGATCCTGTAGTTAACGTATTGGCTATAACGAGCAATTCCCGGGAACATGAAGTAATTCTTGCCGCTAGTATTATCTACAAAGCCTGTCTGGACGGCTGTGCCATTCCTCGATGGTGGTTAGCGGGTAGTTATGTAACCATATCCGTACAAAGCTTTGCTTAAAAGTGATTATCAGTACGCGTTATTACTGTTATGCGATCGATTGTGCATTGTGAACGCGGCTTATGTATTGTCTGTGGCGACGAATGAGCATTGTACAATATTTCAATAACGTTAAGTACAAAAGAGTGTTTTTTAAACCTGGATTGGCTTGGCTGTAACAGGCATGCAAGACTCATTGTCAGAAGGCTGGTTGTTTTTGTGGATAATTTCGAAAAGGAAAAATGTGACTCAGTGTGGGGGTCCTTTTAGTGAGAGACAATTATGGTTTGAGAATTTTAGTGTGTGAAAGTGATGTTATGGAAGAAATTCGAATTTCAAGAGGATTCTTTGCAGGTATGTAACTGGTTGTTACGTTGTTGTTGGTTATGTTCGGTATCGTGCACAGGATCGTTTAACGACTATAGGGCTGTGACATATGTATGTTATAAGATGTAATAAGTCTTACTAAATAACAGTGGGGATAGGTTGATAAGAATGAAGACGGTATTCGACATTTGGTTTCTTTGTTGAAGCGTCGCTTAGAGATAAAATTCAATTTCGTGTAAGTGGCAATAGCCGAAACGGGACACACGTGCTCCTCGTACGATTCAATCAAGAATCCATTTTCGGTCGATATTTTCTTTAGTCTTGTTACTCTATAGAAATGGCCCCAGCTATTACTCGTCAAATGGGCTTTTTATTATTGAATTGACGTAAAAGACGCCAATGAAACTCATAAAATAGAAAATTCTACATAAGCGGAATATAACTAAATAAGAAAAACTGTTACCGCCGTGAAACACTGTATAAATATTAAAGGGGAAATAAAGCTTAACGAACCGCTTAAAAACAAACACTTTACGTAAAAACTTATCACCATGCA
Organism: Calameuta pygmaea; assembly: GCA_031762395.1. Lineage (NCBI taxonomy): Eukaryota > Metazoa > Arthropoda > Insecta > Hymenoptera > Cephidae > Calameuta > Calameuta pygmaea. Next base: position 1,084,511 of record JASANN010000387.1, read on the forward strand.
GCATGACGTTTCTTCAAGGCAAGTGGCAACTTACTGAATCACATGGTCGTGCGCTTTTTTCATAAATACGAATTTACCTTTGACATTCGTGCGTGAAATTTTTTCAATCTGGTCCATAGCTTCTTTGTAGTCTTCGTCATAAAAATGTTATAAGACTAACAAATTTTTTGTTTTATTCTTACGATTCAATTTGTCTTTGACGTTTTGAAAAAAAAAAGTTGAATTAAATACATTTTTTTAATTTTATCTAAAAATAAGAAGTACGGATTGTTTGGTGATAAGTTTCGTTACTCGGGGAGATAACACGATTTCAGTTTAATATTTTCAAAATACGACTGTTTACTCACAGTAGTGCATAGTTAGGTTTATGCATTTGAACAACTGCGTAAAACGATTCTCAGTGTAACTGCAAGGGACGCGCCTGCGCACAACTAGATATTCATAATATAATCTGAAAGTTACTAGTAATGATGATTCGGCATTATATTCCTTTCCAGGTTTCCAGCTCTATTATAACGCTTACATTCTATTACCAAGACTGTCGCACACCCTATTCCAAAGTTAAACTCCACCTCGCCATTACGAGGAGAGTAAAGCTGTTTATAGCGTTTAGCAGCAGATGCTACACTCGTAACAGCTTGCGAATGAAAACGATCTCACTTCCATGAAAACACGTTTTAAACAAATATGAAATAATTCACTAATTTATTATCCAAGCCGGACTGGCTATTTCTATGAATTTGAATTTTCCGATTTAACCGAAAATTTCGTACAAGCTACTGCAGCTGTTACGTTGCTCCTGAAAAAAAAATTCCTGTACAATCTACTAAATTCGACAAATTAATTCGATTTCGTATGAAACAATATCGTACGGATGAGCCACAATTTTTTGTACAACTTCCATTTCCTATACTAAAACATATACAACGAAGGAATTATTTTTTAATTCGCTCGTTGCGACAAACGACAAAAGTCACTACGTCATAGAATTGATAATAACGATCGGGCTTATCCGACCGCAGGTTTCGACATTTTCCCCGACATTGGAAACGATCAATTGGTCCGATTAGATTCGTGGTCGTTTTTATTGTCGACGAGAGTGGTTATTTTCGCCATGCCGCATCGTGAAGTCTGGACAAAACGAGACTGGCTTAACGTCCAGCCAATTGGAATTGCATTGCATCGTGCAGTCAGTAAATTTAACCAGGAACCACCAGCTAAATTCAAGAAAGGTCATTCCAACAATTTCCACTTTGACATTTGACCGCATATCGAAAATTCAACTGAAAATCTAATATAAAAGTTGGCAAATATTTAATGATTCAGCCAGTCCTGGCATTCGTTTAATTTGTTCGGAACTTTAGTTAAGTGTTTAATTAGTTAACTTTACATACTAGTAAAGCAAACACTTAGCTGGTAAATTACAGGCCAAGCCATTCCATAACTTTCCGACATACCCTGGAGTAAGTGTATACCTTGTATAGTAATATTCATACTTCCCGCCAAAACGACTAATAATACGTTTAAGCTTCGAGACTAGACGGTCTTTGGAATTTTCTTAAAAGCTACATCTACTCCCAGAGTACCAAGACGCGCACTTGAGTTACTTTGATTTTCGTTTAGAGTTCATCCAGAGCATTTACTATATCGCATACAAATCTTACGAATAGTTGACGAGAAAAGACAGTCTGGCTGTCTGGTCTTGTCCCCCTTTTTCATCGCTACAAATGAACAGGTAGGTGGAGCAAAAAATGAAATTTCTAGGGAACGCACATTGTAAGTTATGACGTACGTCACGTAGGAGTTCGTAGTTCACGTGGCAAATGAAGAAGAAGAAAAACGTACGCGTCGTTTTCTTTTATTGTATCTCCGAATATATATAAATATATTCATATATATTATTGAATGAAACACTGTCTACATTTTGACTGAAGAAATTTCAGAAACCCGAGAAATAGTAGAGAAGGAAATACCTTGATATATGTGTATGGTAGACGGTTCGAGGACACCTTCAAATACGTGGCAAGAACTTTCCTGGTAAAATTTCAATGGGGAAGTCGTGAACTTCTGAAATGTTCAGAAGTCTTAGAAACATAAGTAGATTCAATTATCTATTTGCTATACAGTACGCAGCCTGGCGATTCACTATGTGGATTGACTTTGAGAATATTATCAGAGTGTTGATTATTGTGAGAAAATTTTTTATTTATTTATTATTCTTCTGGCATGCCTGATACATTTCTTATAAGACAAAATTGAGTAAATATATGTGATATGGGCAATGTACATATGAGCTTGATATTGTAATAGATAAGAATTTGTATATTAAGTATGGGGTGAGTATGTGTGAGTCTTGCAAATCTCTTAATGATTAATTTATTGATATTGTGGGTATGATATATATACAGCTTTAATCTTAATACTATAGTTTATTGTTCTTCGATACGAAATAATCCATAGTATGGATTATGTGTATATATAGCAAATATATAATAGTTTTATTATGATGAAAATGCCTTGTGTGAAAAGAATACAAAAAGTTGACTTTGTATAGAGAATGAGTCTAGGATGAATATAGGATCCAGTGACTTAAGCTTACCTTTTGATAAACTTTCTGATAGACGTGGACGGCATTTGAATTATATTTTTTAGAGACTTTAAATTATTGACTAGATATTATATATTGCTGATGTACTTCAACTGTAGATTTTTTTATGGTAACACGCACGTCATATTTCAACTATTCATTTTTGAACTTGATATTATAGCCATGTTTATCAAACAAGTAGAACTACCATGCATGTTTATGTCCTATATTTGATATATTTTTTTTTAATTCGTAACAAGAATTGGAATATTATTGATAAAAAAAATCAGTGTTTTCCCGCTGACTACCGTTGCTTTATTTAATTTTTTTTAGGGTGTTCATTCTCCGTCCTTTTTTTTTTAATTCCCGTCAAAGAGGGCGAATGTCAGCAAAGTCCATTTATATGATAAATATTTTCAAGGCAAAGTGCTTAACCGCTGGAAGTAGTACAGGCGTAATTAGTCAGACAAGAACCAGCAGAGTTTTCTCTTGAAGTTGGCGACAGTGGATTCCTAAATGGTGTATAAAAAAAAAAAGTATTTGCGTGTAATAACCTAACCATTATAATTTCAATAGAATATTATAGATTTATTTTAATTAGGACTATAGTTATTATCTAATTATATTGTATGTTTATAAAAAACCAATCAAGATCAATATTGACATTTTCATACTTAAATGTGACGTGCTCGTCATATTGTATCCAAGCAGCCATTTTGAAAATGCTATTACCACGTCAGTAAAGACTTCTCCGCGCGTTGACTTCGTTCCCGGAGTTTATTGTACGACATATAGATTTCCACGTTATGTCAGCTCCATTGTCTCGAAATTCATTTATCTTCAAGAGCCATGGCGCTTGGTGCGATAATACCACTTGAGAACTCGCTAGTGATACAAAGGGGAAGTAGACGAGTAAGGTTATGGAAACAGTCTAGCTACGTCTTTGTGCCCAGATCAGTGTTATCATTCGCGTCAAATTCGTCAGGGAACAAAACTTGTGCTCTTCGCGCATACGAAATTGCTAGAGAATCCTTCAGAAACAATTTCAAGAATATTGCCAATTAGTAGTTACAAGCAGGCGAAATATTTAAAGAATTTTCATTTCCCGCGAGCCACTTGACCGCCACTTTAACTTTGAGCAAGCATGTAGAATTACATACTCAATTTGAAGGTTAAGTCATCCTTTTCATTGAACTTTTATCGAACGTATGTATATTTTGCGCGAAAATAAATATTGACCGTAAAATTTATTCCCTCGCATTATTATAAATCCCAGTCGTACAATTCTTTGACAGCAGATTGCGTGCAGTGGCGTGGGGTTGTAGGATAATTTTTCAATTTACATATATGCAGAGTACTGACTGTGCATAGGCATTGGCTTGATTGGTTATTGAATTTTTTTTCGTTGGACTCTCACACGCACACGCAATGGTCGCTTGATGAGACTGACGTAAAATGGCGTTACCAATCAACACTTAAGATTTGTATAATTTAAATTAAATCATATCCATTCACGTGTCACTGTGGTTTCCTCTAACACTGAAAACTTCTCAAATAATCGTATGGGTCGGCAGTGGCGGCTCGTAGCTAAAATTAGTGGGGGTGCTGCTCCATAAAATTTGTAGCCGTTATCGATATCAAGTGGAAACAGGGGATGCTGCAAGTTCCACAGTGCCTATACGCGAACCGCTATTGTGGGTCGGTATAGTCGAGTCGAGTCTGCGACACAGAGAGGTTAACAGACCAAAAGGCCTCGCGAGGGTTTAACCATACGAAAATATGTTAAGTGATGCTCGTGACAAGTGTACGAAACGAGCGGTCGTGACTCTGCGTGCAAAAGCGTAACCACACGAAGAAATAATTCCTTCCTGCTTTTCCCTTAATGGCCACATGTATACCCCCAATCAATGCGGGACATATGCCAGTAACCTGGTCCTGTCTAACCAGAATTGGCAGTTCGTACTAGATGGCGGCAATGTACCTCGCAAGAACAGGCCCCCTCTTCTGTTTTGTATGCAACTTATTGTCAGTACTTGCTCGAATTTTCTTATGAAAAACCATCGGTGAATAATAAAATAAAAATATGCTGCTGGTAGCTGGACGCGAACTCGGTACCTTTCGGTCGTGAATCGGCTACCTTGACCACTAGGCTACGATCACCCAGCGGGAAAAATCTAAAGAATTGTCTGATAAGAAGTTTATATTTTATGTGAGTTCCAGTAAAATATCAGTGGATTTATAATAATTGAAATCTTCGTTGAAGAGTGTATTTTCTTGAAGAGCATAGTGTACAATTCTCAGGCTACTAACTGACCTACGTTAAAGAATTTCGACTTTATATATTTTAAGGATAACGGAATTTAATGGCATGACTCGGAAGGCACTGTAAAGAGTTTCAACGGGATAGTTAAAAGATTGATAATAAAGAGGCTGGCAGAGAGTGACGGTGTTTTTGGAAATATGCATTACGAAGTATTGTGAGGGATGTTAACGGGATAATTGAAGGAGTAAGGGTATTTATGTGTTTATGTGGGGTGAGGGTAAAACGGAACACGAATCCTGACACCACACGAAGAAATTAATTAAGAGAGAAATTCACGATCGAGCATAGACTGTTTCAATAGGAAGGTTATGGTAATCTCGTTTGAGTAGGGGTTCAAGTCGACGGTAGCGGCTCTTCGATTTATGACAGGAACTACAAGAACTCGATAGAGTAACGACCGGTAAGTACCCGTTAAGGTAACGAGGTTATGTAGGTAACTTAAAGAGGAAGGGAAACAGTCTTTTTTTCCCTCCTTTTTTTTCGCGCTCACTTCCTTTTCTTCTACACTCCCTGCTACAAGCTTGCTCTTCTCTTCCTGCTTTCTAACGCTGATCCTGCCGCCATTAATAGCCTCTTAACCGAGACCGGCTTACCTACACACAGCTGCCAAATAGCTATGAGAATGGGCTGAAGCTTTTGCACCCTTTTATACTATATATATATATATAGAAGAACCGTTCACATCCGGCTTTTCCAATTGGCTAGCTATAATTGAACATAAAGGGCGTTTGTACTGAAAAGAATTATAAACATTACCGTGACTCGTTAAATTAAAAAAAAAAAAAAAAACATATATTTTCACAAATTTTCTCTTTTACTTCTTTTTTTTTATCTTATAAACGTGAAACTGCGATTCAGTGAACACACCTTTGCGAGGTTTGAAAAAAATTTGAATACACGAAACCACTTTGCGAATTCGAAATGGAATTGAAAAATATCGCTTTTCTTTTTATTATGCGCGATTGAAAATCACGCAAATACGCTTTCGGCTGTGATATTGATTCGCTGCGGTTTCAAATTTTACGTATTGACGCGCACCGCACGTTTCGACTGACGCTTCGTTGTGACATGGTGAATCGAACTGGAACGACGTCGTGTTTGTTTTTACTCTAATACCACATATCCAATGTAATCTTAGCAGAGACGCATACTATTTACTTAATGCATTTATACGTGCTACGCTCCCGTAACATTGGCTAGTGACACTTTAATTGCTTTCATAGTTTTAGGTAGGCGAAACGGTATTACGGCCTGCTAACCGCGAGAAAATTAAACTAACGAAGTAACCACTGACTGACGCAGGTATTATCCCAAACCAACTGTTATGGCAATGGAGTGGAATTTCTTGAGACTTCACAAGAATTCAAAATAAATATATTCAAATTACATAAATAATACATCATAGCTGGTTTGTCTTTATAGTTGGTCAGTCCGGCTTAGTTGCATGGGATATCAGGTCTGACTGGATGAAGGTAATATCTACTGACGTTCAAGCAGTAACAGTTAGAATGGGCATTGAGTATACGATTCCATTGTAATCGGAAAACTTTATGGCTCGTTTTCATGAAATTACATCAGACACATAGTCCGATCGTATAATTAACGATCATTTGTTGAGTACTTGGTTATCTAAAGTTGAAAAAAAAGAATGTTTTTAACAAATATTTTACTCGGGTTTTTTAAGTTAACAAACTGTATTTAACCAGGTGGATTTGGCGTATTTAGATTATTTAGAATTATTCAGACAATAAAATTGAAATTTCTAACATTCGAAAATGCTATTATTTGTAACTTCTATAGAATATCAGATACGATAACAAATCGTATATAATAAAAGACAAAGTCGACTAACAGTGTCCTGAACTAGCCAGAATTTTGAAATTATTCAATTCTAACAATTTTCGTCTTTTACAATCTGAAATTTGAACCGTCCGTTCAATATTCAACAGTTCATTTTTTCTCTTATCAGGCAATGAAAAAAAATGTCAGTGCAGAATTATCCACACACTGGATAAAATTGAGGATAAAAATATGATCTGCGGCGGCGGTAGAGATCCTGTGCATTCGTATCCCTTAATCCAAAGGATCTCTACCGGCCTGCGGTAACTGAATAAAACAGGAGCGGTTCGGCCATTAAAGCTAATGCGATTAGGCGACTTAAAAGAACGAACGAAGTCGAGACATCCTCAGTATACGAGGTTCTGGATTTTCTTTGGGGATCGTATATGTATAATAAGTTTAGGTTATCATTACAAGTGAGTGAGAACGAGTGTGGTGGACTCAGCCAATATCCAAGTTGAGTTCACCAAACTCGCTTCTGGGTGGTTTCTTCAGAAAGAGTGGTAGGATTTAATTACGAGTAGGCGCATTCGACAGCCCTTAAATAGCCCAAAATTCTGATATACTATAGTGCCCTCGGTAGTCACGTGCCTATCAGTTTTCTTTGTTCCTCTAACTGTCTATATCTCTTAATTAAATCCCATTGCCACCTTCTAATAACCAATAAGCAAATTTTCAGATAAGATCAGATAAGACCAGCACGTATCCAGTAACGATCGCGTAAACGTTGGGTATAGACAAAGTGTATACGATATTGCCTATCCGGGAACCGGGCTACGAATTTACTTGTACGGATGAGAACTACCAAATAGAGAGGATCGCTTTCCAAATTTACGTTAATATCACGGAACCTCATAGTCTCTATTCTGCAGCAACTATATTCTGCAAGAGAGCGTCGCGAGAGTTGTTTGTCTCGCCAACAGATATGCGGAGGAACAAAGACAAAGACACGAAAAGAAAATACAGAGAGATAGAGAAAATTTCGGACATTCTAAAAGACAAGTTTCTTGGACGCAGTTCTCTTATTTTTTGGGTTAAAGTACCGATTAGTCGTTCCACTTTAGTTTGGGTCACTTTATTTTTCTCTTTGTTCCTCCTGTGCTTCTTCTTTATTTCGATGCTCGTCTAGTCTCATTTTCCATCGCAGTCTCTTTTACTCTTCGTTCTTTTACCTCTGTCTTTCTCTAGTTCTTCGTATCTTACTGCGATTTCGAAAAGTAGGTACTTGAACTGCTGCCCATTCGGGTCGAAGTTCGATCCTTTACGCCGATTGCTGGACGCCCAACCTTAGTAACGTCGGGACGCTTACGATGCGGTGGAACGAGGGGGTAGGTACATTAAAGAAATTAGTAAGGGAAAGGGATCGGAGCTTAAGTCCTTCTTTGGTTCCAATCGCACTTTGTCTCTAACTTGGCTCAAGACTCTATTTCAGTTTGGGACGGCTATACTTTCTGGCTCTCCTAATGGGGTTTTCTTGAGTTTAATATATTCGAAAGGATCGGTGACCTTTGGTTTTCTTTTTTTTTACGTAAAAATTATCTAGTACTTATCGTAAATCATAGAAACGAATTTGGCTAGGGAATTAGGGGAATTTTGAAAATAATTTCACATAGGACATTCGCTGTGAGCTTAAAGCTACAAGAAATCTGTTCAAGTGAATGAAGGTGGCAGCATGAGTGAGTAAGGGCGGAGTGGCCATTAAGCCATAACGATATTATACAAGTTAAAAAGTATCGGCGGTGAACACAATCCGTACGAAACTATCGATAGATTTAATATACATAATTAATACGATTGAAAATATATTATTATGTACACAGTATATAAATGTACATATATAATTTATTTTTACATGTCTAAAAATATTTCTCTCTCTGTATCTATCTACTATAGGGAAATGGAAAATTATGCGTGTGTATGAGCGTGCATACAAAATTGTTTGAAATAAGGAGTAAAATAAAATTGTGTAATCGAATCCAGAAGGATTCGAACGTCCAATTTGTATTTTCTTGAAAGGTCTCATATACTTTCGAAGAATTAAATTGGAAATTTAAATTCCGCGTACCCGACCAAACGGAGTCCGCTGCAATTTCTATAATACATAGGAAATCCGCAACTTTCCAGTGCTGATTTGCAATCGGGAAAGGGTTGATGGCGAAAGAGGGAGACTCGGCTCCGTGCGACGAATAACAATTTCGCCACGAATTTATAAATTCTAGTTACACCAGGCAAAAGTCTAGATGGCCGATCGAGCGAGTGTACTAGCAATGCTAATGCGAACGTGTAATCCCATGTAACAGCGTCTCTTAGAGATTGATAATCCAAGTCAAAAGTAACGATTACGGTTCAGCATCCGCAGAGAATCGGTCTGGTTATTCAATAACAAAGCCTTTATGCTGGGGTGATGATGGGAACTGTAGTAGGACAGCCTAACTAAAGTGACAAGGAGGGAAAATCTGCTATCTGTGTCTCCTTTATATCCGCAGTTATTCCAAATCCTCAGGCTCGATTCTTCGTTGGCGGAATTCTAAAGGCAGCCAATTTAATCGAACGTTCCCGACTCCCCCCCCCCCCCTCCCCGTCCCATTAGAGTCGTCGAGTCGGCTCGCGTCGCGACGCTCGAGGCCTTGACTCTGCTGAAACCTCCACCTCCCTAAGGACCCTCTTTCATGATTTTACCGATCAAACTCTCAAAGCCGATCCTGAAGGATTTTCCTGGGATTGTCCGATGACTCTGTACGTTAAGTGAGATATTCGATGAGCAATTTTTAAGTGTCGTAATCTTTATCTTATCAATTAATTAAGAACGGATATTTTAATTAATAGATCTGACCTGTGTATAGGCACTGCAAGAATTTTTATTTTTGTGGAAATTTAGATAATACTTTTTTTTTAAGAATATAATATATATCTATTCAGGAGGTAAAACGTCCAAGTAGTCAGACACTCGTAAATCCATATATCTTAAAAGACGTATTTATAACGTAACGATTGCTTCTAACTCAATGGCAGCCATGGGCAATTGGATTGAGTTTCGTTAGTCTTCTCTACACTTAGTGATTCGTGTACTTTATACTTGAACTCGAACTTAATGAAAGTTTCAAAATAACAGGGTCAGTTAAGAGTAAATTGTCTGAGCTTTCGAAACTTTTTTTTTTTATGATAGCACCATTTCATTAAGCGCAAGGGAATGTATATCTATATGGCACGTATTACCGGTATGTGCTACATCATAGACAAACGAGTATGTGCAGCTTCGCAAGACAAATGACGAAACTTATGGACGAGTCGAGCGCGACTATCTCTCATGCTTGGAGCAAAAAAGCAAAAGTAAGAAGGTAAAAAGAAAGGAAATTAATCGGACAAAAGATTAAATTTCCATCAGGTAAAACGATACAGAAACTGTCTAAAGGAATAATTTACGAACTTTGTATCATTAATCATATATTTTATTTATAATTGCAGTTAATTTATTTATATTAATTATGTATATTAATTCACACAGCGTTATACGGTATTAAATATCATCTACAAGATGATCAAGAAAATTGAATTAACTTGAAATAAATCAAATTGACAAATTCACTAATTTCCGATTACTTGATCACGATTGCTATTAGAAGTTACGAGATTCATCCATGTAATGTGTATAAAAATTGATTAAAAAAATAAAAAAATATCTTTGACCACGCTCCGTATACTCCGTAAAATCGAATAAAAATAATCGATACAAAATCGAACTTAACTATCGATAAATCAAGCGTCTTAATGTGCCACTCGATAGTCTGAAAATATCGTAGAGGCTATCGGGAAACAGTGTAACGTTTTACGATTTCTTATAAACATATATAAATATGTCAAAGGGCAGTTTCCAGGACATGCAGCACTTTCAACTGCAAGCCGATGGTTTTTTTTAAAACTAAACCTTCAGACATGTGGCATTGAAGTTCTAACCTAATCTACCCTAACGAAGCTATTTCTTAACCCATTACAACTCCGAGTGTCCAGCACAAAAAATTTGTTGGAAAATTCGGTGTGAGTACCGCTTAACGGCTCTCGAAGTATACGTTGCATATAGAATACTTCCAGGTCCATCCTGGAAAACACCAAATGTCCTCATAACTGCTAATATTCAAGAAAAAAAAAAGTCCTGGGAACCACCTCTCAATATATTTATAACTGCATAATATATGCATATGTATATATATGTATATAAGGCGTGCGCTCATTCTTCCTAGTTTGAAATCAATTTCATCTCGCAATAAAACTTTCCAAGTTTATGCGCGCTTTCTCATTGTTATGGAGCCCTTGTTTTCAGCATATTTCAGCTCCCGCTGTCACCGTATCTCTATCATAGCGCGCACAACGATAGCGCAGCAAACTCATACGCCCTTCGTGAAATATCTTATTATGACTTCTCCAAGAAGTTTATACGCTTCGAGCACGACAAACCCTGTTTCGAGCGGTAACAATGAAAGCCACTAATCGAGGCCTTTGTTAAATTACAAAGAGAAAAGACATACGAATATATCTCGTGCTTTTAAGTCGTATCCAGCAAATAAGAGAAGCATTTGCCAGGAGGCTATCTTCAAAAGAGTATCTCAACTGCAAAATTCCTTTTCCATGCAATGGGCCAGTACAAATATGACTGATATGACGGATTCCAATAATACCTTAGTCGGATACTTATACACGTATGTGCTACTACCGTATACATACTGAATAATAATTCGACCAAATAATATAATAAAATCCCTTTGATTTTTCTTTCCGATATTCCTCAATTTTCTTGAAAACAATTTTACCAATTATTCATTTGACTCACGCACGACTCAAATCAAAGTGCACGAAAAATGCATTTTTTTTATCCACTACCAACTTTTAATTGATCCACCACGTCCATATAAAACAATATATAATATTTAAAACAATAAGTGACAACAAGTTGAACTCGTTGTCCAAGATTGGAGAGAATGAAATTAGTCCGAGAACAACGTATCTCTGGATGTCAGTAGGTATACATAATCTAGTAAGGTACACTTGTCCAAATCCAGTAATACTGTTTACGTGTTACTCGCTTTCAAGTTCCAAAAGCCAGACGAAGCGTCATGTTTATTCGGCTAATATGAAACTGCAACTAATACAGTGGCCGAAATTGGAGTAGCGTCATAGCGAGAGTGTAGAGGGGAAAAGCAGGGGATGGCGGTTTGCCGGTTGCAAACAAGGACGGCACGAAGTGGAATGAGAGAGGGGGGGGGGGAGAGAGAAAGAGAGAATGATTAGAAGTAGGAAAGGTGGCAGGGAAACTGCTGGTAAATAGAAAGGAAGAGTAGGAGGCAATGAAGAGGGGACGCTGGGAGAAGAAGAGAATACGACGCTGAAGATGCCGGTAAGTAGGGAGTCAGAGGGGTTGATGCGATACGAAGGGTATACAGGAGCAACGAAGAAAAGCATGACAGTAGAAGGAGCCAAGCATACCGAGGGTTGTGCACGGCTGAAGTGGCATTAAGTTGACACACAAAGAGGGGCGGCTTAACGTCTGATAAAGCAGACGAGCAAACTTGCTTTTTGTCCCGCGCAACAACATAATATGTTAATGTGTCGTGAAATATGTCGGGCGTAACAAATGGTCATATCCCGTGTACTTACATTTAAATCTGGGGATACGTTGTGCTGTACAAGATATAGGTAGGCCACCTATTCCTTGTTCATATATGTATATGTATACAGAAGACGTAGGGATGCTTTTTAGCAGTTGGCAATACCATAGACAGCCGTTTTACTTCTATATGTATACGTTGCTCGAACCCTTTATCGCTTTTTACTCTAATCAACAGCCTGGCTAAAGGTTAGGATTGCATAGCTCTTGTAAAGTACCACGACTATCCGGAAACTTTGGACAATACTTCGATCACTTAGATTTAAATGTTCGTATCCGTGAAGCTTTTTAGCGCCTTGACCTGCGCCAACCTTGAAATTCCTTATGTCTGCTTATAACGAATAGTTTCTAGCTTGTGTACTTATTCATACGCGTACTCTTTAAATCCAGGTCTGTGTGTCCTATGCTCCATTTAATTTCGCATTAACCCACGAGACACAAGTTTTTCGTACGAGTCACTTCGCGACGGACGTTCCTTACCTTCTGGTCGACTGAGACTGGGCAAACCTTAATAGCTTTTTACGTCAACCGGAATTGCGGGAAGGGATGGAATCGAGCCCGCGAGTTCGTGCCGGAAACGTAACGGTGAAACAGCTTGGCGTGATCGTCGATATACCTATACGCATTCCTTGTGTTTCCTATAGCACTTTTATCCTTCGTTCACGATTTTCCTGAGCCAGAAATTCCCGGTGCTGTCTCCCTCGATTTCTACACGCTTGCTTGCCTCTTACGTGGAAATGCATTAAATGCCCGAACGATCGAGTTATCCCCCTTTTTTCTGTCTCTTTTATCTCTTGTAACGTTCTCTATGGCTCTTTCCTTTTTTCACCTCCCTAATATTTCTAACTGTCGTTCACTTGCAATCGCTTAGTTAGAGCTTTTATTAACTCTTCGTGAAAGCGATTAGAATCGTTACCAAAAAGCACAGACGGAACATGCTGTACGGGATGTAGGATTCTCAGGCTGGGTACGGTCTGTGCAGTTAATAAGATTGCACTGAGACTTTCTTGAGACTTACGGAAAAGGAAATGGAAGAGAAATTATCCAGGTGCAGCGTCACGACGCTACGAGGAAACTTTTCTTACGCTGATTCAACGACAAGTAAACAACCGTTGCGCTACGACATTCAACTCGCGTGTACAAACTTCGTGTCACGAAAACTTGACTCACGTTATCATTCTTATGGCGAGCAGCTTTTCAGTCTTACAACTAAACATATATGTATATACACATGACTAAAGATATTCAAGTTACTGATACAATACTGACGTAGGACGTGATGCAAGTAAAAATATTAATGCTAATTCATTTACTATTATTTGATTCCCGGTTAATTGACTAATAATTTATTTATTAAATACTTACATAAAATCGTACTACTTTAATACTATTTTTATAGTATTATTATAATATATAGTATGATACTGTAACACTGTACGCTTATCGTTCCTGTACATCGAAGGAAAATTGTTATCAAACAAGGAACATCCTTCCCCTACTCTTGAGTAGCGAGTACATAATTTAGTATGATTTTGATAGAGGAATATTGAAATTTCTTGCATTCTAATTGAAATCTAATAGAAATTCTAATCTTTATCCTTGCACCACGCGACAAGTGTCAATTGCAACAGTTTCGATTTGGTCGGCACAAAAGCGTGAATTTTTCCCTGTAAAGGTAAGTAGCAATTTCTAAGCACGATACAAGTCCGCGCATTGGCGTAACGTTGAATTTCGTCTCGGAGCAGCATTTACGTATCTTATCGCTGCTTGTTTCCGGGTAGAAACTTGTATCGAAATAATCGTATTATTTTTAGTGTATATAGTATAGTATAGTATTATCGGAGTAGTCACAGTTGAAACAACATTGACGGTACTGGTAATATGATTAGCAGGAGTGACAGTACTAATACTATAGTACAGGCACCTGCTATAGTATAGTAATAGAAATAGGAACGGTAGCTCAAGTAGCGTACGCAATCGAATAACCACCGTTGGGAAAATACTGCATCGCGTTAACAATTTCAGGCCTGTGCAAACGTCACAACGTGGAAATTCGTCGGGGCGGCAACGAGTTTCGCGTTTACATTTGTCGTCCGAAGTATCGGCGTTTATTACCAGATAGACGCAGTTGGTGAGGATAAGACGGAGCAAGGGGGAGGAAATTTGAAAATTGATAAATATCGAAATAGCTATGAAAAAAAATTAACACGTATACAAATAGGAATTAGGCTATCGAAGGCGATATCGAGCTGTGGAAAAAGTGAATGAGATACGTGGGGTGAAGATGGAGGGTCAAAAACAAAGGGAGAAAAATGAATGAGCACTGGAAGAAAGGTAAATTTAAAGAGGGATGAGATGATGGTCGAAAATTCTGGGAAAAATTTTTAACCGGAAGACGGTTAATGAACGTTGGGCCTCAGGGTACGGGATCAGCGAGAACTGAATGGGGTGGGATGGTTCGAGGACGAGGGGATGGTAAAAAAAAAGAAAGAAACAGGATCGACCTGGGCTGATTGAAAAAAATGAAGAACTTAATTACAGACGCTGTTATTCTGTGTGAAAACCATGAAAATCCTATAGGATCATCCCTTATTGCTACTGTCTTCTGACGTTAAGATTTAATGAGAAATCGATAGTATTACGATTAATGAGTACTGGCGTTACGTGTTATCATCTACTCGACAAGTATTCCTATATATAGTCTGGTTGCTGGTAGAGTCTTCGCAAACGATTAATATCACGGTACGAAAGTAATTCGAGGGAGTAGTGCGACCGCGTTGGCACGAATGGGTAAAATGAGTCCAAGAGAGAAAAAGAGAGAAAGAGTGGGAGTAGGGTTAGGACAGTTAAAGAGAGAAAAGCGAAATAGAGAAAAAGAGAAGAGACAGAGTCATAAATCTAGCAGAGTCCGGAAAGAATTCACTATCTGATTCGGAAATCGGGAACTCGACCCGGAACTCTAATGCCAAGCGGCTTCCACGTTGCGTTACCATAACAATAAATCCAGCGAGAAGGAAGCCCGAGTCGCTCCGGTGATATTTTCTATTTCACAGATTGCTTCACCGCATTACTTCGCCACAGAGCGGCACAATTTGCACTCCTCATCGCCGCCATGTTTTCCATTCTCATCAGTCCTTCGACTTTGACTTCCATTTTATACTTACTCGTTCTCGCGCATAAGTCTTATGCTACAATCTCGTGCGATATTGATATACTGTGTTGGATAATATCTTTAAGATCATAAGATACATATAATCTATACGCAATAACGCAAATCGATACAGGCACGCGTAGGTCGCGTAGTGGCAATTCGCCTAACCACGAGCCACTCTACGTCCTGGCTGGCAGACTGGCTCGTTTGCGGTAATTGAACGTCGAGTTGGCTGTCAGTCATCGGCAGGCGAATTCAGGCAGCATCGGCCCTTAGTAGCTCACCACCACGTACTTTGGTCCATTTCTAGAAGGACGTGTTGGGTTCTAACAAAGGATTTACATTTTAGACAGATCCGGCTTGACTCTAATTTAATAGGTATTAAATAAAAGAATTTAATGTTATTGACCGATCTGTAGAATTTAATTGACCATGGAGAGGTAATTATGAAAATTTTGTATGCACAGGTAGTACTCGTATATCATGTACTTCAAGCTATAGGATACAACCGTGCAACACGCGTCTCCTTTTAGCCTGCGACTAGAAGCCGTTAGTTTCGTGAACGCCCGCGGAACGGCGCTGCAAAACTCCAAACTCCTTTATTCCTATTCCACGAATATAGGTGGCGTGTGCGTCGCGCGAAACCACAATCCCGCACATGTATCAAGCTGTCCGCGACCCGCTCTCTAATTTGCATTTCAACGCTTGCCTCTCGTCCATTATTACCAGCGGAACAGCTTGGTTGAATTTCACAGACGCATCCCGGTGTCTCCTCTCTCAGCTTTGCCCTCATCCTGATCCTCACCCTCGAACCTCGTCCTTGTAAGCCTCTCTTCACTTCGCCGTTCCACGTCCCTGTGTATACCACCCGGCCACGTACCCCTCTTCGACTCTCTCAACCCTCTTCCTATACTCTCTTCAAGTATTCCGGGGAATTGTCTTGTCGGACTTCGGAGACGCAATTTCAGCGAGTCCCATCCCCGACATGATTGCCCAACTCCGTCAGGTTATTCCCAAAAAAAAGAAGAAGAGAAAAGGAAAGAAAAAAGTCCTCCGCGAGCTTACCGACCTGAGACCAAGGGATTAAATAATGAATCACTCGGATGGAGGAGTTGGTTAATCATAATAATGGAATTTGCAGCTCGGTTGAAATTCGACTTCATTGTTGTCACGTGTTGGTAACCCAGGTCCTATTGTATCACGACTTTCGAGCAACAGCCACCCAAGTCTGAGGACCCTTCTCTCTCGAAGTTGAGCCCTTCGTCGTGAGATTTATCTACCTCTGCCGTCCTAGTACAAAGCCCTTTGCAATTGCGTGAGACCTCGTTGAGATTATTATTACGTCAAACGATAGCTCAGATACACATTCATAGAGAGAATTATCATAGAACGACCATGACATGATTGCCCATATAGCAGATCCAAAGGTGGCTTTTCGTGTACGGAACATCAATCGACGTCACGCAAAGTGCGCCTTGCAAATTAATTGGCCACCTGTAGGTGGGCACGCGACGAGGACATTTTCCCTGCCCAATGCGTCGATCCGATTCCTATCGGATTAGTCGGCAAAGCTTTCCTGACATTCTCTTCCTTCGTCTCCTGGAAGGAAAAGAGAGAAATGGAGCCCTGGCCCATATCTTGCGATTGGAGCGCCAATGATGGCACCCTTTGCCTGAGAGTGAATTCTCCCCCAGGATCTGACTTGGTCCTGGTCCTGGTCTGTGATTTTGATATCAGGGGACGTGCTTGCACACGGCTTCCATTTGTCTCATTTATAGCACTAGCTATATAGATACAAGGACCAGGGTATTGTCACGTGGCACAGCATTTTTACGGAGACAAGTGCATCACCTTCCATCTCAAATGAAAGACGGTCCATTATTATTTCATTTTCAAGTAGCGACAATATTATACTTCTAAAGGTGTAGCACACTACAAGCGCGTCAGTTGGTTTTCATGGCTTGCAACGACTTAAGGTAGATTACTGGGACGGTATATACAGTTTATTACAGCAATTATTAACCTATAGAGATTTTAGTGCAGGCGAACGAAGATTCGACGTCATTATGGTGTCCCATTATTTCTGTGCGTTTACCATGGGATTAAAATGTTATCCCTAGCCTTACCTATTCTTACTTAACAAACACGACAATACCATCTTGACTATCCCCCAGTGGTTATTTCGTTCTAGAGAAGGGACATCTAATACGCCTTCAAAGTACACCGTTGTTAATTCGAGCCACTACGTGGCGTGTCTTGTCTCAGTAATAAGTTTACTCTTGAGTACGGGGATTCGTATTTTCCCTCTCTTTCCTCAAATTACGTTGAACCTTTTCTGCATTCGTACCCGCGTCTAGGTTAATACCTCTTCAGCAGTGTCCTGGTGTATAAGTTAATGCTATCTCCGGCCTTGACTTGACTCTTAATGCACCACTCTACATGATACTTGCATAGTTCATGAAAGTCACCACTGTCCCACAGGATACCCTGCTAAAATATCGAATAAAGTAAGAAGATCACATTGGGTCCTGCATCGATTGTAAATCCACCACAAGAGGGAGGACCTTTTCCTTGCGAATTACCAAGCTCGGGTCACTAGGAGGTTGCTTGGATTTACAAAATCTCACATCACTTTAACACAACATAACCTCATCCGACACGTAGGTTTAGCCAGGATTGTTTGCAGGGCACAAAGTCATTGTCATGCGGTCCACCGGTGTTTGCCAGTAGGGCGATTATTATCCCAAGTGTACCACTAAAGTGGGTTCTCTCGCATACCTACATGACGTGTTTGTCCACCACATACCAGGAAGCCCCCAGGCACGAAACAGGTTAGACGGACTAGGTAGGAAACTGTCGTGGGTTGGACTTGAGCTTCGGCGCAAACCTCGGAACGAACGACGCTCTTCTACCCAACTTGACTCGTGCCGCATACGTAACGCCAAAGCAAGTATCTCGGACCGAGATTTATAGCGAGTACGGGACTGGGGGGAGGGGGGGGGGGCAAGATAAGATTTGCCGCACGATGAAAAGAAATGCCCCACGATAACGGAAGACCAAGAAGCCACGAGGGGATTTTGAAAGAAGAGGGAAAAAAACAGGGGCACACGATCAAATCGGAGATACCGACATCTACCATTGCGCAGTAGGTATATACGTTGAATATGGAGAAATGCCCGTGGTCTCTTCAAGATGGATGGTTACGTAGGTCGACACGCTTTGGACACATCCTGGTCTCATTTACATTCCGGAAGTTGCTATATGGAAATCAAGTAGCCCTACGGTATAATTCATATACTTAACGAGATGGGCATTAAGACGCTTCCGCCTTAACGTCTACTTAGCATAGGTTAGTCCATGTTTACGTCGGCTACGCTTAACTATCCCTCTACTCCAGGGGCTGTTTATTCTCCGATTAGTCGGGAAAGTGAGAGAATACGACTCCAGCACACTCTAGCGGCTGCTATTAGCAAACCTTACTCATGGTACGCCCGGGTCTACGGAGTACGCTTCGTAATATACTCTCGATACTCTGGGATAATCGTTCTGTGGCATTTTAAAAGTTTACCATCACTTCCGGCGCTTAGTCACCCTTCTTTCTGGCATAGTCGTTTAACCATAATGGCGAACAGTCGCTGTACGTGTGTCGCGGAAGTAAATGCTCAAGTTTCCGAAGACGAAAGAAACTCCGCGAAACGGAACGAAGGAAGGAACTAGGTAGGCAGCCAGGCAGAAGTAGAAACTTTCCGAGACACTTATGCCCTTGCGAGATAACAAATGTCATACTCACACTTATTCACCGTCGACGGAATTATAGAACTTCTGCTGCACGACTCCACTCGGTCCCTTTCTGTGTCAACTGCTTGCAAATATCCATTCGAGAACGACGACTACGACGACGACCAAGTACGCGTCAAAACGAATTGAATCTAGCTGACGTTTTCTCTCTTGAGGGCCGACGCTATTCTTGCTCACCTCTAAATTAGCTGGTGACAAATCTTTCACGTCATATACAAAGGGTATTGTTCTCTGGGTGTTATACTTTAGTCTTTACAATGTCTCTCACGCAACAGAGTCTTAATAATTCTCTAGACAATTTTAGTAAAGATATCCCCAGACCGTTCGTTATAAAGTAATTTACCATCCAAGTATACTTTATGCTGGTAAGAGTAATGTTTCTTGGTCGCTATTAGATTACAGGGGAAACTCATAGATGGCGCTGTGTAACCAAACAAACCGTTTGCACGGATTTTAACTCTGTTTCTACGTAGGACCATCTTGGAAAGAGCAATTACGGTAACGCTTGGCGATTGCATCGTTCTGGATGACCCCTAATATAAATGGGCCCGAGCGTGCGAACGAGCGGAGAGAGTGGTCTAATGTCCTGGAAAGGGCTGATGCTCCCTTGGATCTTCGCGCGGAACTGCCTGAAATTGGTGTAATCAGCGAGTGAATCGACGCTTTTTCATTGGCCGAGCAAACGAGTAGTTCTTAGATTAGTTCGGTGCGATTATTCATTACGGTCGTACGCCACTAGAAAGTACGAGCAGTGATAACGTTCACGGAGGACTATTAGTTAAATTGGCGAAAAATGGTGTGTACCAATCAGCACGACGAAGTCGAACGTGAAAATAACTCGAACGAGGAACACGTCGTCGTCAACCATCAACGAGAAAATTCCGAGGTACTTGAAAATTGTTCATCAATTACTGAATGCTAGATTTTTTTTTCACAAACAGCCACCACGTATTTCTCGCTGTCGGCACGGTGATTCAGAGAATTGATATAAAAGAGAAAAAGAGAGAAAAAAATACGGATAAAAGAGGCAATAGAAATTTGAAATGCGCGCGCGAATACTTCACTCGAATTTTATCGACACGAGAAAAATGATTCAAATTATTTGAAATTCGATGGTTGCTGATGGAAAGAGAAAAGTACAACAAAAAATATTAAGAGGGATGGAATCTCCGCGATGAAAAGGAAAAGAATTAAATAAAATAGGAAATTGTTTTTTTCTAACGTTTCTCACTAACAACACAAATACGAGCTGCCTGCTCGTTAAACATTCCTGTGACTTGCTCCAACTGCCATACGCATTAAGAAATAAAATGTGTGACATTGATTTCTCATATTTCTCGTTGCAGCGGAGAGGGGTGCGGCGTAAATTTTCAAAATCAATATTCCCGCGCACCAAGATACCACCTACAGTCCCAGGTAACAAAAGCAATTCGGACTATTCCCTGTGGCAAATGAGGCGCACTCTGATTAACACACATTGGCTCAATTACACGGGTTAGCTGAGGGAACACGAAATTGGCTGCTATTAACGGAGGTGCGAGGGTAGATAGAGAGACACGAAATATCTGGCAGATAACACAGTAGTACGTTAGAACGGTTGCGCGTGTCTCGTAAAATTTAACCGGTTGGTTAGATTGGTCGACCAAGTCTAATTCCTCTATCCAAGTCCGACCCAGTCTAATTTCTCGTTTTTTTTGCAAATTTTCCCATCAACCGCAAGACCCGCTTCTGTCTCTGCTGAAAGCTTGGCTCAATTACAGACTCAAGTAGCGACTGGCAAAAACGGTGAAAAACAACATCTTCAAACGCCATAACGCCTGGATAAGGAACTCAGTCGATAGTTCACGGAACAAGAGGAAAGATGGCAGCAGCGGCGGCCAAGTGCACGGAAATCAACGAAGGTGAAAATTAATTCCAATATCGAGATACATTGCTCCCAGTGACTATCATAAATCTTTCGACTCCTTTTGCATTTTACACAGTTTCGAATCTTAAGATCGTTTCGTGAAGAATGTCCTTCGTTGTTCCTTCGAGAGCGTCGCCGACAGGACGTCCCGAAGGATCCTAAGGTACTTCGTTCATTCGATTACAACTCGTGTTGTCTTTGCATATTCTGCGGATAGAAGTCATTCCTTTTGGCTGTTTGTTATTCTCTTCTTTCGTGCAGTTTACAGAGGTCTGACTCGACGGCAAACTTGTGGAATTTCAAATCGGCAGGCGTCGCTCGACGTCCTTTCCATGTCGATTGGCTCGTTGAACTCACTGCTCGAACTGCTATCAATGAACACTCGGCAATTAGCTACGTTCGACACTAATTAAAGTACTCGACTAATTGCGAAACACGCCGGAAACTTAGCTGATCGGTTCAGCAAGTTACGTTTTCGTAATAAATTTCCAATTCTCACTATTTCTAATGTGTCTTGCGTATCCCGAGACATGTAAAAATAAAAAAGCTGAAAATTTCTGTTTCGACGTTTGAAAAAAAAATATCGGAATTTATATATCTAATCGAGTCCTCTATATGCCTAATTTACTTACCATGATATAAAGCATAATTTTCCAAAAGTTCTTTTTATCTTGTTAAGTAACATGTCTTAAGACGGTCGTTTGTGCTCTTAATTTTCTTAAGTCTCAAGTAGGTTATGTAACGAGCATTTCGAAGTTTAGTCATTTTTATGAGTGCATCGTGCTTGTAGCACGTTTTGAGTGGGTTGGTCTTTTTAAGTGAACCCCAAGGCATCGCTCACGGATACGAAACAAGCACGTGGAACCTTTAGGCATCTTAAGCATATTTTATGCTGAGAGTTTACGGCGAAAGGCTTTACGTAAACACTCATCGCACGAAGTGGCTTCCTGAAAAATTATTTTTTCCTCTCATCCACGACACATAGTATTCAGAAATACGATCTGTATTACTACGATCACAGGATGTTCTAACTGGGTATGCATACGGCAGTTGACGAAAAATTATAGAACATAAAGATTAAATATGGAATTTAGACATTCACACAAGCATATAAGTTCTTGCCGCTACAACAGTGAGTACAAATTATGTCTATTACTAATTAAAGTTTTGGATGATTGATATATTCACTTTACTGTAATTATATTGAATAATAGTCAAATTGTATAAATAATATGAAAAATCTAATAGCGTTACTTCATAGTACAGGGATTTATTTATTTTGCAATAAAACTCATTTGGATATTGCAATGTAATTCCCAGTGGTCAATTTGTTAACCATTAATTATAATTTCTTCTGCTCAATGTAGATATATGTTCTACTGCATCAACTAGAGCTACTGTAGATCCTGTTGCTGTTCATTTTCTGCTTTTAGGATTTCGTAATTTTCGTGTGTCGCTGTAATATCGTCCACGCTCTTGTTTACCGACAATCGCCTTTGTAGAAAACTTACCGTCGCATCACGTGCTACTGCTTGATCTATGGTTAATCGATCTTATTGAGAAAATACAATTAGATGTAAATGGTACATCTCATTCGTTGAAAAGGCAGCTTTAAGTAAAAGAAGGAAGGAAAACAATCGCATATAATTATTGGAACAGCATTTAATCCTAACGTTGTTTAACATTGTATGTACATTCAGTGATGCAATCATGGTAAATCATTTGTGCTATGCGTAAGCGGTGAATAGTATTCATGCAATTACATGGTATAATATATTAAGGCAGGTTCACAGGTAAGCATTTACCATACCTCAGTTAAAGAAGTTGTTCGGCTGATAAATACTTAATAATAAACACCTAATACTTAGCTAAACATCTAGGAAATTAGCAGAATAAACAAAATCGGTGTAATAATGATGCAATTAATATTTGACAGTACTTAGTGAAAACTTAAGATATTCTATGTACCATTGCTTTAATATTCCGAATGTCTGACAATTGCAAATCATTCGGTAAAGTTATACGGCGAAATGGAGAAAATGTTTGCGAAGAAATATCATTCGCTTTACGACTAATAGGGCATATTCTTTGAAAACTTCATGAAGCAAACTAAAGATAAATAAAAGCTTTTAAATCTTTATCTTGAAAATCGTAGCATCGAAAATGGCGACTTATCAATCCTTGAAATAAGTGAGTATCTCTACGAGGCGATTCGAGAAGTCGTCTCGGGACGGAAGAAGAAGGATAAATAAAATAAGGGGAAAAAAAAGAAGGGGAAAGAGGGAAAAAAGAAAAGAGTACGTCCCAAGAAAGTCGGCAATTTCTCTGAATAACGAGAAGAGTTGACTCGGTTCAAGTGATATTTTGCATGGCGCCTGGGAGATATTAGATTTTCCCTCGGCGACGTGAAGCGTCCAAGGATTTAAAGCATTTGCAAAAGAACGAGGAGATTCCTCGATCTCGTTTTTACGTCCACGAGGAATTCATCGGTATCGCCATTTTTTACGCTTCGATGCGGACGCCATATATACTGTATAAGTATAATACTACGTGCAGTGCTTGTTGTGCATTTTGTGACTTATATGCCTTAGATTTTGTTTTCTTTCTAGGAATGTATTAGGCGATATTATTTGTCTTGAATTTTTCGAAATTCATTCCGATCTAATACATAAAGCTACAGCCACACCGTTAACCATGTGAGTAACGAGTTTTATTCGACGTGAGTCTGTTCTCTGGCTGGAAACCCAAAGGTTCTCATGTCGGACTTAGCCTTCCCAATTAAACTGAAAGTCGTAATCTTCCCGAACTTATTGGGATCCTTCCTATTTTCGAATAGTATATTGTACTGCAAGTGCGGAAAGTAAAACGAAATTCGACCAGTGTGAAGTTCGCAGCACGAGTCGAAGGCGAGTACTGTAATCACCCGAGTCAAAGGTCGTCTTTCACACTGGCAATACACTATATTTTTTGTGATTCCCGTGAAGTAAAGTTCGATTTGAGAGGCAGACGAATACAATAAAAACACCCGATGGCGCCACTGACAGTGCGCAAAATTGAGTTGTGTCGAGGTGCGCATGCGCTGAAAAAGCTCTAGTGCGGAAAGTACAGTATTTCAAATGTGCGCATGCGCGAACTTGTTTTCCTCACTGTTACCAAATGGGACAGTTTAAGCATTCCTCGAATGCTTCGAAAATCGTACTTTTCAAGCAAGGGTTACAAAATCGAAGTTCACTATTTTTGAATTACTTTCTTAACGATGTGCAATCATACGGTATTATTTTTTGGCAAGTATTTAAAAGCTGAAACAATGCTACTCTATTTTTGTATATTAATATTTTTTTTCTAACGTCAATTAGAAGCAATATCTACATTTATAAAGGGATGAAAATTTAACGCTCATTGCGATCCGCTAATACATTTGAATAATGCTCTGGAAAACTTCTGGGTATATTAAAATAGTTCCATTATGGGAATGTATGTAAACCGGAAACTAGTCACCCTTAGAAGTTTGAGGGTACTCATAAATGTTGAGATATGGATATTCAAATAGATACGATAACTAATAGTAGCACGTTTCGAAAATTATCTTAATACTCTCACTTCAGCACATAATAAAATCGTATGTAGTAATAATGCAAAATATATAACTTAAGAAATAAAGTACAAGATACGTAACAAAGAAGCATCCAGTATAATATATTGTTCAATTATAAATAATCGTTGGTAAGACTCAAACTTACTAAGACATTTAAAAAATTATTTATTGCGAGCAGTTAATCAAAGTTGTAGGTCTCATAAATTATTTAATATCACAAAGTAGAGCGACTCCGCGCATGATCCAAAAGTCTGGTGACTTTGTAGTATTAAGCCACAAGGGCGTAATGAGAAGTATGTAAGTCCTTTTAGGCTTCTTATATACAGGGCACTGAAAGAAATCAATAAATTCAAAATGTTATTTAATGCAATTTTAAATAACTATTATATTAAATAAAATATACGCGTAGACTCATTAATAACGTAATAATAATAATAATAATTTTCCTCGCTTAAAAATTACCTGATACAATTTTGGATTTTTATCCGGGTTGTTGTATAGGGCAAAAATGTGTATAACCGGCATAATTATGTATAACACCTTATTTGCCGATTCGCAGAGCTTGTTGTTTCTTTTGTCCCATCCAGCGCCTTCTAAGAAAAGTCCATAAACGTAAACGCCCTCCTAAAAATATAATTACGCAATATTAAAAATCAATATGGAACATTAGACTTAAATTTATATTCATACGTTTGGTGCAGTTCGAATTTCTTCCCGGGTATATCGAGTGACTTCATTATGCAATGTAACATTATCCAAAGCCCAACCCTTGTGAGCACGAGTTACTTCTTGCCTCATCGCAGTTAAAAATCCTATCAATTAAGGTGTACAGGTGTAATTTATTTAAATTGTTTAAAAAATTTTAACGAACCGTTACATAATACGGGGATATTAATTTAACGTGAGTTATATACCTTGTGGATTAAAGAATCCTGTCATCCAAAATTGCGGTGGTCTGCCTGTGAATATCCATGTTGAGAATTGTTGATTTCTCTCGAGTAATTCAGTAAACCAAAAGCCAAGGGTCGAGGATTCCCACGATCGTGCTTTCCATAATTGTGGGATCCTTGCGTCATAGATATTATCCAGGGCATCTCTAAGTTGCTCGTTCATGATAATAACACCTTCTATTGCCAGCAGAAGATCTTTTAATGTCACTCGAACCAATTTAATCACTTTTTGCATTCGGTCTATCTCTTGTTTCAGGAAAATATTCATGGACATGGTAATTCCCATTATTTTTAATCTGTAATTATGAAATCAATACTAGACAGTCCGATTTTACACAGCGAATCGTTATCACGATAATTAATGCATATATGAGCAATCTTAAGGAGTTTCGGTGATAACGCATAATCCAAGATAAAATTCTGCATTTGTTCTGTACACTAGACAAGAAAATGTTCTTCTGTGAAAAATTTGAGTACGATTTACCGTATAATTTTAGAGATATAAAAAATTTAAAAGTGTATTTCCACTATATAGATATAATCACCCTATAAAAATGAATAACGTTAAAATTCAATGTACATACATTTTCATACGGTAGAATGTAATAATTTTTGACTCGAATGTCAAGGTTATCTTATTTTTTCACTCATTTATTTTTGAACCAAAATGCTTGGAATGTTTTTTACTCCCTGTTTAACCCGCGCTTCCCTATTACTATTATGATTATCATCGCGGAACAAATTTTTTGTGTTCATATACCTTTCTTTCACTTCAAACGGATCATAAGATGGCGGTAATTTTTCTAACATTTCTTTAGCTTGTCTTGTCACTGATACTTCTCTTGATTCACCTCCACCGCCTCCAGCTTCCTTCGGCTGTACAGATATTATTGTATCTAATACATCCTGCGTAGCATTACTTTGATATCTGAAAGGCATATGGTGTTTGATTAATCTCTAATTATGATTCTTGGTATAATAAAGTCATCAACAATTATTAAATGTACCAGTTATGATTATAATAAAAAAAATCTATGCAGAATATAATATTCGATTTTTTCTCATATCATTCACAATCGATTGTCAACATCATATAATCATTAAGTGTACCACTATGTTAGAGATATATTTATAATTACTATAATAATGACGTCTTACGTAATATCTGCATTGGGATGAAGCCCATAAACCTGTGGCGGATCGACAGTAGCCATTGCATCAATGGCTTTTAAATAATCAGAAACTTGTTTAAAGTTCAAAATCTGATATCCTTTAAAAAACATATATCCTTCAAGGAAAAGTGCTTCGGAGAACCAGACTTTTGCAAATGTGTTCAAAAGTCTTTTATCATAATCATCAGTGACGCGACCACCGTATTGAACTTCACCAATCATATATCTACAAATGTTCATAATACATTGAAAACACGGTTATCTATACCGTGGCGTATGGTATTGTAGGATTTAATTTTAATTGAAAACTACATCACCTCACAGTTTGCCAACTTATTCCACGCTTCGGATCGTAATCATTTAAATGATTATTCATGAACATACAAGAAGCTAGCCAGTCGGCCGAATTAAATTCGTATGGGATATTCCAACCGAGTGGACCAAATTTACGCCGTTCCTGAACAACAGTATGCAAAAAGGACACGGCGTAAATTAGTGGAATATACTGAATGGCATCGCACTGATCTAACATTTCTTGATTCATACCGCTATACGTCGCCAATAATCCTGCGCGAATACCTTAACAGGGTCGTTAGAATGTTAATCAATGTCTATATTACGAATAATTAAGCAATTGTTAAATTTAATATATCATCTTTATATATTCACTTTAATATTGAATTATTTAAGAGACTTACCTTGCGGCGGTTCATACGTGAATTTTATAGACATCTGTAGCAGGGATATAGGAAAATCTTTATGGGGCTCAGTCGTGATCCATATTCGAAAATTTGGATGTGGCGCTTCCATATCTAATATAAAGTTCACTAGCTCAGCCATATACTCGAGACCCAGGTGACAATTCTGACAGAGTGCCCAGAATCCCTACAACATAAACGGGGGAATGATAAATGATGCAATGACTACGATTTTATTGGAAACGAATAGCAAACCTCGGTTTTTGCATAGTTCAATAATTTTCTTGCATGAACTTCTTGACCTTGACCCATTGATATACTTCTGCACATTATTTCCGTCTTTTTAGCTAGTTGCTCAATACTTGGAGTGGGATCTGAACCCATGCTCAAGAAACAAATCATTGGCGTATTTGGTCTGGACTCAGCGAGCATCACATCCAGAAGTGTAATTACAGGCTCAGCATACTTTGACCCCAATGAATTAGCTATGTATTTTCGTGACTGGGACAAAGCTCTGTCCAAGCACCATGCCCTATGATGTAAAAAATTATTTTATTGATGTTTTTGATTATTAATTAAATCAAATCACGTTTACCTTATCATTAATAAACGACGGAAAGTATCGAGCACGTTATAACCATCTGGTATGATTTCTTCTTCAGGTGCATCCTTATCGAACCAAGATTTCCAAACTTTTTCAGCAGCTGGTACCTGTGAGACAATATACTGAAACTGTCTCAAAGCTGACAGCGCAACTAAATTCAACCAAGTCATGTCGGTAATCCATTTGTAAGGCTTTGGCGCAACTGCATTCAGATCCAATGCTGCGCCACCCTTTATGAAATATTGAAATTCTTCGTAAGTGATGGCGCCCTTTTGCAAATCAATTTTCAGGGTCATCAGTAGTATAAACATGTATTTATGATTCTCATAGAGACCACGTGCTTTGTACTTGAACACTTCGTAAGTTAGGTACTCGATTATGAAATTAATTCTTCGTTGGTTGACAGGACTTTTTTCAGACCTAACATAACAGTGACATGCGTCTATAATAGTTTCGGGGTAATATAAAATGTTTATATTTATGTATATAATAATATAAAATTATCTACCTCGCCATTGACAGATCGAATCTTTCTAAGAACTGGACGAGAGCTGTTTGGTACATGCAATTAACTTGCGCCATGTCACAAACTAGAAAGTACAGGACACTGCCTCGTGTTGCAACTGGTCGGAACTCTTCTCGGGCTGCATTAATTTTGATTTCTGTATCCCTCGCGATAGTAAGTTTCTCATTAACTTCGGCAGCCGTTTGCTTTGTGTTGTTCAGGACCGACATTAACTCGACATCCTCGATGAGCGGCCCCTTTTAAGAATCAATTAAACGCTATGGAATTAATTGTAACATTTACGCGCTTGAAATATTTATTTAATGTATAAATTGAAGGGACAAGATGATTTTACTTTATTTTTGAAATTACATCTCGCAATTGATTTATTTAATGAACGCTGAAAGAAATTAAACTCACTTGAACCGTCGTTAACTTGTGGAGTAAGTTTGCTTCTAATTCCTTGATTTTACGTTTATTCGCAGTAACGTCCGTGATTAATTGTGTTCTTTCAGTTTCCAATTCTCGTTTTTCAGTTAATATCACCCTACCTAACAGCTGATCCTCTAATCCTATATTGCGGATATACATACGTTAAAAAAAAAAAACTTTTTTCAACGTCAAATCGATCGAACCTTTCATTGTAACAGTGAAGTCAATTATCGATGTGCGAGCGAATATTTCTGGAGTATAAGATGGATTAGGAAGTTTTGTCGTGATATATAGTCGGAAGTCTTTATGTATATCGACTTCCTTATCGCCAAGTTTCACCTAAAAGTATCGAGAATAAGAAGAAAAAATTCAAAATTGTATTTTCGCGTGAATTAACGTTATTGAAAAATTTCTATAACTTTTTAACACAATGTACCTTCAGGGACGTTCCTATTTTTATAAAATTTTTTTCCAATAAATTATCCAATACCGGATCTAATTCTTCGGCTACATCTTCTATCAGCAATGGTCGACCAATTGACACGCAATCTTCCAAGTGATTTCGAAAATACTTGTGTGACAGCAGTGTCATCTAAAATCGAGAGGCCAGAAGCATTGAGTAAAAATATATAGAATCATTAATAAGTATAGCAGATATAAAGTAATTATAATTATGTTCAAGTAACTCAATTAATTTTCGTAATAAACTCCCATACCTGCATGTCAAAATCTTTCTCCTTATTTTTAATCCACGTCTTGCCCTGCAGCTGAGGATCAATTAGTAAAGGATATCTCGTAGCCTTAGTTACAATTATTCCGTTTTGTATAGAAAGTTCATCGTTTGGAAGTCCTTGTAAATTCCATTCGCCGGTCTAACGATAATAAAGGTAATAAACGTATTTTAACGTTATTACGGTTATTAAATTTATCTATACAGTCTCGTCAGAAATTTTACTTTCTTTTATTACAATATTCCAATCGAAATGACTGTATCAAGTAAAAAAAAATTTTAATGCACTAACCGTCGCTGTATCTGTCAGTGAGTCTATAATGTTTATGCTGACGGAAACAGGGATCTTTCGACTCTGTAGGAACTCGAACCACTTTCTTTGTAGTAGAATTCGAAATTCCTGATTGAAAGGGCCGCAATAGGATAAAAATCCTGTTAAAATCAATACATCGCCAATGAGTCTGTCGACCTCTGACTTAAACGTTGCCAATTGATCGGTCCATCGGATTCGTTCCCCCGATAATCCGTCGATCATGGCTGTGGCAGCATCCATTTTCTCTTGGCAAGCTTCGGCCTGATCGACTATTTTCTGAAAGATGAAAAAATAGTCTGTTACCTTTTGTCAATAAAATTCAATTTCTATGTCATTGGAATCTTCGATTCCATTTAAATTTTTAAAAATTCCTAAATTTATACCTGACGCTCGTTCATCACTCCGTCAAATTCTTTCTGCACTTGCTTCAGATCTTCGTCTTTGGCTCTCAGAAGCCTTTCCGCATCCGCCAGATTACGATTAGCTTTATCATGTTTAGCCTGCTGCACTGCTAAATTTGCCTAAAAATATTTCACGCGACAACGATGATATATACCTTAAGGCCTTCTGTATTTCAATTTATTATCTCTTGTGTTTACCTTCAAAGGAAGTACATCTTTATTTATGCCATAAAATGTGACCATAGATATAGTCCACTGTATAAGACCCGCGACATTTCCACAAGCTTGCATCGCAGCTTCATAAGTGTACATATGGAAATTCAAATACGGCCTCATTAAATCAACAGTCTCACCATTGATATTGTCTTTTGGGAAATGTTGTAAATTGTATAAAAATCTAGTGTCAGCCATCATCTGTTCATAGAAATGAATTAAAATAAAGTTAAAAACGTTAATAAAGTTTTAACTCAATTTTAATTATTCAATTGATATTTATGACGTAATAACATTAAATCAAAATATTAAATTTTACCTTCAATGCTTCGGACCAAGAAGCACATAAGAATAGTTTGTCTGGATCGGGTTTCACGGGTTCCAATTTTCTCCCAAACAAAATTAATACGCAGTCCATAATGAGGGTAATTAAATACGGTGGCTTTCCTAATTTACGTACTGTGGAGATGTCAGCAGCTTTTATGGTCTATGAACAAAAATGAGGAGATGGTCTAATAATAGCACATTAACAATGTAACTGACAATTAGGGCACTGCTAATTAGTATCATCCACCTGAAGCGCCGCTTCAGCCTCGAGCAAAGCTGGTTCTGCGTCTTTTAATTTTTCCTCGGCGACGGCCTTTTCTTTCGAAATTATTTTCAAAAGTGCTTCTGCCTCGTCCTTCGACGTCTGAACTTGAGCTTTAACCGTTTCCGCGTCCCTCTTTTTCTCATTTACCGTAATTAGTATCTAATCGATTGAAATTTTCATACGTGAAATATATATATTTTTATCGATAATAAATACTGTTATTATTTAATGATAAAATGTGCCAACCCGATAACGTATACTTACTGCTTCGACTTGTATATTCTTCACGGCAATTTCCTCTTGATTCTTCTCCAATACTTTCCTTAACTCATCGACTTGTGCTGCTGCGTCGACCAACTTACTTAAACCGTTGCTCATTCGAAAAGCCATTGTATTTATATTGTCCAGACGCTGCTTATATATTACTTTATAACCATCGATGAATGACAGAAACGATTTTGGAGTGACAAATGTTTGTCGGCGGAATCTGTCAAGTAATTAATCGAATCATACTCATAAAATCTAAAGTATTACATACGTTATAATATTACAGGATATCTTCAATTAATATAATTAAAATAATAAAGTCAACAATTTTAACCTGTTATAATAGTCAACGCAAGTATCGCCCACGTCATCCTGTACGTCACCCATTACTTGAATCAATTGCTGCTTAATTTCCGGAGAACATATTATCTTGTAACTACCCAAAAAGTGTTCACTGACAGCACAGAGTGCATCTTTCGGCCACTTAGTGAACCAGTTCATAGTACAGCCGGATATGAGGCCAGGAAACTTTAAAGATCTTGATCTAAATTTTTCGCCAACCTGCAACGTGTACACAAATATTACATGAAAAGAAAAATAAACTATCTGAAAATCTTATTTCTCATGCAACTCCGAATGAGCCTGTGCATGTTATTTTAGCGTTGCAATCTCAGTGGATTTTAACTCATAAAATATACATATAGCGATGTATGGTCTTCTGCCTGCAAACGAGCTCACGCGTACTAACCGGCGAGAAGCAGAGTACCACATGTAAATTATTTCGAGCTCTTGATATGAAATAATCGTATAAATTGTCAGGCGTCGGTGGCCGTCTTGGATCGTCCTTCTTCATAAGAGGCACAATGTTCGTCAATATTTCATCCAATTCGTCTTTCGCAAAAAGATTGGCGACCTCGCCGACACTTAAGACGTTATTAATGTATTCTAAGAAAGCCTCATCCTTTATTTCATTATCAGTGAATATAAAGGTGGCTCCCTTGCTACCAGCTCCAGAGTCCCGATACAGTTTACGCAAGTCGTCCATCAAGCTTCCGACATTGTAACTCCTAGAATGGAAAGGTAGTAAAAGTAAATTCATCTTTCTAGAAGATCCAGGAGAAAACGATTTTTGTGGTATTAACGTTAAAATTAAATTAACATAATTGCTCAATGCATTAGATAATATCTCTTTAGACACTGACACAAGAGTTATGATTGGTCAGTATTATATGCTAGACACTCTTTAAATAATTTTCATCCAGATATTCTTTTTATATTTAACATTCTATGTACAATACCGTGTCAGGACAATTTGGAAGAAGTTGAAACCCGCGATAAAGGATGAAAGTCTTGTCAAGCTTTGCTTTCCGGATCCTCCAACGCCAACCAACATGGCGTTTCCTCTAGGTACACCAAGAATTCTTGATATCCTTATCAAGTGCACCAGAGCATCGTGAAAGAAGACCAAATCAAGATGCATGCCACGTATGTATTCGTTGAATTGTTCCATGTTCTGATGAACTTTTGCTATGACAGCTTGGTAGCTACGAAACAATAAATGGATTGAGCAATTATTGTAAGACAATATATTCGAGTACAATACTATAGCCATATTGTACTAGTTGCAATTCAAGAGTTCTAAAAATTATTTATAAGCTATCGAAGATCTATGCTCCAATACCTAGGTATCTCCTCGTATATTTTCGGAGCTTCGATAACATAATCCTCTGGTTCATCGCCCGTTGGCTCGGGAGGTTCTCGCAAAAAGTTAACAAAGTAAGTTTCCACTGGTTCGTAATAGTGAAAATCTGATCCAAGTAATTTTTCAGCCGTGAACCTCATTGTATTTTTAAACCATTCCTTATCAGGAAAATTTGTGAATCTGTTAAATGTATTTAAGATCAGATCCATGGATCGATTTGAAGATCGGACAATTTTTTTAATAACGTGCATTATCCTTTCACGTACCGATCAGATATGACTCTTGTACATTCGTGATCCCAGAGCTTTAATAATGTCGCGATACTTTCACATTCGTCCCTTTCGATTCTCAATATTCCCTCCCATATTCGCGACAAGTCCCGCAAGTTGAAGATGTAATGAAACTTCGCCGGAGTGGGTAACATCTTGATCTTAGTCTGCTGCCACAAAACTCGCGTTAATGGAATTAACTTGGGTAAGAAATTCACGATGACATCCGAGAATCTGCTATCGCAAAAGTAACCCATTCCTATGGCGCCTGAAATTAATATGAATAATGTATTTCCATAAAAGAATTTATGCGCGAAAATATATTTCAGAACTGAGAAGGCTATGACTTTTTTATAGGATACTTACTGAAAATCGTATCCATCGACTTATTCGATGGCAAAGTGCAGTTAAATATATTAAACTGCCTTTTTAATCGCGGTGGAATGTCATTCCGTCCACCGCCAGGATGTATCATGGCAGCGAGTAACATAATGTCTTGAATAAATGAAAAGTCACCGGGTTTGTCTAACGAGTAGAACCCTTTGTATTCCATTAATTGTCGAACGATTTCATTTGTGACTTGATCGCCCCATTCATTTATCACTGGCATATTTATGTCGTCTATGAAGACAGTCATTTTCCTACCACCGGGAGGACCGTAAGTTGTTCCTACGCGTTTTTCCACGTAACTTTCAAATATGCGCTACAAGCAGTTGAAAAGAATTTAATATGCGCATATTATTTGTAAGACGTTTATTTGGTGACATGCGAAGAAGGAATTGGGGATAAATAATTCTACCTTTGATAAATAAGATATTTTCTTACCTGAACCATATTCGGCGTGGATGCCGATGAAAAATTAAAGGATTTATTTAAATGATATTCAGGGTCATGCTGAGCCATGTAACCTTTCAGCATAACTGTCTTTGCCGTTCCCTGTTCACCTGGGATATAAAATATGAAAGTCAGTCAAAAATATATTCAATGCATATTATTTAGGAAAGCTTTCTCAATGGAAAATATCAAGAATATTTGATTTTTTGAGAAACGATTAGTGAGAAAATAATGAGTATTGAAAAATTATCACAAACCAATTAAAAGAACAGCTTTTTCTTGTTTCGCAATAGTATCTATTAAAAACAAGGTTCTGGTGTTATCCACATTTGGTACTAAAATTTTATAATAATCCAAAACACTGTCTGATGGATACTCGAAAACAGGGACTTTTTCATTCCAATGTATCCAATGTCCTTTTTCGGAAACAAGAAATTCGAAAATTACTTCATCCTCCTAAAACACATTAAATTACCTTTAATTTTCTTAATTCTCAAAATTCATATTCTTCCTATATAATTTTATACCCACTGCACACTTTGGCCAATCGCATTTTGACTCATGAGTCACAACAAACTGTTGCAATGCGTTACGATCGTCCAGTTCAAGAACAGCCCCCAAACTCCACATAACAGCAAATAAGAAAAGCCTTTCAATATGCGAATCGCTCAAAGATTCCAAAATTTCTAAAAATAAATTGAGCAATTAATAAAAAGAACGAATAAATAGTAAATATTAAAAAGTTTTTAATAATAAAATCTTACTGGACGGATCAGAATCAAAGGCAAGCAACCCGTCTAATAAATCAATACACTGCCGTATGTATAGTGCTTCCAAAAGCGACATTTTTGCTTGAAGCTTCGTTTGAACAAACGTATGTGCATCCCCATACAGGCGATTAAAAAGTTCACGAAGAACATCAACATCGTGGCTCGAACGTCGCTTCAACCAGCCCTGTTGATAAAACAAAAATATTTCCAAGCGCTCAACACGAAAAGCAACATCGGAATCCAATTAAGGGATAAAACGGATATCACACCTCGAGTATTGGTTTCCATTTCAATACGGAAGCGCTAACAAAGACCATTCCCATTCGCGAGATAGTCGCGGGCGATGCGTTATCAACATTATCTGGTTCGAACACCAGTTTACTGTTTGATGCCATGATAATACGGTCCCCATTCGCCAGTGTCAGTGTCTTATTATCATCGAGAACTGAATTCAAATTTTCAATCCATACAGCATCCACTGGACCATCCAATACGATCCAAAGATTATCAGTTTTCTTTAGCTGAGTCGAACGTCTCCACAATGTACTAAATATTCCATCGGTCCAATCATTCGTCGCCACGTCGAGTCTTCCAAACATTTGAGACGCCGTTATAGCCTGTTTTAATAAATTCATTATATATATATATATACCAATTATCAGTGGCTTTAATCAGTCTTAATATTTATTTATTCCTATACATACTTTGGGATTCATTCTAACTTCCTTGTGTGGTATTCCCATCTCCGTCATGGCTCTCATCAGCGCCCACATACATCTTGTTTTTCCAGATCCTGTTGGACCAAGTACCATCAAGCCATGTCGAACTAGAGACGTTTCGTATAACTACAAACAAATATTAAATATATAAATTTTATTTATTAAAAAATTGTATGGCCTTATCGTCTGGTACTTGGACGGTTTTTAAATTCCATTCCGGATGATTCATTATGCCAAGGGCATTAGTAGCATTTGCTATTCCTTTTTGCAATTCCTTGTATGTCTGAGTTGTCAATTTAATTCCTGGGAACATGTCCTCAATTAAAGACATAAAGAGGGGTTCGTCTTCGTCTACTAATTTTGATAAATTCATATCTCTGAAATGACGCAAAGATTATTTTTTTATGGTTTCATTATCGTACAAGAATTATGTTATCGTGCAGATATAATTATTTTATTAAAATATATTTCGTTGCCTATCAATTTATAATAGCTTGCAAATTACCGTAAAACTCTCATTAGGGTCGTCTCTTCCGAATCACCGGGATGCGCACGTTTCTGTGCACCGAGAGTTCGCAAACATGACAATATATTTCGCAAACCAAAGTCGTAGTGGACTTGTTTACTGAGCTGTTCCTCGCAAAGTTTATACAATGTAAAAAACTTGCGAGATAACATAACATTTTCCTTGAAGCCGCATGCAGCTAACTTTACTCGCATTATTATCTAAAAATATATAATTATATAACGTTGTTGAACTTTATATATTTGTAGCGTACCTATTCGATTAATAAATTTTTAGTTATGAGGTAAATTTTTCACCTGTCTGTCCGGTACCATCATTGCTACACTTCTAAACTGTATTTTCAAATTTTCTGGTAGTTCCTGGCGTCCTGCATAACCTGGATTCATCGTAATGAATAATCCAAATTCATAATCAATGGAATAGGTCTCGCCGTCGCTGCAATGTAAATAGCCCTTTAATAGTGACGTCATTAAATAACTGCGGATTGTGAAAATATGATAACGAAATCGAATAGATCAAATATTAAAAAGAATAATATTATCATTCAAGAATAATATTACCTAAATACGAACGATGTCCTTCTCTCTTTTCTCGCTGTTAGTACAATCGCTATTTGCTGCGCAGCGACAGATAAAACAGGCAAATCGATTCGATTAAACTCATCGAAACAGCCCCAAGCTCCAGCCTGGGCCAATCCCTATAAAACGTATTAAATCTATATTATATCCAGTACCAAGCTTAACATGTATAAATTATCATACTCAGTTATAAATAATTCGGACTTCAGCTTTTAAAATAATAAAACCTTAAAAATCCTGCCCAATCCACGAAAATCCATTTGGTCGGAGCAATTGAATACAACTACATATTTCCCAAGAGCTTTACCCATATCTTTGGTCGTTTCTGTTTTACCAGTGCCAGCTGGTCCAGCTGGAGCACCTCCAAAATTCATACCTAAATACAAAATTATTATTTCCTATTTTTTACTATTTTGCTCTCAATTATAACTTACCAACTGCCTGAGCAAGAGTTATGTAACATCTATCAGTAAGTGGCGTAATAGCGAGACGATCAGTGCATCCCAAAAATTCATTTTGATAAATAAAATCTACATCAGTGATTCTAATAGGTACATCTTCGGTATCCTCGTCGAAATAAAATCTTGCCTGCTTAAGCCATTCAAAATCTTGAATACTTCTTATTTTCAAACGACATAATTCATCAAAGATATCTCTTAAAAAAAAAGGTGCATATATATAATATTTATGTAATTATTATCAGAGTATTACTTTCTATGTCAATGTGCGTTATAATATTATCATACCTTTGGTGGACGTGTATTGTAATCAAAGCTTCATATTTTGCACGTGCATATTTCGAGAGGTCCTTCACAGTTACTTCAATAAGTCCATTTAATAATTCCAAAAACCATTGATTGGTCTTTTTCATTATTGATTTATCTCGTTTAGCAGAAACAATTGCAATTTCCGAGTCTCTCGTCCACAACACTTGAATACCCAACAAACCAACCTGGATATTAAATTTAAAAAATATTCGAATAATGCTATGGAATCTATACAATTGCTAATTAACATAATGAATTTGATTCGAAATAATAATAAAATACATATGCACCTGAAGAACAGATATATCTATCAACGTTAATATCTCCATTTCAGGGGTAGACAGTAATTGCAATCCTTGTGCAATAACAGCGCCAACCGATTGCTGATGCATCTTCAACAGTGAATTCAACCAATTTTCAACACCACCAGTGCATGCGACTTCTTTTTCAAGCACAATTTTCTCATTCTCTCTCGAATACATAGCGACAATTTTGTCGTATTCCTTCTCCGAGAAATCCAACTGCAGCAGAATTAGCCCAGTTTAGCACATAATGAAAATACAAATATTCACAGATCTACACCTTTCCAATATTATCGAAGAAGCCGTCCAGATAATTCTGTATAGTATGGCAATCAGCCGCTTGTCCGAGTATTTCCAACAAGCTGGGATCCGATATAAAGCAGAATCTTGGAAATATTACACGTTTTGTTTCCAAATAACTGGAAGAAAATAAATTCATGTATTAATTATCGCAACTGTAGTTTCACAGGTTCTTCAATTATTTAACATGCAGTGCTCGGTAGTTAAAATTTAATTAATATACTAATTTTACTGACCCACTTAATGATTTTTGACAAGACTCCAATTGTTCCAGCAAATGCGGTAAGAATTGACCCATTGTTTCGTCTCCTGTACATGTTTCTACTGCGTTAAGTTTCTCATGTGCACGGTACATAAGCTTAACCCAGGATTTATCGATACTCTGAATAGAATTAGGACCGATACGTTACCCAGGATAGAAAATGTCAATATTATAAATAACCATAAAACTGCAAGTGTAATAAAATCTCTCACATTAAAACGTTTCGCTTCAGCTGGAAGCTGTTTGGATATATCGCCGCCAATAAAAACAGCTTCGAGATAGGCCCACAAATTCTGTACGTTCAGCCATTTTGCCAATATTTCTGAAGTGTTACTTAGCTTACTTTGCCATAGTTGAATTTCTTTTTTAAACGGTGCATTGTAGCTACAAAGTATATCATCGGTTAATATTCATTATAATTTAATTAAATTGAACTAATATTTATATATCGTTATTACCAAATCACTTTTGTTTTACAAATAACTCGCTAAACTGATATTGCGTTTATTAATAATTCAATAAATAAAAACATCACGTACCGATTAGCCATCAATGAACTGATAATCATTAAACTGTCCTCCAGCTGTCCTATTATTTCAGCAGTTTCCGCACCTTTAAGTTGCAATTCTCCTCGCTGCTTAAAGTTTGTAAATTGTAAATTAACAATCGCCCAGTCGGCTATAACTTGCTTTAATTTGCTTTCGATATCTTTCTCCTTTACGGCACTTATGCATATATCCTATGGAAATTGTACGATGTTAGTCATAAATATTATAGAAAGCCAAGTAAAGTTTATGGCAACACAAACCTCTACTTCGTCCTTATTTTTTAATAAAGGTGCTTCCATAACATTAGCCAATGTGAAAGACTCTGAATCGATGTCGAAGAAATAGTTGCACAACTTTGACATTCTTTCCCAATGACGTTCCTTCATGGCTTTATTAGCCATCAGTTCCAACAAGGGACAGGTTTCATTGAAATCGTCAATTTTTTTCTTCAGATCAATATAAGCCGGCCAGTCCCTCATACCTTTCGGTAATCTACGACATCTAAAACGATACAAATCATTAAACTACTGTTCATTAAACAGTTAAAAGTTAAAAAACTATTTAAAAAATCGTACTTGTTCTGAAACTCGGTCAGTTCAGCTATAATCGAGTCCGTGTCTATTTCTGACCAAGGAATCTCAAAGTAACCATCGATAGATCGCATAACTTGCAAATATAAACCATAAAGTTTTTGCAGTAAATTAAATTCCTTTTTACGTTGCTGTAATATCGGATATTCAGTTACTTCCATTCCAAATAATGTCTCGCCACTGCTGTACGTTTCATATCTTTCCCATAATTCGTCAAAGCGCGCTTGGAACAAGATAACACTGTAATAATAAATATAATATTTCAGTTTTCTCTCAAGCAACAAAGTACTGCAATATATCTGTATGTATTTGATTTTTCTTATCATCTCAAGTTTTCTATAACATAGCCATTATTACGTTACCGTTCACTCGCTTCTTTAGCTGGTATCCCTTCGACCATCGGTCCATTAATTTCAAAGTCTAGATCAAATTCAGCCACTTCTTTCTTAAGAACTGCAACGCCATCAATTAATTCTCTCTTGAGGGGTTCTTGCATCTCGCATATAATTGCCTGAACCTGCTTCGCCTACAAAATTTATTAAGATTTGAAATATCTGTATAATAAATTCAGACTGTTTGCCGTCTTGGTAATAGCAATGCTAGGGATTTTTGATATAAATAAATTATTAGTATTAATTATTATCAGTACCGTGTGTAACATATTGGTGAAATTATAGCGCAAACCGTCAACTGTATCTTGTTCTTCCTTCGTGACATCAATATTAAACTTTCCCATTAAAGTGTATGTCTCCTCGATTAATATTAACTCCATGTCCAAAGATATAAAATCATCCCTTATCTGCCCAAGACATTTCATAGCCACTCTAACATCCTCGAGGTCCTTTATCTTGCGAGCCAAGACTTTATTCTTATCATTAATGTAATCAGTAATTCGTCGTAATTTTTCCTTGTAGGTCGTTGAGAGGATAATGCCCAAGGATGTTTTCCAAGCGCCGGATTCAACCAGTAATGCTAACTTTAATTTGTCTATAGAAAAATTGTAATGTCCAGCTGTATGAAATGACGTTTTTAATGAAGCATATAGTCCGCAATATACCAAGGCGATTTACCCATATTAATTTGAATGGGACCGACTATATGATGATCTGGAAGACTATTTATTTCAGCAGACATTTCCTCGTATTCCATCAATTTCTCTTTTATCTCCTGAGTTATGGGATCTGAGTCTACGAATTTTTGAATTTGCGAGACTCTGTCCTCCGCCCAGAGATAAGAGTATCGTAAATACGACTGAAAGTTTCGTACGTAAATTTTCTTAGAATATCTATAAATTTCTTAATTTAAATAAATCAGACTCACATTTCCAAGCATTGTTATGTCGTCTTTTACCATAAGCATCGCTCCTTGTAAGCTCATAGAACAGCGAATAATTTCCTTATGTTCTACGACGCTTTGATGATAATTTTTTAAGGGTTGTACATTATTTGCTACGTAAGAAATATTTGTAATGGGTTTTTAATAATTAACAAGATAATTTTATACCATCGTCTATATCAATTCCAAGGGTTGTTCTCTGTTTGGGCGTCGGTGAGTATCTCTGCCCCCACATAATCACCCCTTTATGGGTCTCTATTAAGTTTGTTATTACTCTTGCAAAATGGTGCTGCATCTCCTCTATTGGTGGCATTATAACGATATTGGGTATTTGCAGCACAAATTGAGTTGACATTATTGGAGCTTCCCCTCCTTCAATATTTTCTCGCAGCAATACACTAAAATTAAAACGAAGATCCAGGAAACTTTCTCATTTCGCATTAAAATTCGTAATATCGAGTTACATACATAATGTAAGACTTATCGAAGCGGTTGCTATTGTTAAAAAAATTTGAAAAATATTCACAATACTTTACATCGATAATTGCTATTTTATCCATTCTACTATATAAATATCCTTTACAAACCTCGAAGTACCGACACGTTTTTTCAAAGTGTCTAATGAAAATTTGGTACACTTGACTAAAGCTTCGACTAATTTGAAATTGAAATATGCAAACATTTCCATACAGTCGTTATGTACCCGATGTATATTAATTTTGTTCGTTCTATCAATATTTCCAAAACCTTTAAAAGTTATAAGACATCAACTGGCCAATTCGTAGAATTTTCAACACACAACATTCATACCTGCTTCAAAGGGTCCTTTAGTTAATTTCATCTGTGATCCAACTTGTTTGTTTGCTTTTTCTTGATCCATCCAATGATACTTTATATCATCGACATTTGGATCCGTTATTAACTCCATAAATTTATTAATGATAGTTATGACAGCCTTCTCGGCGGCTGATGATTTTATTTCCAATTCCACCGCCATTGTGTTTCTAAAGGATAAATTGTCCGTCGAGAATTGAATTGCACTTTGTGGATAATTCACAAGTTTTATGAGCTTGGTCTCCGCTATGGACTCAAATACTTCATCCACTCTGGCTTCCTTCATATCCTTCACTTCTTTAGCAAAGATTCCCACGTCCCTGATTGAATTCTTTATGTCGGCGCATACTTGAGGAATCTTCAACGAAGCCCACGTAACCACTGACAGACAAGGTTGAAAAGCCAACTCAAGTTTTACGAATGCGGAATTCATAAGATTCAAAAATAACACAGGTATCGACCGCCTGATTAGAATAATAAAATCACACGCACGTAAATTAACGTCGTCTGTATAAAATTTTAATTAACTTTACCGTAATTCATTGTTCTCCTCTACTAATTTTTTTACGGTTTCATGAGAAGAGAATATTTTTTCCTTGCAAAATTTTATTATCTGTATAAAATCCGGTACTTCCAATCCAAATCTGGACATGTGCTCAGCCTCCCGTATCACTTCCGGAATGTAAGGATCGAAATTTAAACAGTACTTGTTAGTCTTTGGATGACGGATAAGCAGTGGCGATGAGAGAGCTAACCGTACCTATATCAGATATTTATACGTAAGTACGACTTAGGTGCGAATAAATTGATAATTAATATATTGTCCAACTTACGATATCAGCGGAGTCGTACCATGCTTTATGATATATCATTTCGTAATGTATAAAGACACTGATAAGCGCGTTGTATATTTTAATACATTTTTGCATTCTTTCATGCATCACCACTCGCTTACGTGTCTTAAAGATATTCATAGGCATTTCAACGCGTCTATAAAGCTGACGAATCCATAAAATCCGACCAGCAACTGGCGGGATGTTCCGTGGTAATGGAGGATCCGATCTATCCTCATTGTATCTATCACGCACTCGTTCAACTTCTTGTTGGTACATTATAACGAGCTCTAAGTATTTACGATCGATTCTCAGACGTTTCAAATTTAATTTCTGAAATCTAAATAAATATTTATCAAGTGGATACTGTTTGCGTATAAAAGGAGAAATCCTAAATCCTCACTAGTTATGACTACTTCTATTGAGTAACGCGTCTGCAACTTTATTCTGTTATGGAAACTGTACTGTTCAGAAAGTTTACCTGTTTACTAATCGCAATGCCTCCACTATGTCTGGTACCATCGATACTGTTTTGAAGAAAAAGTTCCGTAGTTCCATTTCTGTTTCCATGACACTTTTCTTAAATTCATCATAGTCCGAATCAAAATACGGTTTTCTATGATCTAGGGGATCGTAAGACTGCGTAGCAATTTTTTGGAA
Source organism: Calameuta pygmaea (assembly GCA_031762395.1). Lineage (NCBI taxonomy): Eukaryota > Metazoa > Arthropoda > Insecta > Hymenoptera > Cephidae > Calameuta > Calameuta pygmaea. The sequence continues at coordinate 1,128,075 of JASANN010000387.1, forward strand.
AGAACCGGAAAACTTTTGTGCAAAGACATCAATCCCTTCTATAGTTGAGCTGTGCAGGATAGAGTACGTGATTGCGGATTGTAAAACGTCTATCAGCTGAAATAATTCATTCGTACGTCCGACGTTTTATTTGTGCAGATATACTCAATCTCGTCAATTGATAGTAATTACCTTATTCATTCTTATATTGAATGTTTTGAATTTTCCAAAAACGTACATTTCGGAGACCTCAAAGGGTTTTTCGTCTGGACACTCTTTTACCTTTTTACGCATTTTATTGTAACAGTCGTAATACTGCTGATACAATTTCATACAATTCTGATTGAGATAAAAATTTTTATCAATATTGAATTATTGTTATTATTATCATCATCATCGTCACCTGCATTCTCGAAATCATATCACATTTAGCGTCATCCCATATCTGAATCGTTCCGTTCTTAGTTAAATAGGCTTTGCACGCTAAAATCATTTGATTTGTCATCTAGAATTTTGTCAATTTATTAGTATAATAATATTTAACTCATGTTACATATATTAAGTATATTCGCTATAGTTCGCTTAGAACCATTGATCAATCGGGATATAATATCCACTGGAATAGATTCGGAATAATTATTAAAATTGTACCTTTACAAATACCGCCGTCACCATACGTCTTGTATTAAAAAATCGTGACGTTGCATAAATCATTCTTATTGCATACATTAACCCAGACAGATAATCTCCTATTTTTGTTGGATCCAATCTATATAGTGGCTGAGTGAATTTTTCAAGTGCATATAGATACCGCACATTATCTTGAGATAATATCTGTACTGTCGTGACATGATTATCCAGCCGTTTCCATTTCTATACGACAAATGCAATTTAATAAGTTACACGCCTTCGACGAAAACAATGTGGCGCTATTGCACATTTACTTTTATAAGCTTTGATTTAGATTGAATCAAAAGTTGAATAAATTTCTGTGTATATGGTGATTTTATATGCTCTACGATAGATGAAAACCGTGCGAGAATTCTTCTCCAATACGTCAGTTCAGCAGTTGGTCCAACTGTTTCAGTTTCTCTGCGTAATTGCTGACTCTCAACGATGGCCTATCGTAAGTATAGTATAGTTCGAAATCATAGTCAACTTCAGTATCTTTACAATTTAAATATTTACATACACGTTCCATACTCTTCATCCATAATTTTACGTTAGCTTCAACTTCAAGAATAACATCAAGATTTCTCACATTACTCATAACAGTTTCAGGCGTTGACAAATACTTTTTGTATAAATCCCAATTAGTATAAAACTTTACAGCACCCTCTAAATCGAGCTTAGTCACTGAATTTCAGATGAATAAAAAAATTAATATCAACCTTGTGTATCCTATAAAATTATATAAATTAGACTAAGGTATATTCTTACTGTTTAAGAAATCACAAAAGTCTTTGAAATCTCCAATAAAGTTCTGCTTTATCTTGAGTCCAGCTTCCGTTTTTGATAACTCTCCCCACTGGTTATTGACAGATATAGCACGTTCGTTAAGACGCGAAATAAGATCTGATATTCCAGCAAGAGCATTTCCGGTCGCAGGATCCACTTCCGCATATGCGTAATACGTTTCCTGTATCAATTATGTCAAGTTGAATTGAAATTTCTTTATCACCCGCAAAAACTTACTTCGAGTAGCTGTTTTAATTCAAAATCGGCATTCGATCGCAGACGATATACGATAACGCACTTCCCACAAAATTTCTCAGTGGAACCATCTGTTACGCAGCACCGCAACATTTCTTGCTCGTTATCATATTGCGCAGACCAACGTCCTGATTCTAAAACACAGCCGGTACGTATAAACACAAGGTATATTGAAAGCCTAAAATATTTCTTATTACCAAAGGATGGTGGTGGCATTGGCTGATAATAAATAACTACTGCTTGTCTTCCGCCTTCGGCAAAGAAACTAGTGAATGAATTTACATATTCGTCCTTATCAATAATTCCTTCTTCTAATATGGACGGATCGGTATTTAATATATATGCCACCATTTCTAAAACATGGCGATGAGTCGTTTTCAGCCAACCTTGTCGAGCGTTCCGATTTTCCTTATACTTTGCCTGTGTGGTAAACAATACTTGGTATCATAGGATAATTTAAAATACATTGTTAATCATGATTTTTATCAGTCAATAAGTTTCATACGCACGAGTCGTTCCTTCGTACTTTCTGTTGGCAATCCTTCTAAGGCACCGATTCTTCTTTCTAATAATTCTGCAATTCGCCGCTCAATAGCGGGCATTGTGTAATTGCGAGAAGCATAATATGCAAAGATATTAGCCATAGCTGCTATATAATTATCTTACTCGACAAGTATACGAATTCTTGACAATAACTTTTTATCCGGTAAATGTCAATTATCGTCGGAAAAACGATATCGAATGAAGTTAGTCGTGTGTGTTTCTTATGTCATATTTATTCCTAATTTTGTAAGAAAAAATGAAATGTAACTATAGCATACCAGGATACTGAAGTCCGAACCTTATTTTAAACTCCTTAAAGCCTATTTATGATATAGGATGTTTTAAAAAATCAGTTTTCAGTAGCTGGCAGTACTGTACTGGCGTTCCATAAAGCCGCAGGGACGCAAACGATGTTTAAATATTCACTGCCCCATTATCTGATATGCTGCAAAACATACCTGAGCATACATTCCCATTCTTCCTTCCTTCCTTTCCCTTATGGTTTTATCCCCAGGAAAACATGTGCCAGTTCCTGTTAATTTTGAATTTGCATATTATTAAACAATTCGAGGTTTATGTAAGCTATCAGTGTTACGACAGTTCGTACAAATAGCAATTTATTACATAACAATACCCTTTCGTCTATGTAATCTGTGAAATAATATTGAGAGAAAGAAGAAGCTTTACCTGCCCGACCTCTCATAATTCAGTTGTTTTAACTAATTATTATTAGTGTACTTTGCAAAACAAGCATTACATGTGACACAAACCGACACTATTAATTACACTCATCAAACAAAGCTAATTTCCACAGCAGAATATGTAGAAAATTCTTTTTTCTAATATTGATAATATTAGTTTTCGAAATCTACCTTATTCGCAGTAGCACCGGCCTTGCTGGTAACCTATCCCAGGTTGCAGATTTTTCGATATTATGAAAAAGTCATCCGAATGTATTACATATGTCTAACAAAAAAGTATCTTAAAGATATTCGACGTCCGTAATGCACTGACATGTGTAACCCATTCGGATGACTTTTTCTTAACAACGACAAAATTGCTAACTGGGATGGTAACAATTTTTGTACTATTCATTTTACACTTACTTACTGATGTATGAAATATCAAACTAAATCTTATTTTATTATATCCGGAATACAAATATTCTTATATGAACCAGCAAAGCTTGTCGATTTTTTTATTTAAATTTAAATTTAATGATAAATTGCAAGCTTACAAGATTGATAATAACCCTTAACGGTGTATTTAATTTCAAATTGTATATATGCACCGATGTGAATGCACCTGTACGGTATAGTCTACATTTGTTAATAATTGTATTGTTTTTAATGTTTGAACGATTTGCCAATTTCAATCTATTAGAAGTCGTAAAGCAAGAAAAAATAATAAATTGTCAATCAGTAGTAAATCGTCCATGTGAAATTAAATGTTTAATTTTTAATGTCATATACCACAAGTATAGTAAGGAGTGACACTGATTGACACATTAGGAAGGTGTCGTTTTGAGGTTGTGTCATAATATGTAAATATATGACATGGCATTCACGATATGGTAAATATAATAATAGTTCCATCAATAATTTATTCGCCAAATATATATTTTAGCTTCATAATTTTTTTTCGATGGAAATATTGCCTTCTACTTTTTGAAAAAATGTTCCCTAATAACTATGAAAGTAGCAAATCTATGTTTATTGAACTATATTATAATTTATATTCTATTCCTTCTCTGTTAAACCAAAGATAACTGTGCTAGTATATTAATCTCTATATTTATATTGAATTTTGTTTTTAGGTGAAAATTGATTACAAAATTGTACTGGCAAAAGATATACATATTTTTCAAAATAGCAATATAACAAACTATTACCTTGTTCAGAGATGCAAGAAATATATATTTCTGTATTATTACGCAGATGTCAATATAATGTTTATGAAATATAAATGATGTATTGAATAACGAATAACAATGTTTAAACTTGAATCATATATAACTCCAGTAATCCTCAGTTATGTGGAGAAATATGTTAAAAATTTTAAACCAGAGCAATCACAGGTATGTACGAAATACATTATAAGTAATACTGCTTTTTTTCCCAATTATTACTCACAAAAGTGATTTTTACATAGTCCTACAGTATTATTACATTTATAATTGACAATTAAAGTTATAAATATGTCTAATTCAAACATAATGATATGTGATTTAGGTATCATTGTGGGGTGGAGACGCATCATTTCAGAATCTTGATTTACGATTGGAAGTTTTGGAGGAACAGCTGAATTTACCATTCAATTTTGTCAGTGGTCACATCCATGAGTTACTCATTCATGTCCCTTGGGTGAAAATTACTTCAGAACCAATAGTTGTTACAATAAATACAATAGGTAAGCATTTCGTATGAATAATAAATATCTGTTAACATTCTGTATAGAATATCTGCTATTCACGTATATGTGAATTATTTGTTTTAGAGTGTATTTTAAAATTAAAGGATGAGAATCAGACAGAAAATAGTACACCTTCCTTACAAAAAAAGAAACGAAGTATGATACAGTAAGTATTTAAAAAAAAAATTCCATATTTATTATATCCAGTACTTTTGATTTAATTTCATTACAAAAATATTATGTTGTATAGAGAAGAAGCACCTCCTGGTTACATTAAAAGTATTGTAACAAAGGTAGTCAATAACATTACAATAAATTGCAATAATTTAATTCTAAAATATGTGGAGGAGGATATTGTTCTTAGTGTCAACATACGATTTCTTAGTATGCAAACAGTCAATGACAAGTGGGAACCAACGTTCACTGGTAAACTTTAATAAGACCATATATTCATCACTAACAAGACATATTTATAGAATTATAATTGTGTTCTTGCGCTTATAGATGTGAGTAGTTATGAAGTTATGCTACGAAAGATTATTACAGTACAGGACTTAACGCTCTGTCTAGATAAAATGGATACTTCAGGAAAGATAGAAGTTTATCAAGTAAGTCAATTAAAATCTTTGCTCAATGTTAAGCTACAATTAAAACAAAATATAAACTTGTAAAATTTGTCATAGGACCCTGTATTATACCGATGCTCAATGATGATACGTCTAATCATCAATTATCATAGCAACACAGCTAAGCGTGCTTCCATTACTCGATTAGATCTTCATTGTGAAAAGATGGAATTCAGTATGACCGAACAGCAAATACCTATGCTACTTAGATTAGTCGCATTGGTACTTGCTTTACAGTCCAAGCAATTACCAGTCAGCAAAGAAAGATCGCTGACATCAGTAGAAGAAAGAGAAGATGCTTCACAAGGTTTTGCACTATTATTTCTGCATACATCTCAATGAATTTACTTTTTTATTCTCATAAATATATTTCATTTATCTCTTAGACGAACTAGACGAAGATGTGGGTATGTCCTCGGAAGGTGGTACATGGGGTGGCTGGGCATGGGATGTAGTCTCATCGTTTTTACCTGTTGATTGGGATAATGATTGGTCCAGCGAACAACAGATGGCTTATTCAGGACACACAATACATCTTGGTATTTACGTGGATGATGCCATGGTAACGTTTAAGGTAAATTTCTATTTGCAAACCGAATTATAGATCTAGATTTCTTTTCATAAGTATTACTGTTTTTCTAACAAAAAATTTTTTGGTATTTCACAGACCATTGATAGTGTGAAGGAACAATTGTTTTATAAGTCACGTAAAATCAGATACAAATCATTTCTTTCGCTACGATTAACGGGTGTCGTTATAGATGCACTACTACAGGGCATTACCATGACTACCTTTCAAGTTGGATTAGGCAGTATACAGCTTTATCCAAGAGGAATGTGTAGCTGTGGATTTGCAGAAATCATAGACGGTGCCCAGGTTTAGTAATCGTCATTAAACAAACTAGGTTTCAATATGAATAGTTTTGAAGAATGAAAATTATTATGTTTTAGCCACCACTCTACATAGTTGCCGGAAAACTAGAAACAAATCATTTAAAAGACTCCTTGTTCGATGACGATGCTCTGGAAAATAAGGGTAAAAAGAGAGAATACAAGCAAGGAATTGATTATCATTTAGCTACTGTTTCTGGTAAGCTATATATTTATGTACTATATGCTAATGTTTAAATTTATTTTGCAACATAATTTTTCACATTACATTTAAAATCATTGTCCCTTATTGCACGTAAATTAAGTCTTGAACTGATAATGTACACACTGATATGACAAAATAATAATTGAGTACACGTCTTTCGAGCCCCGAGCGAAAGTTAACAAGTTGCAAGAGAAAAGCCATTATATATATAGATATGTTCTTATTTAAATTGAACGTTTTTAGTGGAAAGTTTATTAGAAAGATGTCCAGCCCTTGTCATGGATTATGTTCATTATATTGAATTACCCGATGATATCACACCAGAAAGATTATCCGAATTGGGGTCCAACTTTGAGTACAGGTACATTACTTTATTTAGTAATTATTATCGAGTTCATTAAAAGTGGAAGATGAATCAGTAGCATAGGATGAATAACCATTTAAGGTATCATTGAATTCACAGTGTACTTAATCAGATATATTTATAAAACTTGCAGCAATTTTCATGAACGGCGTGTAATGAGATACGTTATTGGAGATCTAGTAGTAAGACTGTGTTCAGGATTATTTCATCGAATTGAAACTATGAAAGAGGCTGCAATGAAATATGATTATAGTCCCTACATCATTCCAAAACCAGGTATAAAGCCAGTGTTTCATATTACACACAAATTTGAAAAAGATGAATTTTTAATTAAACTTCTTATCTTCAACTATTTGGTATATCATTATTTCAGAACCAACTATAGATGAATTACCGCCGGTGACAGTAGAAGAATACGATGCACTCCGCGAAAATATATCTATGATGGAAATGAAAGTGATTCTAGTAAAATGTGCACTACAATTGCAAGCGAGTAACCATCGTATTACGAGTCAAATTCGACCACGTAAATTTATTGATAATCGGGTAAACAAGAAATCCCTGTACTCATATTAATGAATTGTATTAAGAATGCAATTATAATTTATCGTCACTTAATCATCTGTCATTATCAATATTACAGACGGCCCCGTTAAGTCCAGCACTTACCGAGGATCCAATTCTTACTGTAGAGTGGGACAAAATGAATATAAACATAGAACAACCGATGTATCCATTTAGACTCATTGCGTGTGCATCCAAACAAACTGATATTTCTCCAGACATGTTCAATTACTGTCATAGAACTATTGATGCAGAGGTAAAGAGATTATGAAATGAAAGTCCAATAGCAATGATTGATAAAAATAAGTCTTAATTTATATAGGTGCAAGGTTTAAGGAGTCAATTACGGTTAACAAATAAATGTCGCACATCCATAGTTATGCCTTGTAAAGCAGAATACAGCCAGAAAAGCATTCTATACCCTCAATATTGGAGGAGTTTGGATCTTATCCATGTATCACATTCCATTCAGATCGATGCTGTAACCGTAACAGGGACCAAAGCAAAACTTATTGTTGCCAGTTCGATGGTGACTTCTATTTTGAATCCCTTGGATATGAGAAATCCACTCGAATGCTCTTCTCTTCTTTCTGATGCCTGTCGTGAGAACAGTAAGTAATTTTAACTCTCGAATATCAACATAATTTATATTTTGTATTTTTCATATTCTGGAAAAATACTTTGTTATTTATAGATCCAATTTATCTTGAAGTATCCATTGAAAATATTCATTTCAAAAGCATGGCGTCTTTGGCGATAATTTCCAATATTGTAAATATTATGTCTGTCAAAATCTTTGCTCTGAATGACTCGCAACAGGCTTTCATACTATCAGGACCAGAAAGTGACGATGACAGGTAATTTGCTACTGTGTTTTTATATATGTGTCTTTTTATAACGAGATATGTATCATTTATAGTGAGGAAGACAGTAAAGCATTATTAATGGCTATAGTGCAATTTTCAAGAGATCCTGCAAAACAGATGCATCCACCAGTTATTTCATTTCAAGTTGCTCAAATAAGAGGATCATTGGACCCTCTTCTTTGTCAATGGTTACAATATCGAGTTCCTTATTATAAAGTGGGTACAGCACAGGCTCCACGTCTAGAGAATCAGCAATCTTTAGTTGAGGGTACATCCTCAGATACTGGTACGCGAAAAAAGAATTTTCCAAGTTTACACGAAAGCGTCCACAGTTCATCCGATCAGGAAAGAAGGAAATCAGTTCTCACGACGGACGACTCGAAAACTGCCTCTAGACTCGAAGAATCTCAGAAGTGTATGGAAAAAAGCGATGATACTACTACTCAAGAGGTAGATATATTCCTTTTATTTATATGAAAAATTATTATAATAGAAAGCGTAATTGTTCGTAATGGAATTTACAGAAAACAGGAATATTGATCACTATGATCAAATTATATCCATGGTGGCGGGGACTTGTATTAAGTGGTCATATTGGACATATAATTCTTTATATTCCAACAGAGACAATGAGTGGAATTGGTGTACATGGTATGCATAAATGATAGTTATTAGAACTAATGGAAATGCCTTTGATACTAAAAATCACTATTATATACTGTAGGTATAGAACAGGCCAAGGATCGGGCTTTACAAGAAACACCAAATTTACAAATCTTGGTTATAAAATTGCCAGTTATTCTTGTGCATTCGGTGAATGTGCAGCCAGAAATGTTGATGCCTTATTTGAAGGTGCTCCCAGTAAAGTTGCCAAAAGCTATATGGACTACGCGTGAGTACCTATTATTAAAAGCATTTATTACGCGATATGTCATAATTGAATAATAGCAAGTATATAAACTCTGTTGAATCTCTTATCTTTCCATCTGCAGAAACTCAAAGCTTTCCATGGACCTTGACCATCAACGACTTTCACTGTTATACACTTCAGAAAGAAACACCAATGAATTTCATTAAAAAAGTGTCGTTAAATGCAACTATTGGCCTTACAACAAAAGCTCAAACAAATGATACATTGCCTGCAACTAAAACAACATTGGAAAATAATGTAACGGCACTTGCCCTGTGCGTTCATGTAGACACTTCGCCTATAATTATCTCAATATCTGAAGAACAGGTATTTAATTAAAATTGTAACTAAACATTTTTTATGTCACAAATTATTGCGAGAAACGGGTTTAACGTTCAGTACAAAATTTACTATTATATAATGTAGGTGTCGTTCATGAGCAATATTGCTCTAACAGTGTTGAATATAATGCAAGTATCGCAACATTCTCACATCTCATTTGTGGAAGATACTACCACGGCTTCTACTATTTCCACATCTAAAGAAGAATCTCAGCAAGGTAAAATTAAAATTATATTATATGCAAGTGTATAACTCACAGTTCGAACATGACGTTATTTTAACATTTTCAGAACAGGATAATTTGACATTAACTGCATGGATACAATGGACAATTACAAAAGTATCTGTGAAGTTGTATGTGATGGGACAGTCGACAAGTTCATCCCTTAAATCAGTATTGGAATTGGAGGATATTATAACGTCACTAGATTTACAACCAGTTTACTTCAAACTAAAAAATAAAATCACGACTGCTACGATTTTTCACTACACAAGGTATATATTTTAAAAAATCAATATATAGAAATGTTTCCTTCTTATTTCTTTGCTTCTATTGTTTGATTAATGGTATATATTATCGCCAGAACACCTCAATCTCAAAATTGGGATCTTGGGGATTACGGAGGTTTAGTTATGTGCGGACGGGAGGATACATTAGAAAAGGGTGAAGATTCTGGTTTCTTCAGCCTAACGCTTACAAGGGCTAAATCTGGTAATGTCCATACTCGTTGGGGTGCGCATAGACAAAACAAGGCTCAGGATGTAAGAATGATAGTTATATCTGATTAAATTAATTATATATACTCAGTATAATGTAACTATCCAGATAACACTTTTAATTTAACAGTATGACTTCAAATCAGACTCCATACGGCACACAAATCGCTACATAAGTGAAATAGTTATTAAAATGCAAATGATGGATATCATACTACCACTGAGCATACTAGTAAAGTATATGCAACTAGTCAAACCATTTACACGTCTTATTAATCCTGCAAATAAAGTTACGATGGATGTTCAAGAAAAAACAGTTTCATCCCCCATAGTCGGCGTTACCAGTTTAAGTAACGATTCATTGCCTTTAATATATTTGGAATTTAAAGGCTTCCGGCTCATGCTACCAGCATCTACAACAGCAAGATATGGATTGCTTCATGATTTATTAATGTTTCAGGTTGTATTATATTAAGTTCTAAATGAAAAGCTTTCCTAATATAATACCTAACTAACAATTTGTGTAATTAATTATGAAATATAGCTGGACGGCATTGTTATTACACCACACGCAGAAAATCCCATATGCCGAACACCACTTCGTTCAGATATTTATCAGTTAGCCGCTCAGGCGAACATACTAAATGTGCCAGGATCGGCCGTTGAAGATCGACAATATCAAATAAATATTAAGGGTGTATGTGCTTATACGACAACGTGGAAGAACTATCAAGTTAGCGTAACAAAGGTAGCTAAAATTATCAACTGTCCTATTCTGTAATAATATTTAAAACTGTTGCATTATTTCTAATTCTTACATAGACTCATTTGATGATTTTGTTTTCTGTTGTAGAGAATGTCACAATCATATTTGTATACTATGAATGAGAATCCTGCACTAGAATGGAACAAACTTGGAAACGGAAGCAGCTTAGAACCACACTTCTCTACATTCCCTATGATCACAAGGTAAAATTGAAGAATTTTGAAGTACAAATTTGAATAAGAATAAACACACGTTGTATATCAAAATGACAGTTAGTACTATAAAACATAATTAAATAATTATTATAATAAATAATTTGTTATATGAATGCAGGTTTGACCTTTGCCTGATAGTTGCACCAGCAACTATATACAAACCTGACACTATTGTTTGTGGTAATGCTGTCGAAGTAAACTGCCTCACTGATATAGAAGTCACAATTAACTTAGATCAAATCAAGCTTGGATTTATCCTCTTTAGCGAACTAAAAGAAACCTTAATTGGATATTCAGAGGATAATGAAGTTGTTGATATACCGTCTTCGCCAGTGAAAAGTTTTCAACGAATACATAGTGAATTCACAGCAAACATAACAAATATTTCTCGTATGAAGCCACTTTTTGATGATGCAGATGCAGATTTTACTAAAGACAGTGGCGTGGACTTTGAAATGTCTAGCGTTAATTCCACAATCGTCGTATGTATATTTGGCATTAATATTTTAAATCCGTTTTACATATATTACAATCTATGGCCAACAATACCGTATTTATATATAAGTCTTGTTTCTCTTTAAATAATTGTAACTCATCTTATATTTTTCACTTCAGGGCTGCAAATCCTTACCTCATGAACATTCTATATTTCCACCGTACGAATTCTTATTCAACTGTGGTAAAGTTACGTTCGTATTGTATGAAGCACAGCAAGCTCTCCCCAACACTGAATATCTTATGGTAGGTACTATGAACTTATTTAAAAAAATAATTTATTCTGAAAAATACTGATGCATTATTTTTTAATATTATTTAGGATATTAACGAGGTCGATGAAGATGATAATAACAACATCAAACAACCATTATTATATGTAATGATCAATCAACCAAATGTTTATGTTTCTCAACAACGTTCAATGAAAAAAGTACAAGTAACTATCCACTACACATTATAATTTATTCATGTAATGATTTTTTGTATACTGAAACACAATATGCTTCTACTTTACTGTAGGTTTCTTGCTTCGATATAGCAATATCACTTGGTCAAGATGACGCTCAGGAATTGACATCAATTCCCAATCCAACAGACTTCAAGATTCATCTGATTGAGACAAAGAACGGCGATCCTCACCCTGATACTGGTATTCCACCGTCATTCCTTATCGTGAAATGCCAACAAAGTCATGGGAAAAGTCCGGAATTCTTTATAAATATGGAACGCCCTACAAAATTACACTGTTCTTTATCTCGACTAAGTCAGATTGATTCAATAAGAAATAAGGTAAATATTGTTATATTTTCGTACAAACTCAATTTGGACTATTTTATTTCGAAATTTGAACATCTGATATTTCTCCAATAGGTTTTGGCATGCTTCTCGGACGTAAATGTCGTTGTAACACCTTCAAAAGTAGCAAGTGAAGATGATTTCTTACGACAAAAGACATCAATAAAATTCAAAAAATATAACGTCCCGAATATCAATCTGACTACAAAACAAATTGTTCTGTCTTTGATAACCGATTCGGGATCAGAAACGATGATCAGTTTTTCAGCACTTTCCGGAAACATATCTACCGCTATCAGGCCAGAAAGAATTTATGGAAATCTAGCGCTAGACTCTTTCATAATATCAGTGATATTAAACGGAAAGATTAAAGTTCTTTTAAACCCATGGTGCTGTAATATCACAGTGTACCTACTTTGGGAGGTATGGCAGGATCCTGAGTCTGTCCCTCAAATACAAATTCAAGCAGACAGTGACAGCATCTATTTCGATTTTGGACCTGAACAAATAAAAATAGTTAAGACAGTTATTGATGATTGCCAAATGATATTACGGCAGTTTGTCCCGCAAGCAGTGGAAAATAAAATAACTGAAATTCAAAGTGGACGAATATCTGAACAGCATTATAAAGATGATTTAAAGGCTGGAGCCTTTCAATTCATTGATGGAAATGCAGATGAACTACCATTTCCATATCAGGTATGAAAAATGTCTTGAATGCAATGACAATTACTATATTACCGATTTTTAGATATGAATTTTGATTTTTTTACAACTTTGCTTAAATATAAACTCATATTGAAGGTGGTATTCTTCACGCATCCTCAACAAGCTATGGCATGGAGATACCCACAGCCAAGAACTCTCACCAGGTTGCACGTGTCCCCAGTACCATTTAAAGTAATTATTTAATTTCTAATTAATTTTTAAGCACTACATAACTTATCTATGAACTAGAATTAAAATATCATGGCACGTTTACTGTATATAATTTATGCTTTGCAGACATCCAGTAACGAGGACGAGGCAAATACCAAAGTTCCATGTACTGTAGAGTATTGGAGTGAAAGTCACACATGTTATCAACGCTATGTCGACTTTTATTTATCCGAAACTGATAGTTACCGATTGGATTTGCCAGATAATTCACCAGGTCGAGCAGTAGCATGTGTATGGAGAGTTGTTTTAGCGCCACAAGGAAATTCTTCACTTGTATCTGCAAGAGCTCTTGCAGCCTGTTTAAGAATCGATTCTTACTTCAATCCTACAATAATTCCAAACCTACAGGCTGCATTGAATATCGGTGCTATTCATATAGCTTTTTACAATCACATCGATGCCTTTCTTTACAATAATCTACCTAAACCATTGCACAACTATACTCTGAACAGTATGATACCGGAAACGCAATGCTTCATGTCTTTGGAACATAAGGAGGCCGTAATTGTACTTCATAGATGGAGTAACGGAGGTTTGATGCTCGATGTGGGTGGCACTCTAAGTATTCGTGTATTGGATTATGGACTATTAAATATGCACGAGACATTAGATCCATTAGAAGGAAAGGTAGAATTATCCATGTCAGAGAAAATGAATGTTTCAGTAACGTGCAATCCATTTTCACTAAGAATAAGTCCTGCCATTATACATACTCTATCGGTTTCGGCATATTTATGGGCAAGAGCGTTGAATGAAGATGATAAGAACGTTGTTATTATGACACGTTATGTTGTTGCCAATGATACTAATATTCCCATTCGATTTGGACAAACCAGTACGGATGATAATATATTGCTGCAAAGCAGACAATGCCATTTTTACTCATGGCGGCATGTGAATAATCAAACTATTCGTGTAGCTGTTGAGGACAATGCTTGGGCATGGAGTCATCCGTTTTCTGTTAAAAAAGATGGCCTGCAAATGATTGAATTCAGCAATGCTATCAAAGACATAACCATTTGCGTTAACGTCACTTCATTGTCCGCCACTCAGAAACTTATTACTTTCTCTGGCCAACTTATTATCTCTAATCAACTAATCGATCGATTCGAAATGAAACTGGTAAAACATGAGACGGAAACTGGTAGTAAGCCAGTAGCTTTAAAAGGTGTTTTTAACATTTCGGGAAAAAGTCAACCGCCGTCTATTGTGTTGGAAAATAATGCAAATATGGCGATACGATTACGATTTTCTAGTTTATCCAATTTGTCATGGACAGGAGATATTCCGCTACTGCCAAATACAAAGTGGAGCCAACCTTGGCTTGTTAAAGGTAAATCTTTAATAACAGTAGCTCAACGATAATACGAACTCTATACCTTCATCTGGACTTGCAAATATCTTTATACTGATACTGTCAATTGCTTTGCAGTACCATTACAAGAGCGTGGACAATTTTTAAGTATTTGGGTACGAATAGTAAATCAAGTAATTCACGGAAAAACTAAGATTCTTGTAAGTGATTTGATACTTAATTTTTTTTGCTCATTTACTTTTTATTAATGTTTAATAATTATTGTTATTATAGGCTGTATTGAGTCCACTTTATATGATCCGTTCTCACTTGCCAGTCCCAGCAAAGGTCCAAATGGAAACTCCGTCCCTAAAAGTTTCACTAAGCACAATTGTTAATGGCCGTGGAGAACGACAGCAATTATATTGTCCAGGAACATCCGAACATTTTCATCAATTGACTTTTCAATTGGAGTACGACATTTTATTTAGACAAACATGTCAGCTAACGTCACACTATAAAATAAATATTTTATTTTATTTACAGAAGTGGAATTTCTGCATCAAATCCGTATGTGCCATTATCATATAGTTCCGTGGACCAGCGTAAATTTTTTAAAAGGCCTGAAAATGAAGATATCGAAGCTATTCTAAAAGCATTAGATAGTCAGACTGAAGATCAGCAATGGCCATTTCAGGGAGATGATGTTTATGAATGGATGCCTGCAGAACAACCGCAAACTCATGTACAGGTACATATCAATTAATAATTAATCAAAAGATGATGATTACGTATAAAAAGAGACATTATGTAACGCTGACATAATAACATTCAATAAATATTAAAAATTAATTTAGGTGAAATATCAGGATGCTGGTCTTGTTTCAAGTACACTATTATTGGAGTTACAGCCATGGTGCTTTATCCTTAATTCGTTAGGATGTCATATTTCTCTTGTCTCGGAAGATATAGAACTTTGTCAAATTCCTCACTACGGGATCGTCACACCACCAAAGTTAGAAGTAAGTAATTTTCAGGAAAGTTAAATAATTAGTAGGTATTCCATTTAAAGCTCATTGTATTCCACCTCAATGTATACCAAACATTACTATTAATGTTTATTCACTTACACGTGCTATAATATTGTAGACTATTTTTATAACTTTTACAGAGTACTTTTCATTTGGGTGTTGGAATTGGTGATACTTATTACACTTCACAAGCACTCCAATTAGCACGACCTGATTGGAGTCAGAGTTTTTATATGCCCAGAATTGGTGGTCTTATCCCAGTTGAAGGAAATATAAAAACAACAGTGGATTGTGCTTCTAGTGTAAGTTGATAGATTTATTATAATGAAAAAAAAAATCGTTGTTACAAAATATTATGCGTATGTCTTAAACATCAATTTTTGATATAGCTTTGTATGCTGAGTATTAATTCAATTATGCATGAGGATATGAGACTGGTACGAGTAACTAGTACTCATGTTATTGGAAATATCACAAGTCAAGAATTATGTGTTGCTACCTTAGCTGTTCATGAAACATCGGTCAACTTACGTCTACCAGCAGATCTCACTCCATACAGTGTAAATGTCCTACCATCTGAAGACCAGAGGTAAATTCTTACAACCTTATGAATCAGAAATAATAACCTACCTTTGTTTAATACTAGAGCCATTTTTATCGCTAGTATCTTTCAAGACATAACTTATTAAAATAAAATATTATTTTTCAGGCAAGCAACACCAATAGTGCAATGGCATACTCTATATGCTGAACATAATGCAGAACCAGTTGCCTTGTATATTTCATTGAGTTTAGGTCATCAGTGGTCTTGCCCAATCAGGGTGGACCAAGGTATGAGTCGAAGATGTCTTGCGATACCTGTAAGTAAATTATTAATTGTGTAGCAACCTGCAAAGAATACTTTATTTTTAGATTAATATTAATATGCGCTATTGAAATTGCTTTTAGAATGGTTATACGACAATGTCAGTAGTGGTGACAACTCAGGAGGATAAGGGCACTACGTACATTATGGTTCACACAGATAATAGTCCACAGTTATTAATTTATAATGGTTGTCCGTTTAAAATTCTACTGGGACAAGCTAATCCCAACGCAGGTAAACGTGTGTCTAAATTATATTTTCCAAAATTATTTGTCTCATATCATATATTTTCCATACCTCTTTGTTATGCTATATCAAAATAATATTAATTATTTTTGAAATAATTATTTTAGATGAAATAATATCTGAAACTCCACACTTCTCTTGGATTTGCGAAGTGGAAAATGGTGCAACTTGTCATTATTCTCTACCTGCAGTGGGTAGCAGATTACCTGACACTTCGGCACTAATTAATACAACAATTTTATTGACAGCAGCTTCAAATGATGACGATGAGTCAACAGGTATGAGAGTCCCTACCACTAATATATTTAATGTTATATTCTCCGTTATGATTTTTAGACGATAAATCACTTAAATGGTCCCGTGGGATAAATATATCATCAACGTCCATACCATCTGATCAGTATTTGCGAATACCCTCATACGGTGATGTGAAGTTGATAATGCACACTCGTTGCCACACTACCTACGTAAACATTCTACCCATATCGCAGGTAAATTTTATAATACCATTCAGTATTCAAGGTATGTAATTTGCAGAAAAACGTATATAGGATTATCATTTGTTTAAGGTGGAAATATCAGCCCGGGATATTAGAAGCAGACTACAACAAAATGATGAAAAATCTCAAAACGTGGATATAGTATATAAAGGATCACTTACTCACACAGAAAACGAGAAAGCATCATTGAATATCCACGTGAGTTTATTATACCATATGAACTAGGAATGATATATGTTTGTTAACTATTATTTGCCAAATCTATGCTTCATCCTATCATGAATTTGATATAATCAATTTCTTCGCATATAATTAAAGGCAACGATCATTATTTTGTAGAGCTCGCCAAGTTCCACATCGGCAACAAGCTTTTTCTCAGCACAGGAAGATATATCAGGAACAGAGTCTACAGCATCTTCTCAATTAAATGTAACATTGCGTCCAAGAATTCAAACCGCTACGTCCCATGTGAATGACGATCAGCTAAAACCCATTGCAGAATTTGAAGAATCTAATTTTTTGGAAGGTTCTGTCACAGTGTACCTTCATGGTATCACAGTAGTGATAACACAAGATGTTAATGAGAATGCTCAAAAAATCGAAGTAGCGAGCTTGAACGTTACTGACTTATTCATTAACCTAGAATCGATTTCCAATCTACGCTCCCTATCGATATACATAGGAGATTTGCAATTAGATAATCAAATGTTCGACCAAGGAGGCTTTGACTTTCCTGTCGTTTTAATAAGTCAAAATCCACGTGTAAGAAAAGAGAAATCATTCTGTCTAAGCAATCGCTTCAACAATGATATTTATCAGATCAAAGAGAACTCACTAATTGCCATTGATTATCTTTGGGAAGTCGACGGACGAACAAGTGGTACGTGTACCTACATACTATATTACCGGCAAATGTAACCTGTACTTGGTGCGAGACTCGACCGGGTCTCTTGATATTAATGCTAAAATAATTGAATCTTTTTTTAGCTTGTAAAGAACTTCGAACAAGAGTATCACCTATCAGTGCTTACATAGAAGACACGTACATAACGCAACTTCTAGATTATGCAACAGCTCTGGTACCACCTTGTATTGTTATGCCACTGGATGGTGGAAAGAAAAATCAGTATCATACTTCTATGACTGTTCATATACCTGATTATATAATGATAGATGCTAAAATCTTAAGTACTCCATTGCGAATTCAAAGTTTTATAATAGAACCAGTATCAATTTTATTGAGTGTTCACACTTCCGTCCGACTCTATGTCGCACTGGATCATTCGCCATTATATTTTGGTACCTTTGAAAGGAAGAATCTTTTAACTACTCCGTATCGTCTTGGAAATGCATTTATAATGCATTATTTATCAGGCGCTATATTTGGAGCTGGTGAGAATTAATATTTCTTTATAATCGTGCATACTTTTATATGTTACTATTATTATATGATATTTAGGGTGGGTCGTTGGTTCCTTGGAGATTCTTGGATCGCCAGGAGGTTTAGCACAAGCATTAGGTTCAGGTTTAAGGGACTTCGTCTCTCTACCATTTCAAGGATTACTGCAAGGACCTTGGGGATTTTTAGTTGGAATTACACACGGATCTGCCAGTCTTATGAAACACGTCACCGCAGGTATTAGTTTGCTCGATAAGGCACGTTACGTTAGTTATAAGATTCTTAGATAAATGTATCAATTTATATTTAGGCACCGTGAATTCCGTTACGAAACTAGCATCCAGTGTAGCTAGGAATTTGGACAGATTAACATTGGATGAGGAACATCTTCAGCGACAAGAGGAATCCCGACGAATGCGTCCGCAGGGGATGGCGCAAGGACTTTATCAAGGACTCAGTGGACTAGGAATGAGTCTTCTTGGTAATAAATAAATACATGCTGTAGATTTTTAGTACATATTTCATTACACATGTTTTCCTTTTCCAAGTGACATACTATGTTTAGATATCAGTATTGCTTCTAAATATAGTGTAATTAATTAAAATGTTATATCAATAGCTGCCGTAGCTGGTTTAGCTCATCATCCTTTGCAACAAGTATGGTCAGGAGAAGCAACAACCAGGGGACTTGTAACAGGAGTTGGTCTTGGCTTAGTTGGAGTAGTTACAAAACCTTTAAGTGGTGCTGCTGAACTTGTCGCTCTTACTGGACAAGGATTGTTACAAGGTGCTGGATGGAATTCTCTACCATCTGTAAGTAATATTATTATGTAGATGCTCCAACTGCATAACTAGGAGTATCTTTTCTCAATCTATCTAAGGCAATGCTACTCAAAAACACACTACAGACGTTCAAAGAGAATTTATATATCATTGCCATATACTTTTACAGCCAAGACAAAGACCAGTTGTCCAATACTCTACTGGTAGCAATAACGCCTCTGTAAGATACGCTTGGCGCCTCATGCCATTACTGTCTAATGGTAATGATAGCATCCTACACGTAGCTAGTGCTGATCGCGTTATTCATCAAGGCAGCAATCAGGCAGTAATGTTGGTCCTAACACGACAAGCTTTACTATTAGTGGATGTCGTGGAAGATAGTGTCGAAAAGATATTCCCACTAAGTGAATTGACCAGCCTTGATCATCCATCAGAATCTACTATGCTCTGCTTATACTATCCACCTGCAGTTACTCAACCGGTTAGACCTGTTTCGCCAACAGAACACCACGAGGTACTTTGTTTTTGAATTAACTATGCTGTTAAATCAACGCCTAAGTATAGTCTGTATTTACTATCAAACCTTCTATTTTCTTTTTGTTTCTTAGATGGATCAAGAGATGAGAGCGAGAGTGGAGGAATTTGTACGAACGAGTAGTACGGGTTTAGGAAGTTTGCCAACAAATAGCGACGCACAATCTGATACATCTGAAATCGTGGCTCCACAGCCAGACGATACTCTGACATTTTACGTTTCTGCTGATTTACGTAATTATTTATTATCCTTAATTAATATAGCTAAACGTCAGAATCAGACTAGTGGTTTTATAGTTCTGTAACTTCACATGATTATAGATATAAAAATCAAGGGGTATAATTGAGCTACGAAACTTATACTGATGGCCTTTTACATGCAGGGTTAAATTTAAGCAAAATTTAGCCGATGAGCTGTAGATATGGTGAAGGAAATTACAATGCGAAATATTTCATTTTTGAACGTTTCAATGAACTTCGTTGATTATCATGTATCATTTAAATTGAAGGATTGATCATCCTTAGCATTATTTAATTATTTTCCCAAACATTTAAACTCTACCAAGGGTAATAAAACGTTGTTTTAAAAATCGACGTTTTATCGATAAATGTCCTATGCAATTTTCTATACTATACAAAATTTTTTTAAATTCCAAATGTGATATGTCGTGGGTAGTCAAATTATACTTATTTACAAATTATTTTGTATGGATAGTAAATCCAAGTTTACGTGTCTTAAGAAATTTGGATAAAAAATAATTATTTTGTTTCAAGTGCTTGTATGTCAGTTCTTTTAGAATTCTTACTCATTTTCCAAACATGCTACTATAAGTAAACGTTTCATGAAATGTCAATACTTTTAACTGGTGTACATTTGCGCTCTACATATTTTTCGGTATTCATAATTTATATATGTAAATATCACTGTATATTAAATTAATGAATGTTGATAGATAAGATTCATATATGAGCTATATGTGTGTGAAGGTATTATAGTAAAACATAAAATATAAAAGAAAATATTTTATACCATTGTCGCCCAAATATTCAGTTATATAATAAACTATAATCCATCCATGAGTTAAATGTATATGGTAGACATTATTATGGATATCTTCCTATGACTGCCTATACTAAAGCGTGTTCTACAATTCACATTCTATTTGTGCATCCACTATATTATTTTAAAACACAAGGAGTTTCTATAACGCGATTAATTATATTGGTATGTATTTACTGTTGTACATGGAAACATGCCATTGTTTTTAGACTGAAAATATTTCTTTATCTTGAATAATATATAAACTATGAAAATTTTATTATGTATTGGAATTATGTAAATATGTATGGGTTGAATGATCATGTTTTGGTAAATGTGCAGCAAAAATTGAAAATCGACATTTTCAAAAGTCCTTAAAGTATATCTAATTTACAAAAGTGATCTTAAGAAGAACAACAGGTTTACAAGACTAATCCCCGTTATCTTTTCTTTATATAAGTGAGTACACAATACAGTACATTTATTTATTTCATTCCTTTATTTACAGTAAAATAATATTTCATTTACATTAACTGTGTAACTTTTGTATATAGCTAGTAAACTGATCTTTATAAAATTGTATCAATATCATTGATGTATACTATATACTTATTATCAATATGCAGTATATCCTGTGTACATAAATGAAAGAATGTTATTAATCGTTGCTTAGAACAGTTTCACCGTCCTTTGAAGTAAACATGATATAAATTTTTTTACTTAATTCTGGACCAATTCTTCGAACGGTTGTAAGCGGCCCTACTGCTCTTCTTATCTATTGAAATAATAACCATAATTATATTAAATTATAACTATTCTGGACGAACACACAATTAGTGAAACTTTCAAAGAATTAAAGACCAGAAACAATCAAATGATTCATGAAATTTTTATTTTATTTAAAATTTGATAATGGACTTACAGGAATATCCTTTAATAACATTTCACCTTCCTCTGGCATGCAATTCATGTAAGCCTGTAAAAAAAAAGAATGAGGATTTTTGTTAAAGTATATCATGTATATAATATTCTACTGTATTGGCATGACCAAATTTTTTTTGCATCTTACTTCTAGAAGCTGCATAGGACTGGAGTATACAGAACAAATTGCATCAGCTGTTTCCAAACTAGACAAATTAAATTGACACAGTTGTTGTTGCCAAAGTCTTTTTAAACCATTACCATCCTTATCAACTTTGACTGTATCCCTGTTATCACCAGCAACATACCAATCAACCTTTTCTTCTAATGCTTGTCTCTTTTCTAATTTGTATGGAATTTCTGCTATTGCTTTTGTGTACTGATAAATCATCAAACTCAAATCTTGGGAAGTTTCTATTAATCTACTGTTTATGTTAGCTGTTATTTGAATTTCTGTTAAGCAAATTTCAAGATCTTGCCTAGATATTCTTGGAAAATCCCCAAATTTCTTGGTACTTTTATTTTTTCTATGTGAATTATTACTCACAACTGCATCTTTCACAGCGGCTCGTTTCAAATTTTTATAATACTTAAAGTATTCTTCTATTCCAAATATAACTAATGTTATCTTTTTCTGATGAAGTAACTCTTTAATATTTACAACCGCAGCACAAAAAGTATTACATGCAATTTTGTTAACTGTATCATCCCAATTCCAAATAACAATAACATGATCTTCATCTTGCATATTCATTCTCATACAAACTGTATTACTGTCATCTACATAATATTTTTCTACACTTCTTGTCCATCTTATACTTTGAGGAAGCAATTGTGACGTTGTATCATGAGCCAAATCAGCATGTTCTAGAGCAACAATAATTTCTGTATAGAATTCAAAATTGGCCAGACTCTCATCTATGATAACTTTCATAAATTTCATGCACTCTCCAGACTGAATATTCTTCATATTTCTAACAGTTACAACTTTCTGAGCTTTTATTTTAGCTGCATCTTCAAGTCTCTGAAGTTTTTCTGCTTTGAGTTTCTCTCTCTCATCGTGACCTGTTTTCATAGGTTTTTGAGCCTTACAATATTTTTCATTAGTATCAGAGGATCTGCCTTGGCTTTGGTATGAAGAACTGCTTGTTGTTTGAGACTCAGAAATCAAAGAGGTAGGCGGATGCAAATATTTCTTGGCTAGTACATCTTCAAGATTGTACTTACTACCAGAAGTGCACTTACTGAATCGAATGTCAGAACTATTCTCAAGTAACTTATAACTTCTTTGGCTTGCCAAATTGCTAGAACCAGAAGACTGAAATGCTGAATCGGAGCAATACTCCTTTCGCTTATTTGTTTTATCATTTTTCTCAGACACATAATCAAAGGGAACTTCAGGAAATTCATTATCATCCCACGAAGGACTCTTAGGAAAAACGCTCAAAACATCATTCTGTTGTAACAGCTCTTCTTTTCCAATTGTCGAAACAGAATCATCTGAATCACTCAAAACAACAACTTCACTCATGATTTTCAAACTGACCCCTCCTAGCCATGCTGTCAGTTGCAACAACCTAACTCATAATAACTTGCAATTGCAAGATGGAACACTGGCAAGGCTTAACACGCTATAGCTATTGGCCAATTGGAAATTGTGTATAACCAATAACATTCTTACTTTTTTTACCCATAGCAATTACAACTGACCACCAATCAAATTCTTCGCTTATATCCTGTTGTTGAAACTTATATAAAATTACTAAACAGAAATATTAAAAGTCAATGTGCACTACTAAAATGTTACAACATATTCATTGACACAATAATTAATATATTACTAATCAATCCACTAAAATAATTTATATCTGTATACTTCTGCTTTATATAAAATTAACATCCTTTGTTGAATGTGAATTGGTCTTCGGGCGTAAACCGGCGATTCCTTCTGAAAGCCCCTCTTCGATCCCTAGCGGAAACAATGACGTCATGAATGAAAGGTGTGCGATAAATCGAGACGGCATCAAATTCTGTGCTCAGAACGATTGTAAGATTATTGTTGGGATAGGCGAACAAATAATTTGGTCTAAGTGTCAAACTCGCTCTGGATAAAGCTGCTACGAATTCTCTGATATTTCATGAAGGTAAGCGATATAGTGATTAGAAACAAAGTACTCATTGTAATATTTATGTACCTGTGGAAGAGGGTAGGCATTTTTGGATGTGTCAATTCAAGTAACGCCTCTAGCCACTTATGTTTCATCGACGCCAAGCTTTTTATATTATACTTTTATTTTATGCAACTTTCAAGCATTCTCCGCTATAACTTCATTCTTTGACTGATGATTCATACTGAAAAAATTCTTATGTGTCGATGACGAATCATAGCTTCTGATCCTCCCTATGTTAACCTGATTGTGTCACGAATAAGAAATATGAGCTTTTATATAATTTTGAAAGAAGATTCAGTATTTCATTATGGAAGAAACAAAGCTTTATGAATGGTATCCATATTTCTGTTTGCAAACTACTGTAGATCTTCAATTATTATGGATTGTTGAGTGGCTATTACTTGGATGCTAATGCAGCATTCTTTTGTGTCAGTTACAATATTAATTTGCCGAAATAATAAATACATATAAGTTCAATGCACTTAGCAGTGCTATGGTGAAGACTTTGATCTTGTTCACCAAGACTGATAGTGTTTATTGTTTTAACTAAATTTCCATTTTGTTATACTTCCAGAATATCGTTCAGTAACATAATTTAATATGTCAGACCATTTTGGGCCAATAACTCTAAAATGGGATCCCAAAAATCTAGAGATCCGTACAATGTCAGTAGAGAAGACCTTAGAACCATTGGTTCTCCAAGTAACCACATTGGTCAATACAAAAGGTCCAAGCAAAAAGAAAAAGGGTAAATCTAAAAGGGCTAGTGCTCTAGTCGGTACAGTAGAAAAAGCTACAGCTAATTTTATTGAAAAAGGAGAACAAATAGCTTACGAGAATCCTGACATAACTGCCGAAATGCTTAGTGCTGTTGAAGAAGTAAGAAAAACAGGCGCTGCAATGAGCATCGCAGCTCGGTATGTTTTAATAATATCTTCAATGCATCATATATCAAATTATCAAAATATATTCTCCAATTTAATTTAGAAATAGTATTGAAATTAACAAATATTTGTTTAATAGAGAATTTTCAGAGGATCCTTGCTCCTCCTTAAAACGTGGTAACATGGTACGTGCCGCAAGGAATTTATTATCAGCAGTAACACGATTGCTGATATTAGCTGATATGGTTGATGTGCATTTGCTCCTAAAGTCCCTTCATGTTGTTGAGGATGACTTAGAAAAGTTAAAAAATGCATCATCGCAAGGAGAACTCTTAGAAAACATTAAGCAGTTTGGTAGAAATGCATCAGAACTCATGAATCAAGCTGCAAAGCGCCAGCAGGAACTGAAAGATCCCCAACTTCGTGATGATTTGGCAGCAGCCAGAGCCGTTCTTAAAAAGCATTCGACAATGCTTCTAACAGCATCCAAAGTTTATGTGCGACATCCTGAACTAGCTGCAGCTAAAGCAAATCGAGATTATGTTCTAAAGCAAGTTTGTGAAGCCGTCAATACTATCAACGATGTAGCCCAGGGTAAAACTCCCTCGGACGGTCAACATCCTTATGATGGACCTGGTGAATTGGCCGCTGCCCTGGATGACTTTGACGAGAGGATGGTTATGTCACCTCTTGCTTATAACGAAGTTAGGACTCGGCCAAGTCTTGAAGAACGTCTTGAGAGTATTATTAGCGGTGCAGCACTTATGGCTGATTCTTCATGCACTCGGGACGAACGCAGGGAACGTATCGTTGCCGAATGTAATGCTGTGAGACAAGCGCTCCAGGATCTGCTAAGCGAATACATGAACAATGTAAGTGCAATAAATATGATCCTTCTTATAACACAATTATACGTTAAACATTAATCATTTGTTTCATTATGAAAGATACTCCATGCGATGCAAATTCGCAGTACATTTATCAACTGATTTAAAAAATATCAATCATATGTATGTTAATATTTATGTGATCGTCTATCTTTCTTGAAATCATAGGAAAAAAAGACATCCTGAATTTTGTGTCATCATCGTAGTATGCATAGTAGACAATTATTTTAATTATGAAGAAACCAAAAGACTGTTTAATTTTATTTTACAAGTAGTCTATAACTAATACAGATACAGTTATGGTGAACGTAATTATCATAGCTACATAAGTGTTTGTGGTACATTCATTATATTCATTTGTTTTTGTTGGCGATGGCAGTTACAGCTCGCTCGGGGTGGGAAAAGGGTAAATATTCAAGATCACCCTATGTGTTTCCTGCATTTATGTTTGATATATTATTTGTTCATTAGAATTTATTCATCACCGCTCTCTGAGTGTTCATATCTGTTCACACATGCTCACTCTTACTATATTCACCACTAAATCATTTAGGAGATCGAAACACACATTCAGCTAGAATTGGCACTAATCAATATGTTTTTTATGACGTGTGTACGCTCTCACAAATGCTTCACTTGATTTTTTACACACTTAACGAACTTCCACTACTTCCACTTTAGTTTAAAGTACTTTATTTTCCTATATATAAATACATAGAGTACAATTTCATAATTAGTCAAGCAGGACCTATGAAAGACTTCAGTTACATCCATTCTATCTCCATACAATTACATATGACAGTAGATCAGTTATGATTGTTATTGCTATCTCATTTTATTATTATTATTTTGCACCGGTATAGAACAAATACGTTATTCCACAACGATTATAGGATCCTATCAATTATTCTATTCCAAAATGATGTTCAACTATTATTCCTGAAACATTAGTAATACTAATTCACATCAAGTACTTATTTTGAAACTAATGACGAACAAGAAATAATTGGCTACTTATTTATGTGTCCGAAACAAATAATATTTTCAGAAACTCAACATTCATTTAGAAATGTGATAATTAATGATTTGCAGCAGCAACCCGATCTACTATGCTTTTACAAATGTTTGCTCTCACATAAATGTAATTAATATTGCAGAATGATTTGTTTGTGTGATATATGAATACTTTAAATGCCAGACATATAAAGAAGAGAAGTTGGTGTTACATGTTTTCAATATGTATCCCTACTTTCACTACTATATTGTTAAAATCATTCAAATTTTGACAGATGGGTGTTAAGGAGCAATCGGAGGGCTTAGAACGAGCAATAGACCACATGTGCAGGAAGACTCGCGATTTGCGTAGACAGTTGCGTAAAGCTGTGGTCGATCATGTATCAGACAGCTTTTTGGAGACGAGTGTACCTCTTCTGGTCCTTATTGAAGCTGCGCGTAATGGCAGGGACAAGGAAGTCGAGGAATATGCATTGGTATTCACAGAACATGCAAACAAATTGGTTGAGGTAAGCTTCCAATTCAAAGTTTTGGGCATCGAATGTATTCCATTCTCGCACACATTTAATTTTTTTGAATTGTATTTAAACAAGCTGCATATGCTGCATGAAACTCCAACACCTAACTGAACGATCACAGTATTATTGGAACTAGTTGTGTGGATCAACTCAGAACAGTAACTCTCTATTAAAACCATTTGCTTGTTTGCATTAGGTTGCAAATTTAGTCTGCAGCATGTCAGGGAACGAGGACGGAGTGAAAATGGTGCGTTACGCAGCAGCTCAAATTGAGAATCTTTGCCCGCAAGTTATAAACGCTGCCCGTGTATTGGCTGCACGTCCCCGCTCCAAGGTAGCCCTTGACAACATGGAGGTATTTCGCCAAGCATGGGAAAATCAAGTACGTGTCCTGACCGAAGCCGTCGACGACATCACAACCATTGATGACTTCCTGGCTGTCTCCGAAAATCATATCCTCGAGGACGTGAACAAATGTGTTCTTGCTCTGCAAGAAGGTGACGCAGATACTTTGGACAGAACAGCTGGGGCCATAAGAGGTCGCTCTGCCCGGGTATGCAACGTTGTCCAAGCTGAAATGGACAATTACGAACCGTGTATATACACAAAGAGAGTCTTGGAGGCGGTGAAGGTCCTCAGGGAGCAAGTAATGCCAAAGTTTGCACAGAGAGTGGAGGTTGCCGTAGATGCTTTGGGCAGTAATCCGGCAAAGGATGTGGATGAAAACGATTTCATCGATGCTTCTAGACTAGTTTATGATGGCGTTCGCGAAATTAGACGCGCAGTACTCATGAACCGAGTAAGTACTATTACTGGAGACCAATATTTATTCGACCTACTACATTCTATACTTTTTCGTTATATCCATTCCGAGCTCTAATCATAACCTTCCATCAATCATTACAGGCGGACGAAGATCTAGACCCGGAAGACGTTGAATTGGACGAACATTACACCCTAGAGACTCGTAGTAAATCTAGCGCTCAGACCGGCGAGCATGGTGTAGATGAATATCCAGAGATCAGTGGAATCACAACGGCTCGTGAAGCCATGCGAAAGATGCCAGAGGAAGACAAACAGAAGATTCTTCAGCAAGTAGAATTCTTCAAGAGTGAAAAGTTGAAGTTCGATCGCGAAGTGGCTAAATGGGATGACGCAGGAAATGATATTATTGTACTCGCTAAACATATGTGTATGATTATGATGGAGATGACGGATTTCACTCGTGGTCGCGGACCACTTAAAACAACTATGGACGTTATCAATGCTGCTAAGAAAATTTCTGAAGCTGGCACTAAGCTCGATAAACTCACTAGGCAAATTGCTGATCAATGCCCAGAAAGTTCAACCAAAAAGGATCTACTGGCGTATTTACAACGTATTGCACTTTACTGTCATCAGATGAATATTACAAGTAAAGTCAAGGCAGACGTACAAAATATCAGTGGTGAACTTATTGTATCCGGTTTGGACAGCGCCACATCCCTTATCCAAGCTGCTAAGAATTTGATGAATGCTGTGGTACTTACCGTTAAAGCATCCTACGTCGCGTCCACCAAATATCCACGACAATCCACAGTTACGGTGAGTCTTGCACAATTTATTATTTAAATAAAACATCAAATCTTACATAAGCAAAAATTGCTTCGTTCGATATTTAAGCTAAATATATGGTATTTTTAAACGACGATTATCTAACAAATATGGCGCTTTAGGTACCCTTATACATTGTTATCTTTTTAGTCAGCAGAATCTAAATAGTTATTAGTTCTATTATCAAATACGATATTAGTCAAGTGATAACGAACAAACATAAAAAAAAGGAGGATTGCAAATGCTGTATAGGAGTATAGGAGTTCTGCAATGAAAGTAATGCAAATGTTGGAGCATTGAAAAGTTTTTTGCTAGGAAAGAGATTAAAAATCTGGCCTTAAATTGTTTGTAGACAATTGAAGACAATGGAAGTGAGATACGATGGCCACGAGAGCCGTACCTGCTCTACCTACCCGTATCCCACAGCCTATCTATTCTCTACTCCGTTACACTGGTATACACAGAAATAATCACAAGTTTTAGGGCTGTCTTCATATTTGCGCTAGTAATTTCTTTAGCGATGTATAAACAGCTAAAGCATTTAGTTTTGTAGCTTAATCCATTTAAAACTATCCCTACAGTAACAGTTGCATTCACGAATCACACAAAATGAATTCTGTCCAAACACAATCTAAAAAAGAATCATTGCTATTATTTTACAATAATAGCAATATTAGTTTCATTTTCCAAGCAATAAATTAAATATCTAAATGCCTTCTAATATATTACTATATCAGGTAGTCCTGATACAGATAACCACTTTCTCAGGTACATAAGATACTGTAACTACTTTTCATTAGGCTACTTTGGTATAGTAAATAATACCATTAGTATTACTTACCGTGTAAAATTGCTGATAAAAGCTTTATTTGTTGTTTACTAACTGTTGTGGATGACACAGTATGTAAGTATAAGATCATATTAATATTATATCAGTAGATTGTGTGTACAAATAGCCTGTACAGTAGCTTTAATGCAATTACAGTTTTACATCTGTATTAAAACTACGTACCATTTATGTCCCAATATTTCTTGATCTTTCAACAATGCTAAATTCGAATATGAATAATATTATTTCGTCACTAACCATTAAAATAGAAATATAGGAAATCTGCTGGATATAATATCTTCCCAGCAAACATAACCTCCTCTCTGCATAAACCAGTCAGGATGGTATATATATCTGTCATGTGCATTCAAAGATAATTCAAGTCAAGAAGCACCGTTAACATATATTTACTAACGACAACTTAATGTTTTTGTTAAACAGTCTCCTATTGTCGTATGGAAGATGAAAGCACCGGAAAAGAAGCCGCTAGTACGTCCTGAACGACCAGAAGAAGTCAGGGCAAAAGTACGCAAAGGATCACAGAAGAAAGTGCAGAATCCAATTCATGCTCTGTCCGAGTTTCAGAGTCCGACGGAAAGCGTGTAAGGTTTTATTTACGGGTGACTAATTAAGAAAATTACTAGCATTACCAAGAGATAGGCATGCAGAATGTTCTATCTTCTACGAATCATAGTGTGGGCTACGAATAAAGGGCAGTGTCGTCTGTATATCCGGTGTATACGATATGCCGGAATGAAAATGTGAAAAGAGTATATAACGACGAGGACCACTACTTCCTTATAAACTATAATAATCGTTTTATGCGATTTGAATCATATTAGCACATGCCTTTTGTAAATTCCCAGGGGGCCTTCAATGCAAGAAAGAAAAGCTAAAGAAAAAAAATAAGCAAGATAAAACGGCATTCGTGCCGTTTGCTGCAATCTATTTACTCACGGAACTGAAAGTAAACGATAATTGCCTAACCTATTCTGCTTGAAAATAGGACACTCTGCATATTTAGGATGTCACAGTTAAGATGAAATTTTTTAAATTCGTGTCAATGATAAACTCATGTTAGTCCGTCTATTTAAATGGATGCACGATAACGACCCAAGTATTACCGTATCGAGGTAAAATAATAATATACTGGACGTACGTTTAATAGTTATCGACGTAATGCTAATTCACTAGTTTTGTTGAACGACACGATCATTCTTATTTTTTTCTTTCGACAATGAATTGAGCTTTCATGTATTTTTCTTTATGACACGTTCTAACGTAATCGTAATCATTCTCGTATTACGTTTATCATATTAATTCTTAATTGATATACAATAGACGTTTCGGGGTTCTAATGAGGGGAAATCTGAAATATTCGCTGCTTCTTAACTTGCGATTTCGAATTTGACATGGACAAATTTAAGATACCGAACTACCGAAAGAAGCTGAAAAATCAGAGAGCCGATTAACAAGTTATTATAATTTCACGTGTTGCTTTGTTAACGTTAACTATGTTACATCGTCCGACATTTTTATGTCAAGAGGCAACAGTTCCTTATTGTACATTTTCTCTGAAGCTATTCCTTTTGCTATTGTAACGCTCATGCTCAAGGATGCTGCAGTTAGTTCTTTCTCCAAAACTGCCATCTATTTCTATTCCCCAACATCCAAGCGTGTCGCAAACAAATTTGTATCTCTTTTTTTTCATTGATACCCATTTCAGACAATAATACACTGATACGTTACAGATACAATAATAGATAACATTTTTCTTCGCTATTATAACACTGGGTTGTAATCAATATTGAGACAGATAACGAATAGAAGGATTCATATAATCTTCATTCGTTTATCAATTATCTTGTTTAATTATTCGCTCCTTAAGTATTATCATCAGTGCTACCGATGCAGCCCAATTTTTTCCCTCGAAGTAACTTTCTAAGAAGAAGCGTCACGTTATCTTCTTCTCTTCTTCCTATTTTTTTCTTCTAGACAAATATATCTTTCATACAAGTTGCATGCGACGACGCTTTTAAGTGTGAACTGAATGATGAGATAAATATAGGCTCAAATACGTTTCCATTGCATATAAGCAGTACAGTGATACTTTTTTGATACGTATTTAAAAACAATTACCAAGCATTCTCTGAGCATCGCTTATTATTATTAATGTTATTATTGCGTTCTTCGATTTCCATTTCTCATACGCATTGTGAGTCGAGAATCGTGAAACACGATGTTCGCACTTGAAGCACTGGATACGTCGTTGCGTTGTATATTAAGCGTATAAAATAATATTACTTCAACAGCAGTGACAACACGTAATAAACATGAAACTTTAAGTTATGCAGCATTGCATCCTAATCAAGAGACTGCTGATCAAAGTATTTAATGTAATTGTATATAAGTGAATATAATTTTATATTTATGGGTGAAGAATTATTTACAAAGTCTTTTATATTATATAGAGAAACATAACATTCTTCTCAAGAATACTTGTACCGACCTTTTGCTCGCTCAACATCAGGAGATCTCCTAAAGAGTTCTATGATTCAATAGCAGGGATATACAAATATTTTCGTATAATCTCTAGCCAAACAATGTTCTAACTTTTGTACATTTTAAGTCAATTCTTTTCCATTTTTTTTTTTCTTTATATTATTCAAATGATGTGTATTAGGCTTGATTTAAAAATGAAGATAATCTATGTAACAGGTATTTCAAGGTTGTCTAACGATTTTCATGCGAGAATTGTGCTCAAAATTACGTCTACACGTTTTCCCCCTGTATAGAGGAGAAGTTTTTGAACTTTTGAATATACTGTGCACATTTCCATTGATATAGGACAATTGTCCAGGGCAATACAGACACTGTATGATATGTAGAATTGTATTTAAAAAATAATGTTTGTATGAAATTTAAAAACAAAAGGAGAGTATTAGAACTAAAACATAATTGACGACGGTTGTCGACATACTAGTATTATTGCTCACTGTGTAAAAATTGCGAGATTTTACAAACAAACAAACAAAATAATCTTCTAAAGCGTCTCCTAACTCAAAGCGTATCACCGCTCGTTCGAGTATAACAATCACGAAGCAAAGTAGAATGATTTTTTTGATCAAGTACTTAATCATTCATTTATACTTGTATGGTCATTGCGAAAAAAAATGATTGTATACAGACGACGTGTTATAAACGTTCACCAAAGTTACGTCATCGTTCAATTAATTCGTACGTACAATACTTTTCATAATACAAAGTCTCCCAATTAACCCCCAACCTAGATGTCAGAGATTTGTAATTGCTTTTATATTGAATTTCGTAAATGACACTTCTCTATCACATATCACTCATTTTTTGTCCTGTGAAAATGACCAACAAACATTACCGTTGATACAATCTAGTAAAAGTCTTTTTGAAATACCTTTAACAGTGTGTTTAGGCAATAATGTTAAACGATATCATTTTTCAAATCGCAAATATGAATTTGTAAGATGTAAGGAATGAGATCCTTAAAGACACGGCGGCAAGGGGTGTAAAACCAATTTTTGTGAAGAAATAAAAATTACAATGTAACTTAACGATTGTATCTTGGCTCTCATTCCATTTTAGACGAATATTTAAAGCAGCTGAGAATTTTTTCAAACTAAACAGTTCACGTAAACTTTGATCATTAATTTCATGTACAGTGTATTTCAAAACAAGGTTATTCCGTAATATCCCAATTATTCTTTTTCTGCGACCGTTAACGACTCAATCAATATTAAATGAAAAACTTTTCGAGCAGTCAGTGTTTATGCATCAAAAACACACTGCGACCAAATAATTTTACGATATAAAAAATTAAACTGTATACAGGTGCATCGTGCAAATGTTTTGAAATACATTGGTACTAATTTATCGTTAAATATAATAGGTCACGTGATAAGAACATATGGAAGATCACAGTATGTACACGTAATAGCTTATCGTAGAAATAAGTAGTCGTTGATATGCTGCCAAATATAAGGTGATGCTTTCCTGATAATAACAAAAAAATTAGATGTATACATATATATTATTTTTTCGGTAGTTTTTGAACATTCGAAACAACCAAGTACATGCACTGGTATCGACATGAAAAAAAAATGAAAGAAAAGAAAAAGAATACTTCTTCCACATTTGTACCTTTCTACATGCTTAATTTTTGGACTTTGATAAGAGGCGATTATTTATTATTACGTTTAATTCGCGAGGGAAACACTAATTATAGTTCTTGCTCTTATAGGTCGACTGTGTATCGAAGTAAACATGAAAACAATACATTAAGCCCGCATAACATTTGAATTATTGTAGAAACCTGCTGTAAACTATACTATGTATTCACGAATGGGTCAAACAATAAACTTTTACATATACTCACCGTGTAAATGTAAAAGTGATTCGCACCCTCCATTTTTTTCAAAACGATTTTATCTCCACAGATAATCAGAGAAGGAAAAGTGTCAAAGGGATATAAGCGAAGATAAAAAGAAGAATACGACACACAGCAATTACGTTTTAGGTCTATTTTAATACGTACATTCTGTAATATATGTATGTTCATGCCACAGGTTAAATGTTATGTAAAAGAAAATCCGAAAAAATGAAGTGAAAAAAATCACAAATGCCAAAACTTACGGACGAAGACAAAGTGTGTGTTATAATAGTTGCTAACTGTATAAAATAGCACGATCTACTCTAAGGCAACGTTCCTTTTTTTTTTTTTTTTTTAATCATTGGTGTAATCGTTTCAACTTATAGTCGTAAGATTTTTTACGTCAGAAACAACCACACGTAGAATCCCATACGCCGCTGTTTTTTTAAAAACGTTGTGACATTCACCATTTAAGTTCGAGTATTGGTTTTTTTTTTGTAATTTAATTTTGCGACTTTTGTACTTTTTTTCGTTTTGTTTGTTCAATCAAAAACCAGTTGAAAACGTCTGAAACGCACAAATTCACGAGTGGCAAATAGTTAATACGTGAAAGGCCCAGTAGCACGTTAAATTACGTGATACCTTTCGGAGATGTTACTACAGACTTATGTAAAAAGAAAAAGACAATTTTTCCAACTGGTGAGTTTGTGCGTATTAGTCCTTTTTGGTCTATTAAATTCATTTTGTCACGTCCATATGTCACAGTCAAGATCCACGACTGAGTGGAGATCTTAAATGTGAGAATTGGACAGCGACACTAAAGTCTAATATATAAGCGTTTACATCATAATCGTTTGTTTATCAATACGGTAATTTACAATCAAAATTCATTACTGATGAAGATTAAAAATGTCAACAGTAGACATGTGACCATAATTATTATACATGTTTTTTTTTTTTTTTTTTTTCTTCACATTGACAGACACTACTCTATATTATTTAGTTTTACGATGATCGCATGGTGTACGGAAATCTCGATGCAGTCTGTCAATTCAATCATTTGCGTGACCAACAAGCGAATTCACGTGGGATTAGCGGCATTATATTTTATATTACAAATGGATATCGCTCGCCTCTTTATATGTAATAAAAGGCCAGAAAAAAAAACCGTGGGCCTGTAAAATAGAGAATCCAGTAAACCGGAAAGCAAAATTTTCTGCATAATAAAATGAAGAATTTTCATATATTCTAAGTAACACACTATATTCCATATACACATTTCTTCTGTTTCTTTCTCTCTCTCTTTCTTTGATCGCAGTCCCACGCCCACGCTCATCCTAGGTCATGATGAAAACACTTCATGCCACGTGAAGGGAGACCCAATGAAATTATGAGTACAGTAAATAAAAGTAGCGCGACTTTATTCTACATTGAATAATGATCGCAAGACAACATGATGCAAACAATGATCTTTTGTCATTAGGAACAATTTGCGGAAGAAACAACTCTATCATTGTAAATACGTACATTAACAGGTAATAATTCTTTAAAGCCTAGGAAATAAATCTTTATACAATGATCACGTGGATGGCAACGTGTCTTGATCATCACCTTTCTATCTTGAATCGCAAAAATTGCATTTTTCAAATATTTATAAATTAACTGAGACAATAGATCGACATGAAATATCAATAACTAAATATAATAATGGAAGACTATTTATAGAAAAAAAAAAAATTAAAATTAATCTTGAGCGACATTATCATTTCAAGTATGGGTACCAAAATGTGTACCATAAAGAATTTGCATTTCATATTGCTAAGTGATGTGCATAGGTGATTATTAATGATGATTACGTTTGTCGAAAAAAAAAAACCAAAAAAACGACTTATTGCGATTCAAGAAAAACTGAAACGTACACTCACCATTTACACTGTTTCATGATTCGATAGTAATTAATATTTGATGGCCTACAACCTATAAAATTTCGAAGTAGAATTTTTATAGAAACTCTTCTAGAAAGTAAGTAAGCAATGTCCTGACCCTTATTGTTACCAAGGAGAGTTGCTGCCAAGAGAGTTCCTCGTCGCAGACTCTCAATAGAAATCTCCAAAAGTCTACATAAGAGAATGTACTAACAGAGAACCTAGAATCCGTATACATAAAAGACTCTCTTTTGGCCATAGTAACTCATTGAAAATTAATTGTGATCGAAGTTGAAATTAGTAAGAGTCCATACTGACTCGAGATTTTCAAAGCCGTCCACACCGTTATTCGATATTGTTTTCAATATTTTTTTATCTTTTTTTTTCTTATACGAATTAAATCGTAATTTTTACATTTTCGATTTTTGACTCGTAGACATGAGATGATACTTCGTGTCGTACAGTTACGTGTCCATTGTGTGGTGTTAATATGTTACGTTAGACGGAGGAGCTGTTAGATAAATGAGAAAAACCGTTATGCTTCGACGATACTATATGCACATCTTGTTTTTCTGTGTGCACAATACAATAATTATCATTGCACAAGACTCGTTGCAAAAGTGAACGCAATTACAATTCGACTAAGTTTCTCTTTTTGCTTTATAGCGAGGTTCAAGAACTTGATAGAAACTGTTTAAATAAAT
This sequence comes from Calameuta pygmaea, assembly GCA_031762395.1. Lineage (NCBI taxonomy): Eukaryota > Metazoa > Arthropoda > Insecta > Hymenoptera > Cephidae > Calameuta > Calameuta pygmaea. The sequence goes on from JASANN010000387.1 coordinate 1,164,959, forward strand.
GGTACATTACCAACTGCGTCGAGTCATCCGCTAAGTACATTGGCAAAAGTAGTAAACGCGTGTGCGCAACGTTAATACCACAAATGTTTACCTTTTGCAACCATCCAATAAATTTTAATGGAATCATGCAAAACGATTTGTGTTAAAAAAAAATTACGTAAATAAGAAACGTATAGTTTTCTAGAAATTTACTAGGGTTCCCAGATATCATCTATCCAATTCCCCCCTTTACCTATTACCAGCAGTATAACTTTTTTGTTGTATTCACGAATAACTGTGTGCCGAAAATCACGTTTGTGAGTAATGCCAATGATTATAAATTTTGCCGAAATTCATTGTGAAATAGTATAAACAGGAACGTAGAGATATTCTAATTTAATTTTTGCCATCTATGCGTGTGCGATATCTATCGCCCGTTGACTTACTGAACAAATTAATAGACGGATATCAATTTTCTTGGTGATTTTGTTGTAATGGGTTCTCTCCTATAAAAAACATGAACAACACACGCTTTTACTTAATATTACATAAATTGATGTCATTAATTTCGGATAATGTGTAACCGTATCGCTTTCATGTCGACGATTAGGCACTCATTCGTCTATTTGTACATACGGTCGCTGGCATGTATCTAACGTTTTCCAGTCTAGACACCTGATAGACTGTAGCTGATGGACTCCAGGTATCTCTGCAGCCCATTTGTGGCTTATATCCGTTATAAGGGAGACGAAGCTCTTCTACGACGACTCAGCAGCAACCTCAGGCGGCGTACTTACTGCTGTCGTTGGCGGTTTAAATGAGGGTACAAATTCTGCCGCATTTGGATTCAGTGTACTCTAAAAACGAAGGACGCATTCGGACATTTAAGGTCAACGTACGGAAGAGTCCTTGGAGTGATTCTGTATCCAAATTCTCTGACTGAATTATAAATCAGTGGTGAATTGAAGAGATTGTCCTGAAATTATTACCTGTTTGGCAAGGTCATCATGTACTCGTAGGCCACCCAGTTGCTGGCAGAGGTCAACCCCATTATTGTCAGGAGTACTGGTAGCAGTGGACCAAGCCGTTGATGTTTGATTTCTCTGGTGCTGCCTTTCTTCTTCTAACATTGCTTCCAGGCATTCCTCCATCAGCTCCTCCTCCTCGAGCTGTTGGAGTACCTATACAAAGTGTGTATTGCATTGTACAAATACTTGTTTCATTAAATTTAATATCAGATGCTGTTAAAAGATACCTCTTTGTCAAACTCCTCCTCGTTTTCCATCCACATATACTCTGAAAAGTCGCCATCTGCTACCTGAGCATCAGCTTCTTCGTCGATGTTGTCCAGATAGGGAATTATGCCACTCCCATGTCCATAATACCCATTCCCTGAGCCGCTGTTTGGGATCTTCATTTTCATACCAGATTTATATTCAACACTAAAACACATTTTAGATACCCAAAATGATCTCAATGAACTTTTGTCAATTTTTCTCTTCTCCAGACAGAGTACAAGTCTCACAGAATACAAACACTGTCACAGGTATTTTATCAGATTGCTGGAACAAAGTAGTATCTTGGAACCAATGTTACCAAGAAAATTTTGGTCTATTCACACATACAATGAAAAATATTAATTTGGTTAATATTTTATAGATTGGATTTCCAAATTATATGGAAACAATAAAATTCTTATTTACGGAGAATGAAGTTAGTAATAAAGATTCAGATGTATGTAAGTTTAAACAGTCTCTAAATTTATTATATTTAATTTGGAAGAGAAATCCAATGTCTAACAGCACTACACTGAGTATTACTGAGCACAAATGGGAACAGAGTTAAAATCGCTGTGGAAGCGGCCTTGCAGAGTCCGTTTTAGCTACAAAAAAACACTGGTAATCACAGACATTCTGTTGGTATACACAAAACGTACATCCAGTAATGTCAAGCACTGGAATTCAAATCTATACAGACAATAAAGGAAGTGAAAAGGAAATTGAAGACACTTAAGAAGTCAAACAAGATTATTTGAATCCGTAAAATTTAAGAAAAGGGAGTCGACTGGAATGAATAGTGAAAATACGTTCGGTATTGTGTGGCAACATTAGAAACCATCGACAAGAAGAGGGGCAGCCGTCTATTTGTATGCGAGGAACATACAAGGCAACGTACAAGATAGAATGGAAACAGAACTGACGGTCAAGTCCTCGATCAAATCAAGAATGTTGAAAGGTTGCCGACGAAATACAACCTTGGGCCTCTCGAATCGCCTTGAAAGAAGCAGCAAAATACGCGAAACGCCGCTGTTCTGAATCCACATATGGAAACGTCGAAGAACGATGTAGAACTCGCGACTTGCCATTCGCGGTTGTCTTTTAATATTTACCTTCAATTTGGTGCCAAAACGCGAGAGTTACAAGAAATTTAGGGCCGTCGAATCTAACGATTCATACTAAACGAGAAAAGTACAGATAATCACTTGACAGATCAGGTAGGGAGCAACCATTTTTCACTGTCTCACTCGCAGTGACCGCGGAGCGCAACATTTTTGTTAATCACAGCTCAGCGGTGCACGCATTACACTCGACGGCCTCTTAAAAACTCGATATCTTTCACATTTTACAAATGAACTTGTACCTACCTTCTGATAACTCCCTCTGAGATGATTTCACGTATAAAATACGATTTACGCAGTTAATAAGCAAAATACGTGTCACAAAACACAAATTAGCGGTTGAAGCGATGCCGCACAGTGCTGCCACCTTGTACATTTATGCATTGGCGTCAACATAGTGGGTGGAAAATATTACTATTCTAGGTCACTTGTTTCTGATTTTTGACCCATGGATCCGTCTGTTTGTCCGTTTTAAATGACTAAAGATGTCATATATAGCAAAAGTATATCTGAATTTTATGTAAATTTAAAAACCTAAGGTTCATATCTGTGGATGAGAAATTTGTACGCACATCTTGTCATAGCGTAACGGATATTTGGATTTTCAAACTCGGGATACTAATAAAAAAGATAAATATTTTTCAGTATATCAATGTTTCTAAAATCTTGTACGTGCCTTTAATACATTAGCACATAATAAGACATTATTAATATTTTTATTTATCATTTTCATCGATTGTAAGTGAAATAACTTCTAGAAATAAAATACCATTAAGCCTTAATCACAGGATGTGGAATATTAGTACAAATTTTTACGTTTCTAATTCCATATTACAGCTATAAAAAGTTACTAAGTTATATGTTATTTACAATAAAATTAAATTGATAAAACTAAACTGTTTATTACTCACTACATTGAACGTAGATACACAATACACTAATAGAGTAAAATTTTAAAAAGTATATATCTGGTGAACATAGCAAGGAATTCTTTCGTACGTAGACATATTCTTACATATCTAGAAGAAAACTCTTGTTAAAAACGATCACATATACATATGTATCCAAAAGGTGGAATGATCCAGATAATATTCATGACTGCATTCAATTCATCTCAAAATTGAAGGACCTTACGCCTATGCAAGGCCGCTGAACCGATCGACATGGTGGTAAGCCAATGAACGAACTGAAGTAGAGAGATTCAAGAAAGTTACTAAACGACATAAAAGTCTATCATCATAAATTGAGACTTTACTGAAAATGATTTAATAAGTTGAGAAATATATCAAACAAAATTTCGTACTAATGTTGAGATGTAACCAGATACACAGTGGACCAAATTTCACAATAGTAAGGATTGACTAAAGTAGTACTATTTACATTGGATCAGATGGTGTGTGATTGGCCGAGAGGTCTGACGTGCGTGTGTTGACGTTTCATCAAAACAAAGCACCGTCTCGCAGCTCGCTGGCATTTTATTGCAACAATCCGTAGCAAGTGTGTCGTCTCCTGCTCGATTTAAGAAGTGCGTGACAGTCAATTGGTGATATCCGTATTGGGGAGTCAGTTCGCTTAGTGGAGGAACGCGATGTCGTCAACCGCCAAGTTTACTGCGGACGAGCTGCTGGGTGGTGAGTTTTGAAAGATCTTTTACTACGAGATTCGTAGGCAGCTGTCATTCTGACACCGCGGCCATTTCGCGTGGCTTCGTTCAACACGTAAACAAACGCAGCCTCCCTACTACTTCTTTGCGTCGCAATTACCGCTGTACGTTAGTTGACACCGTTGAACTTGAGCACATCGCCATAATCATTTGCTACGCATTCACCTGAAAATAAGCTTTTATATGTGCATCATTGAATATTCACTTGATAAAATTACAATATCGGATGATTCACTGACGTGTCGCGACTCGTTTCAACGACCATTTCTTTTAGCTGACCGGCGAACTCCAAAAATGCACGCCTCTGTAAATTGAGTAGGAATTTTAATTCTCTAATTATTCAGAAATATATCGTAATCTTCTCTTGGCAATCTCGATGGTATTTTTTTCGTCTAATGGCGTACATGATACAATATTGTCAAAAATATTTGAAAGACTCGCGCGTCTGTACAGCTTGGAAATATATTCTGATCTGTTGAAGATATTAAAAGAGGCGTATTAATTTTTTATTAATTTACTGTTATCGATATATCAATGTTTGCTAAAAATCCTGTGTGTAATGACGATACCACACACGCAATATGTGAAAGCAAATGGCGAGGGAAAACACGGAGATTTCGAGGGCGCAAATATCATTACAAATACTGTCCTTACTGTCATATTACCACAGGGAATATGTAAAATGATACATACAATTTAGAAAGATTTGCCATTCATAGGCGTATACGCAAAACTTGTGACGAAGTGAGTAAAAATAGACTGGTTCGTTAATATTAGCAAGTCAAAGAGAAATTGTTTGCATAAAGATTTTAAAAAAATTACACGAGTAATGCAGACATGGCGGACTTGATTCTTCTCGTTTCTCTTCTCTATTCTGCTCGTAAATAACTAGTTACAATTTTAGGAGAATCTCAGAGCAGAATCTTATTTTTTCTTTGAAAGAATCTTTTATGTGCGACGCACTCCGCCATGAGTACATTTCACCGTCACGTATTCAATTCGCAAAAGATTATGACAAGATTTCTCTGCCTGTAGACATTGTTATTGTATGTCATGATCCACACTTATTTCGCAGCTACGATGTTTACCTCGAGACTGAAAGATTCGCAAGTTTCAAATCGTAACTGCTTCTCAAAACAAAAGAGGTATCATTCTCTCTTCGTCTTACGAAGTTGATATCTGTCTGTATCTGTATAGGTATGATATCGCATTATCATACCTATTATCATAAATAAGATAATTAAGTACTGAAAAGTACACGGTATTGTTTTACCTTCTTTATGAAACGATGACAATAAAAATTCAAATATCTAGCTCTAAAAGTTACCAATGAAACTATTTAAATATACTAAAAACAATGACCATTTCCTGTTCATAATTATGAAAGATGTTTCTAAAGTACCAAGTAAGATTCGAATGGTACTTGACAATCTGATTATAATAACACGTGACAGAGCATACCCACATGACTGTGTGTTATTAAAAATTCTCAATCGACAATCCTTAATCCACTCAATCCTACAATCATCGGAACAAATGCCATTACTGTTGCTAATCTCTAGAATTAATGTCATGCAAATCTGCGTCGAAATATGCTAACAACGCGAACTACTTTTCTAGATGAAATTAGAGACTAATACACCAGTGCGGCTGATGCTTCACGAGTCACAGCTTTTTATAGCTTAGTAGGAATCTAGGCTACACACTGGTCACGCTACAGAATGACGAAAAATATGACGTAGTTAAAGAAATTCAGAATATCATCACAGCGTCTTTATCATAGGTGATTAAAAGGAAATATAAACTTTCATCCAAGTTAATCATCAGTATCATGGTCATATGAAAAACAATGATCGTACTGATGGATCCCACTCTTCCAGAGTTCCATTCTTCTTTGTCTCTATGCGTAGGCATAGTACAGCATTGTATTATTACCGTCACCACGTGTGCGCTCGGATGTTTATCGCGCGAAGGTTTCTAATCGATATTTGATCGACGGTCATAGCAGTGAGTTTAACTGCGCAGGTTTACCTATTTAGATAAAAAAAAAATGACGGCTTCTTTGAGTACCTTCTCGATAACATGAATTGTAAATGTAGCGAAAAATTTCATGACCACTTAACAGCTAGCACCTCTGATGACTTAGATATACGTATACATATTAAGTATGAAGAACGATACTCTTAATAACTGTGGATGTTTTTGAGTATTCAAATTTCAAAGCAAATAACAATGGCAGCGAAGACACTTCTTTTTCACGGTCTTTAGAAAGAATAATTTCCTCGTGGATTTCCTGTAATATTAAATGGCGATAGCGGTTCTACGCGTGTTTTAACGGTCATATAATACATACAGCAAAAATGCCTATCGACACGCTTTCCATTCTGTGATACGAGATGCAAGTCATTCTGATAAACTCATTGCACCAGTCTGGTCCCGACCCTGAGTCAGTAGCAAAGATCTGCACTGCAATACGTGCCAAGTCGCTCCATTGCATATTTGGCTGAACTTCAAATGATTTTAATACATTTTCTTACATAGAAATATATTTAATAAAGAAGTTAAGAATCGCTTATAACCACCTGATGTATGTGGGTATTCTGCATTCCTCTGACATCACCGATAATTTTTATTTATATAATTAAGAGTTCAATTACACCGAGTGTTCCTGTGGTGCACGCGCGAAACACGTAATCGGTTATCAAGGACGTTAATCGCCAGGATTGTCAGCTGATGAAAAAGTTCTACGAGGGGGTTGAATGAGAAAAAGAGAGAGGGTCAAGGAAATGTTTTAACGGGAGAACTTGCTCTTTGTCAATTTCAAGTCTCCACGCTTGAACTCTTTAATGCCACTTGGTCTCCGTGATTCTCTGGCTTCCCCTAGCGATAGCTACCTTATGCTCCAGTCAGCTTACGAAAAATTCCATTGGTAAATATATCTTTTGAACGTTGTGTTTACCTCTGGAAAAGAAAGTCGCAAGCTCACGGCTATAAACATAGGATCAGCTATACGTTATTCGAGGGGAACGTCTGTGTCGTCTCTCTTGGGTGCTAACAACGAGATGTCTGTCGGAACGAGTGTGCAGCAAAGGAATGTCAGAGAGTCACTGACAGTTGAAAAATAACTCGACATCCCTGACCTTCTTTATTAGTCCGCAGAATAGATACTATACAATGGGGGATAAATATCGTAAACACAATGTCTGCATTCCTTTGAAGAATATCAGCAGCGATCGAGTCACGTCATTACACCTACGTATCTCATTTATATAACGTGTGGCGCTCTTACCAAAAATGGAGCAGTCTAATAGAAAATTTGGAAAATTCACTCAGGTCTTTATACATATGTATTATATATTTCACTGTTGATAAATCTGATAATATCACGTAAGATATACTCGAGGTCACGTCTCTATCTACTGTTAATTCTTAATTTGGAATATGAATAAATGGAGTAGTCGTATAATCGTTAATTAACTTTCTGGTCTTTTTATACATCATATCTTCCCTGAGGGGCTTTCAAATTATTCCTTATCTTCTTTACCGCGAAACGTCTTTCAATGTCATGGCCGTTCATTGTTCCTATGACGTAGTGCTTTAGAATACAGAAAGAGGACGGATACGTTTTTAGCTAGCTGTTATCTAATTAAGGTTCCAAGGCGTGACCTTCTTGACCTTTATATATATATATATATGTGACTTTGGTCACGACTCTCGTCACCTGACGCATCGATTAGAACGATCTGCCTAGAAATCTTGTAGGCGTAATAAAATTCGGTACACAATTAATTGGCGTTACTCTATGCGTACTTTGATGAATTAAAACATTGTATATACGGTTAATAACGAATATCGTAATATTTCCGTGGGTCAAAGACTGGCTAAGAATAAATGACGTTGATTAAGGGGAGACGGATACTGCGGTGGTCTGATTGAAATTACAGTCTGGAAAAAGAAAAGGGGGGTCATTAATTCTGGACTATTTTTAAGCCGAAAGGCTCGTCGGACGTTATTCAATTTGTCGGCTTGTTATTATAATGTTTGACTGTCGTGTAATGCGACGACTTTATACAATGTGCAGATACTAGTACTTGTTATACTATAGTATGACTGGGACTAGCTCAAGTTTCCATACACGTATATACTGTATGGCTTTGATTCACGTGGCGTCTTGTTAAATACCTAGATGATACGCAGAGCGAGACCTTTTGGTTTTTTTCCCCGAAGCTGCACACGCGCTGACCAGACTGCGAATACGTAGTTGTCCAAATTTTTTTAGTTCTTTGCGATACGAGGGAACGTGGTAGAACGACAGTCTGTCGCTTCTGGATAAAAGTGTTAACGAATATAAGCGATAACGATTTTAATTGACCGCGGTCTAGTATCCGCAGTGCGATATGTAACACGCGTGCTGCGTACGATTATGTAGCGTAGGGTCAATCGAGGTCAACGTCTAGAGGTTGTGCGGGCAATTCACTGAATTGCATCTCACGTATTCGCGAGTTCCTACCTCTCTTTTTTTTTAACCGTTATTATCTGATAATTTCCGTCGAATCTGTAGCTGAACCCGGTGACGTGGAATTCCTTTGAATAAATATATAACATAGCGTAATAACAGGATACGCTAATAGGAAGACATTCCACGGCGAATTTATAAACACTGAATATATGTGTAATATCGGACGTGAGGATGATATTTTTGTGTGATATTATAAATTTTCATACCACAGCGGTTTAACGCTGATTTCCTTTAGATATCCTATAATTATTGGGAGTAACAATTTTAGTTGGCAAAACGTCACGGTACGACATACCGTACAGCAACACGTGTAGCCTTGGCATACACGTGCGTTCGCAAAGTGGAAGCAGGAGATGACCAGATCCCGGTGGGCAGCATCGTGAAATCAAGTCGTGGCGAGAGATACACATAGGTTCATACAGTATATATAGAATAGTGCCAAGCGGAAACTCGTTCTACTTCGAAAGTAGCCAATCTTCCGTTTAATTTTTTTTTCATCTTTCACTATGATTCCGTAGCTCGATTGTGTAAGGGTAAAATATTAACGTAAGCCGCAGCTGTGCGCAGTCGTTTATCTTGATAATCCTCTTACCCACAGAACACTTAACCAAATCATATAAATTACGATACACAACTGTCATGAGATTTTTCGTCCTTTTACGAGTTTTCAAAATCTGTAATATCTGACGGCTTACCTACAGAATAGGTAGAAGCGTGACTGATAAAACGTGAAATTTGAAAAACCAGCTATAAGTTATATAAGAAATATCACAATGTTGAGTTATTGAAATTTTATTATTGAATATAGCATCTTTCGCATTATTTATTGTCAATTATCCATTGAACATCGTGATCACGCTTATGCAGTATATGGTAGCTGTCAGATGAATATTCATTCTGACAAAGTATTGACTTGTATCTAAAAACTAGGTATGTTCAATGTATGCACGTGGTACAGTTATGGCGATGTTTATTCTGCACGTCGAGTGGATTTTATGCTGAAATTTGATTTGACGCAGGGATGGCTTCTCTTAGACTTTACTTGACCAAGATTGACCTGTGCCAAATGTTTAAGCGCCAGATTTCGTATTTCGCGGATATTAATCCTGACGTGGTCCCGGGAAATGGCGCGATGACAGTTCTCGAGGTCGTTCAGGTTTATCTCAGTGGGGATGGAGCCGTTGAATTTCATAACAATTAACTAATGCCAGAGAGACCCTTGAATTTTCATGCAGAAGAAGCCATGACGCATGGACACGCGAATAGAGCATGAGCATCGACTATTCTCCGAGCAAGAACAAATCGCAGCGACATCCGGTTATACCTGCAGCCATGTTCATTCTCCAAGTAATATCGTCCCGAGGCAATAACTAGCAACGCTGAAAACGGCATTCCTCTTGTGTCGGATCTCGTATTCTTTTCATCTCTTTATACGTAATGTAAATTGCACGTTACTTTAGAATTGAAATATTCACGTTAGAAAGGAACAATATTAAACTGTCATTGACCATCTTATTCGTACGTAAGAGATTTAAGGCTTTCGTAGGAAATTTTATAGTCTTAATGTAACCTTAGTTTCCTATGGAGAATTTCATTGGAGCTTTTTGTACGGATAATTTACCGGTCATTAAGTCGAACGGTCTTCAGGAATACATGATCGGTATGACGAGTACAATATCGAGTCAGATTATTAACCAGTGAAAGAAGGAGGGATACGAGTCGAAAGTAAAGTTACGTGGTGCGCGTCACGTAGACGTACGCCAGCGTCCCATTCAATAACGCAGCAAGGGCTGGGATTGGATAGTGCGCATGCGCCGAATAGAAAAAGGCCGAACTCACCGTCCCTTGATAAATCTCATAGGCCTTTCTCACCTTCATTATTCTTCCGCACTTACTCACGTAGCCGTAATATAACCCATATGGAATATCATTTCTATTCGGTTCACCATATGGACACCGTTTTTATCTGTAAAGCAAATGATTCGTTCTGGGTTTCGTGTATTTTTACCCATGGACACGCTGTAGAATTTTCCGCCGTCGTTAAGTCTGCATTGTATATACGTAGCTCCGTTAGCTGATTCATGGAATCGTAACGTTACGCCGCAATGGACGTGTCTCGTTTTAGATACCGAAACGCGAGGAATTTAATAATTCAAGGAACAGTGTGGAACAGACAGTCTTTCTTATCTCTCATTCAATGTATTCCTGCTAGACTCACACTAACTGGATCTTATAGTATTCCTAGAGAGGGGAAACTTGTTGGAACTGCGAAATATTTGTTTTTGGAATGGCAGAGACACCTGGTGCTCGGCTATTTAGGAGGATTGAAATTAACCAAAATTTGGGTGTAAAAGATAATTTTTTTTTCCTCTTAAAGGTAGACGTTGGCGACCAACTATATACGACGCGGTCATTAACCAATAGAATATTAGATATTACCTATGCCCTTAGATAAACTTAACCATATGGTTTATTGATCATTCGTATAAACACTAGTGAGTAATGATTTATGGTTAATTGTATTTTAGCTTTGTTATCATACTGCTGATATGTACAGGTAATTTTATATGGGAATAGCGATTAGCTACTTTTGTAGCATAGGACTATCGATGCTGTAAACTTATGTTTGCGAAATTTCTGCACGTCATTTAATGCAATTATTCGCATTACTGCATCGAACGTAACGAATCGATATTACAACTGTATTATTATGAATCGTTTATATGGACGTCTCACGATCGATCAAACGTGTCACGTATCGATCATCGCGCACGAGTTGAGTTTAGTTACGTCAAAGACAGGCCTTGATCGTGATATAAATACTGTTTAAAAACCCTACTGTGTCTCTCTGCGATAATTTTTACTTATTATTTTGTGGTTGATCGAAAAAAAAATCAAAAAAGTATGCACACTTAAAAGCTGATATTAAATTGGTAATTTCCACATTCGATAATTTTAACTGTGTACAATTGCGAACTAGACGTTTGACACATATTAGGAATTAATAAGACAAGTTGTACGATATAAATTGTTACATAAAATGATAATTCGAGTATACGTACAGTCAGTTTTGATTTCATAAAAAATATTGGTTACGCAAATATAAAAATAATCAACAATGATTCCTCTCTATTTCCCTTATTTATTTGTTGAAGAAGGGGGGCACTTCAGATAATAGAGGTGTACCGGGTCGTGATTAACTGCAATTTTGTAATTTATATTAATAATTACTACTGCTAGGTCTTATGATAGTGACAGCAGCGTTCTGTAAAATAAAAAAAATCTTAATAACTTGGCACGGTGATTTATTGGCAACAATCTCGTCTCTCTTTTCGAGGTGCAGAGTCCTGGGTCGAACTCAATCCTGTCCCAGCGGACAGGGTGACACCTTTACCATTCAGCACCGGCGGTGAAGAGTACCTACGGCTTCTTCGAGAAGCCCAAAGGGACTCCACGCAATCCTCCGCTAGACATTCCTTGGCATCCTCTCGTCGAGATACACCACGAGACAGGTAAGAAATATAAAAAAAAAATACTGTTACTACGATATAGTACGTTACAATGTATCCCTATAAAAAAATAAACCCTGTACAGAATCTTGAAACGCAGCAATCTCGTCCGGATGCTTCGTCGACGTGAAAATACATCTGGATTAAGTTTCTGTGAGTCAGGGGAATCTCAAGCAGATGTGCAACGCGTTATCTTTCGTCGAAGTTGTGCGTAAATTTTTGTCTTGGAGTCTACGTGACATTCCTGAAGATGGGCTCGAAGAACGATCTAAGGATAAATTCAGAGATCGGATATCACTCGACTATTTACGTCGCACTAGCTAAGCATTTTTATTTATCCCGTTGACCAAGGTCGCGAGATGCAGCTCTCCTGGCTTTACGTGATTTCGCAAAATGCACGCGGACCAAGTCTGCCAGGGTGAAATGGTCGGGGAAAACGAAACAAAATAATTGGCTGAATATCTCAAACTTCTTGGTTCAGTTGGCAGCGCGTGAGTCATCGCACGTTCGTCTTGACGCTCTGGGAAAACTACTATTTATAAGTAGTTTAGTTCATCAAACCAAAAGTGTCATCCGGCATGCACGATTCAAACATGCGGAAGATCATGTATGCTTCGTGCCTCATGTGCATATAGTCATACTGTATTTGCATATCCTATATGCATTATACATATGTTACTTTTCTATGACGACGTGGTCGCGTGTTCTGGTTGTTGGTTTTATTGATGACCACGTGAATAATAGGTGGGCGTAGGATAGTTAAGTGGATATACATGGATGCACGTGTTTACGAAACTGCAATGAATATTTAAAGAAACGCGAACGGTAGAACGCGTTACTTTGGTAAGACTGTGTTTTGGCCATTGCGTTTGGTTGCCGTTTCGAAAGCATTTTCGTCTAGCTGTTAAAGCAGTCCTCGAATTTTATCAGGCATACACGGACAGAGGTTATTTTTTCCGGTCGCCTAGTGCGTGTAGTTAATTTTTTTCCTGTCTTATATCTCCATTACGACCTTATCAGAAATGATTTTGTACAATTTTTTTTTTTTTTTGTTACAGCCCAAAAAGCCCACCGAATAGTCCAAACACGGAGTTATCCACCGAGGACGAGCTTAAAGGCGTTTACATTAATTACACGTACAACAAGGTCAGTTTCCTTATCGATTATCATATGTGTACTGTACTGTGTGTGGTTTAATGCGCAACAGTAATAAACAGTATTATCTGCGGACGCCTCAAACATGTGTATGTAAAGTAAATTGGATCTGCTTGGTCAAGAGAGTAAAATATGATTTTCTACAATAGATACGTAGTTGTTGGTAGGGCGATAAAAAAAAATATGAGACAGTATTGTCTTTCTTGACTAATGTATCAGTATCAAGGTCTTTGAAAATTTTGGTAATTCCAAAAAATTTAAATACTCTCGCGAAACCTTCGGCACTTTCGCTTCTCAAGAACGCTCGGAGATTGTGTCGATTGGATAACCGGTTTACAAATTTTTTCCGCTATCAAAACACGCGTGGACTATTTTTACTAATTCTTTGTATTTTGTCGCTGATTTTGTAAATATTTTGAAAGCCAGTATATTTTTCGTATATACGTAACGAAGTCGTTATCCTTTTTTTTTTATTTTATTAATGATACCAACAACAGAAATGGAATTTCTTTCGTTACGCACTTTGACATCGCGTTAGCCTCGGTACTGTAAATCGACCAACGTGCAACTGGTTTATTCAATAAGGATTGTTTCCTGTAGAAGATTTCTTGGATCACTGACTCCACTCTTAAGGAGTTCACAGTGGCACTCTAAAGACCGTAATATATCGTATGGTCAGATTTATCGCACGGGACATTAAAATCATCCAAGAAGGTAAAACCGATTTTCAAAACATTCAGATGCACACTGCACGATCACCATTTTCCTGTCATTAGCCATGTGTTATTCCGCGCTCCCACGTTCTGGTTCAGATTTTTTTTTCTTTCTATTTTCTGTAAACCGATATCGGTGTCGAATCTTCGCACAAGAACGACGTAACTCAGAAAGGTTTCTCCTTACGTTTTATCCCTGAACCAATTGACTCTGAAACTCTAATCCCGATCCATCAACTTATCGATCCTACCTATCACATTTCATGGTACATTCATTCCTATTAACCATCCGTACTCTGTACCAGTTGATATGCGCAATTGTTTACCGCACGGCACGAGATCGACGCTCCGTGACGAATCTTTTTTTCCCATCTCAATTCATTGAATTCAAGTATGAAAAATCGAATACCGAGCGTGACTACACTCACCGCAAGACCTTGAAATTATATATATGAAAATAGATTCTGAACACCGCTGTAAATGTAATGCAACTCGATTATACAATAACAAGCCTGTGGCTTGTCCTATATATAGACGTAGCTACAGGTGCATTTAAAACGGACAGGAGAAGTTTAATTAATGACTATTCCATATTACGTGATCGAAATTGGAAAACTTTTCTCTTGGAAAAAAAATTCACGGATTATCTTTATCTACACGTGACGTCACTCACGCGTATCGGAATATAATAGCGGTATCAACGTTTTCAACAGCATCAGAAATTCTTCCATTCATTTTCGTGTAGCGTCTTTATCTGACGTGCAAAGAGACAGTATTTGCTAATTTTACGAAAGACAGACGCGCCTCGTCCTTAGAACTCTAACCGTCCAAGTGTCTCATACGTTTCTCGATCCGCTTGATACTTCTTTTTCTTTATACATCGTTCGAGAACCGGTTCTAAGTTATAGTTCGTGGAGTATCTACTCCGGCATCCATGCAAGCTACATACCCAACCTGTGTAATCTGCTGATTTTGCACTGTTTTGCACAAGAACTAATACCCATATATATCGCTATAATACATATAATGTTTACGTACAGTTTCGAGTTACAGTTTGCATAACTTGATGATATTGTATTGAAATTTCGCACGTGCGAATATTCCAATCTCACTGTGTATATACTGGGTGGGTAAGATAAAAAAATTCGTGAAATCAATATGGGGTGGATAATTTGACAATTTTCCATATTTTCCTTGTTCGATCCGTCGGATATAACTATGAATTACATAAATCGATAAATATGCTCGCAAGAAATTTATTATGATAGGGAGAATTCGGGAATATCGTAAATATCATCCTTTCGTATATAATTCAGAGTCGTCCGTTATTAATGAAAGTGAAAGAAGAAACTCTTATGGAATTTTCTAATCGCGTGCAACTCGCTATTGCTAGAATGTATATAGTGCATTATACCGTGGGTACAGTTTAACGAAGCGTGAAGTTGCGATTGCACCTGCGCAGGTGCACGTAATCTTCCTCCTGTGTTTCAATTATAGAAGCGCAAACCACACTTGAAAAAGAGACTCTCTTTACCGTTGTATTTTCCACGATGCGCGTGACGGCGAAAAAAATATTTTACGTAATATGCGAGAACATACTACGGAATCTCATAATGGAACAATAAATATTAGCGACTGTTAGGTAAAAGAATATAAAAATATTATTAGTGTGGAGACAATATTCGCTTTACGATCTATGTGCTATGAGTGACGTAATGAGCTTGGTGTCTTTTCAGATATCACGCATTTTTCACGCACATTTTTTTTTCTTAATGGATCCCGCAAATACAATCGTGTTTACAATCAGTGACGGAATTGGCATGCGTTCAAGGCGTCGTAGTTTATCAACTGACCAATGAAAATTCAGTTCGTTTCTCACGCCACTCAATGGTTATTCATTCTCGATTTAGCTGGTTGTTCGATGGAGAAGAAAGGGACAGCTCTGATGATTTCGCGAAGAATACAAAAAACTTCTTTACCGACAATTGCCTCGTGGAGGTTAATTTGTCCAACTCTCTGCTCGATCGTCATATTTGGCCTACAGCTTCGTGCAAATTTCAAATTCGCTCTGCAATACAAAATTCTAGTTAACGTACGCTTATCGCAGATTGCATTTGTTGCAGCTGCGCTAGGGTTGGACATTATCGTTGCACTAAATTATTTACAAAGTGGACGATGACCAAATATAAGTTTGTCGAAATTGTTTTGAAAGTATCTGAAAATAGTCATGCCCATATGTAAATGGAGTAGATGATAAATATAATACACTTGTATATTTATTACGCTTTATATATATACCCACGCGGGAAGTTATATATTTTTTGGACAATCCCACGCAAAATGATGAGGGATACGCGTAATGATAATTCGTGCCAAAATCTGGCCACGCAGTGTTCCCTTAACAGTCTCGTTGGACGGTTAATATTATCATCGAAATGCGCATCAATTGGGTAATTCTAGATACAAGTGAACTTGTTCATTAACATGTATATAGAGACCCTATCCATATCATTATCATTTAGTGTCTTCCTATTGTATACGTGGCGCATCAATTAAACCACTACGGATTCGCGTCCATTAAAACAATTAAAATCAGCGTGGGGTATTTTTAATTTTTTTTTTATGTAAAACTGCCAAATCTCATTCTGTATATTCGAATCAACGACCTTCCCAAGCGATCGCTGCCCACACGTCGACTACTCCACGTTATTCCACAATTCAAATTCAACTTGTAGCATTTGTAAACAACGTCGTAAAGGCGTCGCGAAATTGCATACAGCGTTTAATATTCTACGTCTCCTGACGATCTACGCGTGAACGAGATTGTGAATGTGTGAAGCGGCATATTTTTTTCTCAAGGTTTTATTACGTTATGCGAAAATTGTGCTGCATCAAGAGACTCAATGTTTTCGGATCATAGTTATCAATAAATCCTATGACAACAACCATGAGCGTTAATGGGAAATAAGTTGTAGAAGAAAAATTAATCCGAGACGCATAGTTATAACTTGTATTGAATATACACAGAGACATATATAACATAAGTTATCAGAAGATTTTTATTCTCGAAAAAAAGTTTATTTATTAAGCAAATTTCATATCGATTTTTTGCAAATGACAGAAGCGGCTGATGACGACGACAACGAAATGGTTTTGCTATTCTTTGTGGGTGCCAAAAGCGCACGTGTCCACGTGTCGCGGCCTGTTCATCCTGATCTACTTAGCGCTAGAAAATAGCTAGGAGTCAATTTTCACAGCGCAAATAAAACGGCGAGAGGCGTAATTGTTGTATATCGATTGCCGTTGCCATTTTATTCATAGATTACATTATCAATTTGAATGTATCTTACTCGCCCACGATAAGCCGTCCCTTTAATGATAAAAGCACGTTCTACGTGAAATCAATAAAAACACGTCACTCGTCTATGTTAATAGTATCCACTTGCTTTGGGCACGGAACGCCTACGCATTCATCCCAATTACGCACAATCACGTAATTACCCGACCAGACACAACTCAGTCATACAACAATTATTCGCACGGAAACCTACAAATCGCACTAGAGTTGTCCCATTTTAGTTAACCCTAGACATTACGCATGGAATATTCGTCGCAATGGTACAATTTATCATCGTAATGATTCGTCACTGATAATCAGTATTCTTCGTGTGGAGGTACTTGCGAAATGTCGAGATTCGAGCTATTATCGCCTCCAGTGCTTTAGCTTGCCCGGATAAGTATTAGGGTCATCGGTCAAGCGTTCAGTGTAAACTGCGACATATTATACTTTGTGTATTCAAAAAGTCAGCGACGCGTTCGCCAGTCAATATCGCTTTTTAAAGGTCGATTCACACATTTCAGTGCCGTATCCAGTAGCTACTGCGAAATGTTCACACATTTCAGTAATATTTAGTATCAATAACGTTCAGACGCCACAGAGTCGTTATTGTTCAGTACTGCCCGTTCAGTGAAAGTATCGTCTCACAGGACGCGCACGGTACGAATACAGCACTGAAACGTGTGAATCGGCCTTTACAGTGGTCTTTGGAGACCGGAAGTTTTCATTATGCTTCTTAAGATACACGATACTGTAATCATTGACTAGCTATATAACATGCGTTATGCATTTACAAAGGGATTGAGCTTCCACAAGCCTATTGTTATGCAAGTTCATCCACGCTGATCGTCAAACAGGACATTCGCTGGTCGTTACTAAGGACACAGCGCGACTCTTCCACGTGTAATGGTTCGCGTACGATTCTTGGCAACGTTTGATACTACGTCTTCGAGCGACGATCCAGAGACGCTTCATTCTGGCTTGGCAGGCTCGAACGTCACGGAGACGTCAAATACATATAAGCGCTTCGACATAATTATTGTACTTGCTAAGCGACACTACGTTCCTTGTACTGTTTATCATGCAATAAATTGTAGAATTTTCGTTTTTCATCATTTCCTCATTACATTTCCGTTTATAGAAAAGATCGTTATAAATAAAAATTATTCCAATGTATATCGATTCAGTCTAAACGTGATGTTATTGCGAAAGATTACGTTGTGACGCCTTGATTTTCTGCTCCAGCATTATTAAATAGGCTAGACTCGCTTCAAAGGGAAGTTATCGGGCTGTTCACTATCTTTAGTTTTATCAAACCTGGAACAAATATTGCTTTCGCGGGTTGAGAAGCCTATAAGCACTTTTGAACATAGTATGCATATTTCTAATCTTATCATTGAATTCTTGATTGACTATATCACGGAAATAATTGCGACGTAGGTTCAAGCGCTAATAGTATTACTACTCAGTTGCCTCTTGGATAGGACTTAAGGCGCAGTCGACCCTGAATTCAATGTTATCGACGTAACGCCCCTGTTTACTGTCATCAATACGATACTCTGTTACGATAGACTTGTGACGAACGATAGGAAAATCGTGCACGATTATTTTGGACAATTTCCAGTCCTTGTTCTTGGATTTCTTTGGATATCAAGACAAGTCAGTCGGTGATTGCGGCATGTTCTTTGATTAAGAGAATTGGAGTTTTCTCTTATCTCTGTCGTTCATTGTTATTCATTGTTAACCTTGAAGGAAATTCTTGAGACACGCTAACGACGACGCGACGCAAAGCACAAGAGGTATCCTTTGTTTTAGTTGACACGGACGATCCTATGTAGGTTGATGGATAAAATTTTATATTTAAAAAGAGCTGGTGCTACTGCCAGTCAGCCATGTTTTCCTGATTTTCTTTTGTTTTAATCATTGATTGAAAATCTCATTCATTTAGCTAAGTTTGAATTTGGAAAATCTTGTTTGAATAAATTCATTTAAATTAAAGCTATCATTGCCGCCATTATTTAAATGATCTCATTTTTTAATTACCGTTAGCGATATATGTATATACACATTGGAAGATCAACTTTCAAATTATCGCAACACATACAAAACGTGGTCGTCGAACGTTATCGTAGTTATTTGCTACGTACTATATTGCCAGATTATGTAGACTAATATTTAGCTCTTTTCGACATAACTTTGTTCTTCTATGTGTCAACAATAGGCGGGCACGTGGCTTACTGTGCACAAAACGTGTAGTACACTATGTTTGCTAGTGTTTAAAAGTTGCTTTGACATTTCAGAAATTCTTTGTTTAGGAATTTTTCGAAAAAAAATTATACACTGGAATTGGATCATGTATTGACTGACAGAATCGAGATGACCTTCTTCAGTGGCAAATCTTGATCAAATCTGTTTACTTATCATACATTTTCTAATTATTACATAAAAATACCTAGTTTTCCCAGAATGCTTACAGTGCGACATATTATCAGATTTTTAAGCGTTATCATAGACATTGGATGATATGGTAATTCTTTAAGAATCTTAGTCTATTTCATGTAAGATAGGATTAGAGAAATTATGTTTTTCTAAATTCTACCAGTCGGTCATTTTATTTCAAAATGTACCTTGAACTTGATTTTAACCTGAAGTGCGTGATGGAAATTTCCTATTGTAAGGTCGTAACTCCCCAAAACGACGTCCACAATGGGACGTCGGGGCGTCGTCGCCTCAGAATTGCTTTCCACCTCGCAGAACGTCTATCCCCTTTCATGGTTCGATACCCGAGGAACACGGAATGACTTGCTATGTATATCTTCGGTGGATTCCCTCGCATTTACCTTTTGCCAAACTAAATATAACTTACAATGCTTTAATTTGTCTCTTTATTACTTTGTAGGACGGAGAATTGCTGGAGAAGAATGGAGATTGGATTTATGAATGGAGCTCTCGTCCAGACCAGGCACCACCTAAGTAAGAGTTCAAACAGAATCACTGAGTTAGATGAATTTTTATTTTTGTCCATAGACAATTTCCCGAACTCCCCCCCCCCCCCCTACACCTATTTACCTATGTATTGAGTTAACAAGGATGAAAATTATGTTATCATCCAGCTTTGCCTTTTTTTTTCTACAAATTTTATCCTTGACGACCCAATATATTTTTACGGTGTACATACATGTAGCTACGCTATCTCTTTTATCTGTCATTAATATAGAAGAACCTCGTTTGAGGAATTTCGTGTACGGTTTCTTACATGAGATACTGCACAGTTTGAATAGACATTCCGATATCATTGCTCTGAGTCCATTAACTTGTTCATCTGCATCTGCATACCTCAAGGTGTTTGACGTTACCTATTGTGCTTTAATCAAGGACAATGAACGACTCAATCAGAGGGAATGATAAACTCATTGGTGAATAAGAATTGTCCTCTTTAACAAAGTCATCAGTTTCTTTCTAATAACGTTTAAGTTCAACGATATTCATGCATGCACCATTTACTTCAATAATTGGTGCTACGGATAATTAACATTGATGACCTCTTAGAATTACAACTAAAACTGATCGCAGTGTGATATGCAATTATATGATTAGAATTTAAAAAATGGAAGAACAGCATTGCCAACGCTCTAATTTGACGTTGCATAATTTTTTTGAAATTTACAGAGACTGGAAATTCAAGCATCCACCCGGTGTTACCAAGAGGAAAACGTATAGCATTCGCACTGCGAAGGTTGGCAAGAATGGACTCTTCTCCAAGGAAGTTCTGTACACCCTTTTCCTTACCAACATTCTCTCTCTGCTCATCGGCACCGGTTTTGGGTAATTAAAACTTTTTTCAATTATTTCTTCAAAATCTCACAAGCCCAACCTCCATCGTGTTAGAGCGAAAAGTTTCGCCTTGCGGACTCATAATTAAAACTCTTATTACAGAGTCTGGCTGACCAGGCGAGGACTCATGATGCCACGTGTCGCCATCGAGTGAATATGACGATCATGTGACACGAACTACGGAAGATTAACGTTGTAAGTAATGGAGGAGAAGGGATAGCTGGCTAATGGGACGCAAGCAAGACTGATGCTGGAAGGCAATCAAGCCTAAATACACTGCACACACATATACACACATATACACAACTATTCGCATTATTCAATATAATTAATATTTCTATTTTAATCTCTTTCTATAAAGCGTACTTCATAAAAGATAACGTGTACGATTTAAGTTATGCGTATATACATATCCGTGTATTTATATATACATAGGCTGAAAGAGATGTATATCTATATATACGGGTATGTCGTATACATTCGTATGCATAGATGCTTAGGGAGAAAAATGTGGAAATTACAAAAAAAAAAGGAATAACAAGATGTCTACGTAGTCTAGTTTTGGAGTGATATGAAAAAGATAACCTGTCCATTTTATACCGTTTCTAATACGTTTCTATCTGCGATAGTACATAGGCATAGCTTGGATAGTATTTATCGGTAACTCTTACTGATTAGGAAGTCGCGATGTGAACCCGGCACTAGTAGAGGACAATTTGTATTGCGAGTACGAGTAATGGAAACGTTTTCTCATGCGAAGTTGTGTATTGGCTTGTCCAGAAGGTATTTCGAGATATGTATTTATTTGACCAACGGAAAATGTGCTTAAGAAGAATTGATAACGATGCTATTCACGCAATATTATTTGGCGCAACAACTTCTTTTTCTAGCTAATGCATTGTGACGTAACGTATGCCACTGTTATTGATTTCCTTTAAGGTACCGATTTTTCAATATGTCGGAAATACATTAGTTACTTTTTTTTTATTTTATCACTCTCCGATCCAAAGGGTTGAGGTGGTTCCTTATGGCGAATAATGCATTTCTCTGCTATGCAAATTTTATGCGTCATATCGATACGTCATTTGCTGTCGCTAATTCAGAAAATTGTATGCCCTGCCAGTTGCGCGTGAAGAAAAAGATATTCGGCCAGCGTAAATCTAACGTTAGTGCTCTTAGTAGAATTAGACGTTAAATTAGTTGTTCGTTGCACGTGTAAGCTACCTTAGGGCGTCCGTGAGATGTCATTGCATTTTTGTTTTGTTTTTTTTGATTTTAATTAATATCCTTTCATTGTCCTTTGCATCGTATGATTGGTATGCAAGGTATTATTGCGCAAATCAAAAGGAGCCACGTTTGTTGGATCTATTTAATTTTTCAAGATAAAGGAATAATTCTAATTTTCTAATTCTTTTGGGCACGAAGTTATCAGTCACGTGTCACCAATGTGAATCGGAACTTAGTCGCTTATATATTCGTACTATTAATATTTCTATGCTGAACAATTGCACGTGTTTATTATTTATGCTACTTATCGCAATGAGTCTTCACGGTTGTAGCCTATTAGTATGCGCGAGCAATCATCAATGAGAGCTTCGCCATAATTGTCGTGTCTCAATTGATATATCGTTGTTCAGAAACGATATCAAATAGAGAAACTTGATAAGCGCATTGTCTGTAAAATTAATCAGGTGACAGCCACTACATTCTGTTATTCAAATATAAGACCGTACGAACTTCCCACAAAAATTTAATGGTTTTCATTTGAACGTTAAAAATTCTATTTGTTCTTTCTGTTTTGTCTTTTACGTTTTCGTTCTCCATGGTATTGATACTTTCTTGCTGAGGAATCGTTTATCGATGGGTAAACTGATGTCATCCGTACTTGTTTGTTGCACACGTTAAATATCTCTTGGCCAATATTGAAGCCGAATACATTTGCGGTTCGCAACTTTATTTTAACAGCAATATCGCGATGTTATATTTTCAATGAAGCGACGCTTCATTGGTTTTTTATTATATCAAGACGAATTTGTATATCAAGATTGGCCGTGGTAATCAGTCAGTATAAAAAGGGTGAATTAATAATTAAAGACTCTTTTCCATCTTGAAAAATGTCCACTACGATTCTATCAATTATATTCTGCATTTTATACGCGAAATGTAATTTTAAGGCTTTCGAGGGACAGTGTTGAAAGTATAAAAGTGATTCTTACAATGCAGAGTAATGCAGTAAATATTTCAAAACTGTCGAGAAGAAATTTCCTATTCAGTTCCTGTAACGAACAAACAAATTTCATTTTAATTCGATTTTCTCGAATTAGACTTCCAGGAACCAGCCTATGAACGCGCAAAAACGATAATACTATTTCTTATGTTGCTTCCTTAAGCTACCCGTGAAATTTAGTAGACATTAAATTATTACGCAATTATCTTTAACAGATACAATTAAACTTTAATTAGAAGACTCGTACTATGTCTGTAGTCAATGCAATGTGGGCAGTCAACTTTCTATGGCTATTATTAGCAGAAACAATATGTTAATATAATAGCGCCGTTAACTATGGACAACTTGAAATGGTTCTAATTGGTCAACCTCGAATTAAAAAATTGTTTATACAGCTGAATTAATTTTGGTTTACATTGTTATCAGTTAAGATAAGTTTGTATAGCAGGAAGGCTTTATTAGTAACACAATATTGTTTTGTTGGACATCAATGAATTTCTCAGTGATATATGAATTTCGTTGTTATAAAATTGACGTCTTTGTAACGAAAGGGAATCGTCAGGAATATTCTTGTTTGACAAGAAGAATTGTATTTGACCTCCTCTCTATAGTTCAAGAGGAAATATTTAATTAGTTTTTCCGTTTTTAATGTCAACTATATTTTTGCGAAGTAAGCGCCACACAGAAATAGATTTAATGTGATTTGTAATTGCATTGGTGGGAATAGTCATAAATTTGATTGCAACGTTTCTCATCTTTAATTTTATTATTTACATTTGCAAATTACGGTGTTTATTGGTATTACTGTGATTTTATAGTTGCGAGATGCCTGATGATTATTTTACTTATTCTCCTTAATACGACGAAGTATGTATATGTTTCACGGTTTGTAATTACTAAGAAATAAAGCATTTTGTAAATTTATATTTAGCGTGTTTATTGTTATACGGCTTTATACGTATCATACTGAACGGATACTTCATCATATGTCAGTTTAGACAACTGCTTTTTTGTGAATATGTTTTCAGCTGCAAATCGTTCTTCATGTGTCCGTTACGTATGTAAATATGAACATTATGTACGGTAATGGAATTTGCTTCCTTACAAAGTGTATCTTGTTTCTGTTTATAATTCAAAAATTATCGAAACTTAATCTGCAATTTTGAGATTATCTTATTGAAGACATAATATATTAACGAATCTAAATATTATCGTGCAAGGACAGGATTACTATACATATTTTGAATCTCATTGAATTAAGGTATTTCGAGCACGAAAGTGCGTTTTTTGTGGTTGGCTAAATGGGGATCTCTAATATTCATCAGTATGTAAAGCTGTACTGTCGTGAAACGATTTAAGAAGTTTCTATTCAATTCTGCAATTCATGAAATATGCGCGATTTGCTATGTCTATATAATTTTCCAATGTTCGATACCTCACGGCCCTGAGATTCCAAAAACAAAATTAATCTCGAACAAACTTTCTTGAATTTCTTGCGAGTTGCGATTCTAATAAGCGATCCAATTTATTTTTACATCTTTCAATAATATTTGCTTGACTTAAAGGTTTACACAACGTTTCTAAAGTGGTTTAGTTAAGTCTTTCAGTTAAGGTCCGTTTTCTTCAACGCAGTTCAATGCATAAACTCGGTTTAACTGTGCTATTAGCCAATCAGACACTTGTATTTTGAAGATAAACGGAGTTTATGCATTAAACCGCGTTGAAGAAAACTGGCCCAACTGATCCTGTATAACTAAGATTGAAAGTTCATCACTAGATGGCGAATGTACCTTGCGAACCGGACCTTATATGTAACTGAGCGCGAGGACCTACCGAGTTAATACACCGAATTCGAACAGTGTTAAGCGAAATCCTTATAAATACTTAGTTAAGTTTTATTATAAAAACCCATTGGTGAATGCCTCTGGGAGCTGGGCGCGAACTCCGATCCTTTCCGTCGTGAACACTGAACTTTAACCATAGCGGAATTCGTACGGAAGTGGTGGAGGCGAGCAAAGAGAGATAGCAAGGACACACCTGTATAGCAGGCTGAGTAGTAGCCTGTCTGTATTGCACATTGTACAGTCGCTGAAAACGTTTGAGCTGGGATAAAGCTGCTGAGATAAAGAATTCCGAAATCGGAACTTCAGTGGGTTAACTCTTATTAAAGAATTCGTATTAGTTCGAATTTTCGCCGATAAGGGGGCAGCACCTCCTGGGCAAGAAAAGTGGTGCCATCTCTGAGAGAACCAGTGAACTTTCTCCAACCAAACACTTCCGAAATCGAAACTTCAGTGTTGGTATGGTATGTGGCGCCATCTCTGAGAGAACCGACGAACTTGTTCGGATAAAATAAATTGTGTTCACTGACTCTCTCAGAGATGGCGCCACTTACCTTGCCCAGGAGGTGCTGTCTCCTTATCGGCTGAAATTCGAACTAATGCGAATTCTGTAATGAGAATTGACCAACTGAAGTTTCCATGATGGGATTTCGGAATTATTTGATCGGAGAAAGTTCATTCGTTCTCTCAGAGATGGCGCCACTTACCTTGCCTTATCGGCGAAAATTCGAACTAAGTCTGAGTAGTTTAAAAATTCAAGAGTAGACTGCAAATTACGAAAAGTAAAGGAATTTTTTGAAAGTTGCCCTATTGCAGGTTAACCTGTACCAGCCTCTTCGATATACTATTCTGGCTTTCTGGAAAAATCAAGGAAAAGCCCTAAAACCAACCCTTTCCGAGATACAGCTGATTTTCGAATTACATTCGGAATATTTTATCTTGGAAAGTTCACTAGTTGAATGTTCACTAGCGACGCATATTAAATGAATGATGGATGAAATAACGGAAGACGGTAGAAACAATAACAGCGAAAATGGAGCATAGCTGAAAAGGGTGTCAAAGCATAACGTAGGAGGAGAAGGATGCAGTTAAGTAAGAGAGAGGCAGAACTCATTCGTACTCTGAGGTATTCGCAGTGGGCAAAAGAATATCAACGAATAAGTTTTTCAAAATAATTTATTCAATAAATATAATAATGATACAGTTGTACATATATGGGTCGTGAAAGATTAGTAATAACAATGGAATTAGTGATATAATTTAAATATATCACTGCAATATAATATACATGTTGTATGTTAGATTTGCTACCACTGTAGACTTTTCTATTTTCTAAAGGACATTTTAACAACTTAGTTTTGAAGGATATACTAGGAGGAGAGTGATGAAGACATAGGAAGGAATAGAAGATTCGAAAGTAGAGTAGAAACGTTTGGTGGCAGCAGCCAGGGAAGATGTTGTTGAAGAGAAAAAGAGGAAGATTCTTAAAAAGAGAGACCTAAGAAGAGAGATGGTAAGGATTGAAGGAACAAGAAGAGAACAAATGCGTAAAGGGTGTGCACGAGGACCAGATTATTCAGGAGGAGCGAGAAAAAAGAGAACACTCGAAAAAGTAGGATAAGTAGGAAGAATAAGGGAGCGAAATGGGCCCCTCCTCTACTCCGTATATTCTACGAGGTTCCGATTTAGCCTCGATTTGATATTTTGAATAAATTGTGAAAGTAAATCAAGATCCAATAATTTTGAGTAGTATTTGGAAAGCTTTATTCAATTTTTCGAATTTTCAATATTTCTGTGCAACTAATTTTTTTCTTTTTCTCTTATTCCTTTTTCTCTATTGATGAAACATTTTTCAAAAATTAAGGTCCTACATGATGTCATGTTGGTACCGCACTTACTTAAAAACGTCTCAAAAATGTTTTAGCAATAGCCTTTTTCAATAGTTCTAGAGAAGTTCTATAGTTCCCGGTCTCGTTCTGAGGATTGCTTTGGGAACCAGTGGTGAGCAGCGGAGAACCTCTGCCCGCCAAGCTATACGTTTGTTTTCGCGTTTAGTTCGGCTACGACGGAATACGCATTATCGACGGAGGCGATGATCACAAAATCCTAATTCCAGACTCGCCGCTACGCTTTAGCGCCATGATTTTGGTATCGCCTAAAACCGTAGCGTTGTGCATCTCCCTACTCATCTCTGGCTGGGAAACGTATAAGGCGCTCCATAAGGCTCAGAGCTCTCATTTTTCCTAGAGCCGGTCTCGTATATTGGTCTCTTGAATTTCTCGGTCCTATCGAATTTTTTCTTCGTTTCATTTTCTCTTTTTCCATTGTCTTCTTATATTCTTCTATTTTTTAAAATGATTTTCATATATTCCTCCTTGTCTATATCTTTCCGTCTTAATATTTTATTTTGTTAGTCCTCTCCTTTTATTCTTCCTTACTTTCGCTATCTAATTCTTAATCTCATTATTTTTTCCTTTCTTCCTTGTATCTGTGTTTGATTCGCTATCACTCTTTAGCGTCTTCCTTCGCGTCCTTTGCTCTCTCTTTCGCCGTTTTGTTAGTTCAATTATTCGGCAGAATTTTCCGGAAACACCGTAGGTGCTTAACAGCGCCATCTACCGGAATTTTCCGGAACTAACAAAAGTGCTCCCCAAGAAAATACAATTTTAGGTTATGCTAGATTATATTGTAACAAATTAAAGTAGGCCGTACAGGTGGCTAATCTTATTTTATTAGGTGGAAAGAAGGAGAGGAAGTAGGAAAAGAGAACACTGAGGAAAATAGGAAGTATGTGGAAACGAAATAGGCTCCATCCCGCCTATTTCCATGTGTTCCTACTTTTCTACCAAGGAAAGGAATAAAGAGCTGATTTAAGAATTGAAGAAGGAAGCAACGAATAAAGAAAAATATAAGGAAAGAATGAAAGAAAGAGATATAAAAGGAAAGTAAGTAAGAATGGAACGAAGAGACTAATTAATTGGATAAAGAAACAAAGTAAGTTATCATGTAAGGGAGAAGGGGAAAATAAAAGGAAAAAAAAAAGAATTGAATAGGAGAAACAAATCGAAATGTAAGAGACCGGCTCTCGCAAGATCGTGAGCTTCGAGCCCTGTGCAGTTTCTTATACATTCCCCCGCCCTTCGGATAACTCCCCGGCAAGTACTGCCATCCGTACTGTACGACAATTTTTCAAGTTTCAGTGTTTTGCGTACGTTATGAACTTTTCCATGAGCATTTATGTACAGGATATTTCGGATAAAAGTTATTTTCTTTAATAATTACAATTTTAGTTATACCAACCTCGTCTCCGGACTTCTCGATCGTGGAAAGTTCAGTGGTTATCAAAGAGATGGCGCCCCTCATCCTGTGTAGGCTGTGTTGCTTCCTTATGCGGCGAAAATTCGAATTATCATTTATTTATTAATAATTGGAGAATGTAATTCAAGAAGAAGCTGAATTCCCAATCGTCTCCGAGATATCGCATTCTCAGGATGCGACCTTGAGCAGTTTTCAATACCAATAAAATATTTTTGGAGTCTCCAAAAATATGATGGGCGAACTGTTTGGTGTACCAGTTCCGGTATTTTGAGATGCAGCCTTTCAAAATTAGTCCGTTGCCTGCAAAAGAGAATACTGATTGAGGAAAATGAAGTCAGGCCGACCGAAAAAAATGGCAGATAACTTTAAAAGGGAATATAATAAGTATAAAAATAAAGGATTGATATGAAATAAAACAATTGAGAAGCAGAACTTTTTCATACACTGGGAATTCCCATAGGATAAAAGAATTAAAACACGTAAATGCAATTACTGCAATCTCAAGAAAATTTATTCAACAGGCACTACCTATATTAAAACTGCACATGAAATATAAATACATATATGCATCTTTTCTGAAACATATTTTAAGAATAATGTTTTAAAAGAGACAGTACAGGTACTTCTCTTGATTTTGCTGTTTATTAAGGAGTATATTTTTTTTTAGTCTCCACTTACTCGATCAACGTCAAAGTATCGAAAAGTAAAGTTAGAAGCGCCATGGCAGTCAAACGCCACCTGGTAAGTACGTACCGCGAAAAGCAACTCGGTGCGCCGCCCGTGGCAGGAAGTCGAACTCACCACCGCCACATAATCCAGAAGGTGCTGCCTTCATCTTCGAGCGTCAAATTCTTCAAGTATACACCTGCAATTGCATATTAAAATCGTCTAATTAATTTTTCGTTAAAGATTCATGTCCTTATCAATTACAACATAAGTAGTCTCTCCGACTGAACAACTGAACTAACGACCGATTGAGACAACTCTGATTAGACCTATTCTCATGTGTGTCTGTTTTTCGTGAAATTGCAAATCCCGTTTTATGCGCAATAATAAAGGGAAGATGTCTGGCTGTAGGCACTTTTAGATCCAGCTTCGCACATAGTCATTGTACGAAGCTGAAGGAATTCTTGCGTGGCTGGTTAACCGGGAAAAAAAAATCCTCTCACGGTACAAAGTTCAGGGCCAGCTCTGCGATCTTATCTGCTTCCCTTCCTCTGGATCCCCAGCAGGTCTTTGTTTCGTTACACGAAATTATATCCAACTGTAATAACTCTGAGTTTCCTAGCAGAACAGCACGAGCACGATTAAAGGCAACAAAGGTAAGAACCCCAGGAATCAAGAGGAACGCTAATTACATGATTATCTAAGGAAACAGTCAGAGGAGAAGTAGAATTAAAAGCAGAGTCTCCAACATACAATCCGTTTAAACCGCGATGCGGTATATTCGCCAAGAAGGTTACGTCTACCATATGGTCGCTTGAAAACCGGCCATAATTTTTCTCAAGTAACGACAAGCGAGAAAAACAAAAAGGAAATAAAATAAATGACCAGCGAATCGGCTTAGCAGAGCCCGTGGCTATGCTCGGTGAATTGTTGCAAGGTGAGTGAGAAGACTATACAATGTTCCCGAGGACGAACACGAAATGAAATTCAAATAGTTGTAATGAAAACGAGCATCGTACCTGTAGGAAACAAAGGGGCCAATTTCCATAAGAAACGTCTCACGATCATGGCTGTATTTGCTGCTGGACGGTTGGTGCCAGAAGATACGTAGAGATGTTACCCTGTAACTCTTCTTTACTGGGATAAGAGGAGGATGGATGGCGAAGAGCAGAGTCCTAAGGAAGAGGAGTGAACGAAGATCGACAGTCAAGTCGGACGAGTCTTACCAGCACCAACTATCTTACCTTTCCTCGAACCACAATTCTGCCTGGAGCCACAGACTATAGCTGATAATAAGAATATGTCTATAGTACGTACCATGCTCATGCGTTACTATAGCAAAAACAGTAAAAAGTGCATATTCAAGGGGAAGCCAATGGCGAATAGCGAGTAGCTAGCAGCGAGCAAGGCACACCGTTGCACCTGTATCTGTCGGAGTCTGCAAGGTTGGAATCCCTGGGAAGGCTGGCACTCCTACCTTACTGAACTCCCTACCGATCCCTTGGTACGAGGAACCGAGAAATCGTTATGAAGTGAAAGTAAAATTGGAATTAGGGATAGGCAGGTAAATATTAAGAGGATTAAAAAAATTAATATATCATCAAATTATTACAAAATGAGTCTTCTTTTTTATGAGGATGATACGAGGATGGATGGTGTCTTTAATCGCGACCAGATTCACTAGAGGAACTGCTGCTCTCACTGAGCTGAGGACTCTTGATGACGATGGGGAAATTTTCACCAAATCCTTTTCCAAGAACACCCTTGATCTGCGTCTGAGCAAATCTCTTTGCATCGGACAAAGTACTGTAGCTGCTGTCACTGAGATTCGATCTTTTGACAGCGTTCGCCGAACGCGACGGCGGTGGTACAAAGTGGTTATAACTGATTGTCCTAACGTTGCCCACCTCCCGAATTATCGCTTCCGGTCCACGAGGTTCCCTCGGTGGTTTTGGCTTTGGAGGCTGCGACGTCTTCCTTTTGTATCTTTGCTTTGGTACCAATTTTTCTTTTACTGCAGCTCTTTGTAGGTCGTCAAATGTAATTGTTTTTAGTCGAGGTACGCCAAACTCCTTTGATGAACCTGACGGTACGGGAGGAAGTGGAGGTGCAGGACGTACAGGCGATTCAGGTAGCACAGAAACATCTGTTGCGCTGATGCTGTAGCTTATGCTAGTCCTGGTGGTCCTTGTGGTGCTGCTAGTGTTGCTACTGCTAGTGCTGCTACTGCTTGTCGTAGTTGTACTTAAACTGCTTGACGAAGAGGATTCATCAGTTTGTTCCAATGGGATGCTAGTTTTTAAATAAGTTTCTTCATTTTCTTTCCCTTCCTTATTCTTATCTCTATCGACCTCTTTATCGCAGACTGAAACCTCATCTATGTCTTTACCATCATTTTCTGCATGTTCAGGCTTACTCTCAAGATTTCCATTGACACTGGCAGCAGTGCGTATTGTGTTAATTAAGCTCTGAACGTTTTCATCGTTAAAGGACGTTTCACACGTACCGAGGCAAGTATCCACAATGGAACTGCAGAGTGCACTGTTCAATTGATCTTCATTGTAATGGTACTGATTTTCATCGGTGTTTACCGGCGTCGGATAAAGTCTATTCAAGACTTTGAATATATCAATTAAATTTTTGGAAACAGGCTGCTCGCTACTAGACAAAGCAAGATGCGATTCGTCCTCTTGAGATGACGTTGTTAACGTCAGCCCAGGAACCTTTAAATAAAAATAAAAATTCAGACGTTACCTTAGCATGCACAATTGATTTTTTTTTATAGCAAAAACTACTTATATACAGCATCAGAGAAAAATCTGGACAAATAATTTTTTTTTTTCCCATTCATTTAACCGAATCCATATACTAACCGTTACAAGAATTTTTCTAATGAAGATTAAAAAAAAATTTGTATCTTCAAAAAGTGATGGACGGTGTAGGACGGCTTGAAAAATGCAAATACTCAAAAGACAAAACACCCAGGAGACGATTCGTACGAGCGTTTGTTTACATTCCCTACGCCGACCGGAGAAACCCTGAGACATTGTAACGGCTCAAGGCTGATACTCAGATACGACACACTAGGCTTGAACGCTCTGTGTGTATGCTGGCTGCGTTTGAGCATTGAAATATAATATGTCAACGTCAGAAATTACGATTAGATACGATTCAGCTGCTGCTTAGCGTTAAGAACAGTAAGAATTCATGAACCCGCCAAGAAAGGACTCGCAAGAGTTTGAGCGTCGGTGATGAAAATTTAAAGAAAAATGAAAATCCGAAAAGGGACTCACCATAAAATGGTCGCAATCCGAAAGACTAACTTTCTGCGACACAGGATATATCCAGCTCTTGGCACCAGTCACTGTATTGTAAAAATAATCTCGTCCATGCATGAATCGAGACGTGCAGCGTATCCATCCATTCGACAAGTTGCATTCACCAAATCTTTCCGGCGCACGTTTCTTCTTCTGCGGTTTAACTGAACCCCCCGATTGACTCTGCGAATCTGGTAAATTTACTAAGGTTTCTTGCACGGACACTCTCGTCGAATCGGACGAAGAAGATGACGCGACAGATTTACAAGACATAATCAAGCCGAGCACGATCCAAAAAAAAACATAAAGTGATAAAAATTACACACACAAGGAAGGCTCGACTCTTAGCGCGATACTGGGGTTGACAGCACGTGGTGTTCGCTTCCCGCCTACCCCGCCGCGACACAGGCGCACCCTGCATTAAACCAATAATACGTCACGCGCTGCGCTGTAGGTCCATTTGTCACGGCAGCCATTTTGATTGCGCAATTGGCGCAGCCAACGCAGCCTTAACGTCTTGAGGAAATTTTATTTATATGTATATCGCCTGCTAACCTCTGGAAATTGGAAAAAAGTTTTTCAGGAACAAATTATAATGCCGTCCAGACATTTATATTTGCATAGGCCTCCAATTGATAGCGAATTGTATCAAACAGCTGTGAAGTGTGGGATTCTGTTTTACGGAAGTGAGGTTAGTGCGTTCGTTGTTCACAGTTTCCTGTCAGCTATTGAACGGAGATCTGAATCTCTTTCGACGAATGAGATTTTTCGTAATGATGCAGACCGGATTTTTTTTCGATAGCGTAGGTGAACCGGGGACGTGTGGGAAGGACTACTGGTCATCCTTATGGATTCTGTATTTATCTCATAAGAGTGGGTTATCGATTCGTGATTGCCATGCGAGGAAAGCAACGATCTTCCACTTGTGCGACCGGTTCTATAAATAGAGAGTCGTGGCTGGACGTATCCTCGGGCTGAAAGACGACTCGACCTCTGGAAACCTCGGCTTCTGGTCGACAGTCTGCCCAGTGGACGCCATGATTCTGCCGACGATCATTAGTAAATTGATGGCAGAATATCCTTTCAGCCGGAATATAAAGTTTATGCTTGACGATTGGAATGCACGCTATACTGCCTGCTGGTCTCGGTAGAACTGAGCCTAAGGAAATATGTAAGGGGCTGCGTAAGTATGAAAAAAAAATATATATATAAAAAAGAGTGTAGGGGCTGCAGCTTTTTCGAGGCTCCTTTTTATTCACAGTGGGCCACCGCACTACCGAGACATTCGATACCGGTAATTCTTTGATGGTTTTTGTCCGGGTCATCTTGAAGACTGGACTAGGCTTCCTGAATGGCGGATGTTCCTCTTGCTTCCTTGCTTATGGTGTATGCAAGAAAAAAATCACGGGATCGTTAACGCACAAAGGATGCAGCTTCGATTAATTCTTATTATGGTGGAACGAACTGTCCTTTCCGGAGAAGCCGGTCGGTATGTATTTTACGAGCGTCCTGGCCGTTGGCGCATCTTTTGCTGTTGTATAGTTACGGCATCTCGACGTCTTCTCGGGATAATCCACTTTTACGTCTTTCTCGTCGTCTCTTCCGGGACAGCCTCCTGCAGTGCGGCTACGTCGACCAGAATAGCCCCTTTGCATAATAGCTTTGCTAAATTCAAGGATTTCCTTTTCAGCCTCTTCATTTCCCTTCGTCTCCTCCCTTTTAATTTTACCTGCACTGTTTTTACAGTTCATCATCAGCCGTTTATGGGAGGCAGGAATTTGCATCGACGAACTACAATGCTCAGCAAGTACTAAGGCACGAGGTTATGTATAGGAAGAGACTAGTAGCTATAGGAAGTGGCAGGAACAATATTCCTTTCTTGCTGATCCTAGTAAATTTGTCTCATCAGCAACCACAATGCTTTTTCATCGTAGCTTCTTTGATATTTCAAAGGAATTCGCATTGGCCAACGTATCGTCCATCCAGCAACCGTCAGGAAGGAAATCGAGCGAAACGAAAGGGTTGTCGATTAATAGACGCCTCTCGCGGCTGGTACTTCAAAAAATGCGGAAAAGGATCCAAAGGAAACCTGTTAAAGAAGTTCTCAGCACCCAACATATGACGCTCGGTCTGAACTCCCTAAAAAAAAATACTTTTTTTTCCCTCATCCATCCCCCCCCCCCCCCCCCTGAATCCTGATACAGCAAGGCTCGGAATGAATGACCGAATCAAAGAAGAAAAAATACAAAGAGAATAAAAGAAGAGGAAGAAACGCTTTAGATTCTCTATACCCGGTGCAGTGTCTACTCGTTTCCTTTTTTTTTTTTAAATCAAGGAGATACCAAATTCGCTTTACCGTGACTACTGAGAGCCGCTCAATCTGTGCTCTAAACTGGTATGATCGCTCGGATCTCATAGCGAGGAAGTATGAGTGGGTCTGATCGAGCGTGATCAAGTGGGACTGAACGTGGTCTATACGCAGTACCAAGAGAGATCATGGTAGCCTGTGTGCGCGCTTCTGGCAAGCACATTAGGCATGTCTACGTGGCCGAGTGATCTTGTGGCGAAGTTCTCCTGGAGAAAGAGAAGATGGCGAAGGAGGGAAAAGAAGAATGGTGGTGGTGAGGACCGTTAGTTGGCCCCAGCACCACGGGATCGTTGTCCGGGCACAGTGCGACTATTCCCTCTTTCACTCCTTCCCCCGAGAACGTACAAGCATACGCCCGTCCATCCGTCTATCAGTTTGCCCATCCATTCGTTCTTCGATGGCTCAGCTCATTCGCGAATATCGCTTCCCCACCATCGCTACTCCTCGAGCCGGGCTGAGAATTAAAAAAAAGAATCACGAAGAGTCATCGGAATGCGAGGACCTATGTCACGCTCGAATTCTTCCACTCACCTATTTTGAACGTACGAACCTTGTTTTTCTTGACGAACGACTTCGTTGTTCCTTGCGGATGAAGTCCTCTGGTAATAATCACACTTGTTTTCCTCGTGGAACCCAGTTGAGAATTCATGATTTACCTGAAACAGTTTAATAATTTATGATCAAGGCCCACTCTTCCTGGAACATGAAATAGGGAGCAATCTGCCTGCGTTCAAGTTTCCAATAAACGCCAGGCATTCGCCTGGCACACTCTGCACTCTGAAGCTTTAGTCGAAAGATGGTCAAATTTAGATTTACGACGGTTTAGGTAGAAAACGCAGATAGCGTAGCGCGTGCACCCACGTGGACCTAAGGATGAGCTCATCCAAAGAAAATCAGAGCAGCGACTTATTTTAAGAACGTAATGAAGGTAATGGGTGATCCTTCATAAAGTAATCAACCTCAACCGTAATAAATGAGACAAGACCAGTCAGCAAGCATGGAGATACAAAGACGCTTCCCAAAACTAGGCCTCGGTACAATAACGAATAAATGATAATTATGACAATTGCAAAAATTGATTAAAACAAAATTAACTTGATCGTCAAGCATATCCTTGAACCCAAGTGTCTAAAAGCTCTACCAATAAGAAATTCGAATCTTTCATCAGGATAATATGAGTGATCATTTACATTATCCTCATCTTGCTCGACCCGGACCTGGTCCTTATTTTAACTGTAGTCCTGGCACGAGCCCTTCCATAGTGAGTAAAAATTATCAGTCATTATTCTAGCTTCATCCTAGTCAAGTATAGCTCAGGGGATGATCGTACCCCAGGCTATGGACCCAACAAGACCAAGGGGAGTGGTAAGATGAAAAGGGGGAGAAAATAAGCTTCGCGAATGAAGAAAGTAGAAACGCTCGATTTTCACTCTCTGTGTTTTCGATTATGTAAGTGGCTGAACGAAGCCTGACTTACGGTTAATAAAACAGTTACGTTCGCCTACTTGTAACGTCTTACGGCTCGTGCCGTGCGGTATTAGCGGAGGCTCATGGAGTTCCACTGATCCAGTCAGTGCTGTGCGAAACCTCCCTCCCTCCGAGTTCCCCATCTATCCCCTTCCTCCCTTACCCCCCTCGATCGCCCTCCGTCCTCCAGCAGAAGATTTCCTTGCATCCTCAGCATGCGGCTTGAGCTTCGTCTTCATGGAGTTTCTGAGCCCCGTTTGTCCTGTTGCCCCGCTGCCCTCGTGCCTCCGGCCGATCCTCATCGCCATTGGCCACTCCTTCTTGGACTCTGTCCACTTCTCCCGCTTCACCAGCTTCACTTCAGCAAATCAAGTCAGGGTCGCTAACGGGTCAAATAAATGCTGGACTCTCCTGAATAGGACTCGTGCAATGGCGGTGCACGATGTTTTTGACTGCAACCACGTCTTCCCTGGTCCGATTGGCTTCGATGAAAATGAGGAATCTGTTGACGCTACAAGTCGCTTCAGAAGTGGACCATCGTTGAAAACACCTCTTTTTCTGGACACACAATATAGGTATACAGTAAGCGCTATGTCGAAGGCCGGTATGCAAATTTGTCCTAGAAAATACGACGTCGCTCTAACGGTTCGGCAGTTTGTCCGGAAAGATTAAAAGATTATCCAACGCGCTGACGCAATCCCGCACTTGATTGCGCAACACGAAAACGTAACCCGTAAAAGTGTTACGCGTCAAAGAGAACGCGGGCACGATATTGACACCAGTTCATGATTTCTCCTTGGGATTCTTTCTAGACCCACGAAGAAAGACGTATCATTTGTAAACTCTCTCCTCAGCCTTGACCCACTGAACTTGACTCCTGAATATCCTCTGGGCTCTGGATGAATGTCTTCGGTCTTCCGATTGGTCTATCCATCCCATCGACGTCTTTCGCAGGATAATACGGATGTACCACATAGGTGTGGATGCGCCTTTAAGTGACCTTAGCTGTCTTCAGGAAGAACAGGCGTGAAAGTGCAACGGCCAGCAGGGCCAAGAGGAAGCGTCCATGGAGATGAGAGGGAATCTGTGGGTACGGAGGAGAGAGGAGGTGAGGAGCGAAGCGTCAAGAGTGAAAGCATATTCAGATAATCAGTAAAGAAGAGAGCCAACGAGAGAAAGGGGGCGCGGGAGGGCGACTCGCAGGAGAACTATTACCGATATTATCTAAGGAAGGAAAGTAGTGCAAGGCCGCTTTCTTCTTACTCAACCGACTGTATTACCAAGCGCAGTAACGCGGCTGACTGTATCTTTCTCTTGGCTCCTTGGAAGACGTGGGGACACAGCGGAGCCTGGCTACCTCCTCCTTGGATGTCCGAGAGCTAAATACAGCCGAGTCATAACGCGAGGAAAGGAAAGGAAAGGAAAAAGTAAAAGAAAGGCTTAGGTTACTCATTTCTCTTGATGCACCCTGAATCTCTGTATGATTCACTCTGGCGTTTTGACTTTATGTACATGCCAAAGAGAGAGAGAGAGAGAAACTCATCTCGGATCAAAGATAAGGATTCGACTATGAGTCAGATCGAACCGGATGCTGGGCTGTACCAGTCATATCAAACACTGATAAATTTACCTAATTCATTTATATCCAGAAAAATCTCTAAGTCGGCGATAACGCGTCGCTATAGGGTCTTCTTCTTGCGCGCGACCCAGGAACACGTAATATTTTATTATTACACGTGTCCCTCGGTAACGGGACACGGAACCGGCCTACTTACGTACCGACACACAGTGCGGTTACGCACACGCGTGGCTCTTGCGAGAATCAGCTTAGGATCTGTCCTGCGAGTCGAAAACACGAGGTAGAGTGGGGAGGGGTGGGGGAAAGACTGGAACCAAGAAGAGAAGAAAAGAGAGCTCAAGAAAACGAGTCAAAGCTATGACTGTGGTAGTATGCCAAGTAAGAAGGTACAGTCCGTGCTAGTAGTTTGAGGACGGATAAGAGGTGGAGAGGGAGAAAGGGAAGGTGTGTGAAGACGCGGACGAGGACACCATGTACGTCGGGGACGTGCACGAATGTCGTGGCAACGAGCCCACGAGGAAACGTCGCGACTCGAATAGATATAAAGCATCGAGGATGATAATTATGCGTTTCAAATGTTGGGAAAAAAAAACAGAAAGAAAGGTATAGACTCTTGCGGGAGTGTTTTCTTATTTTTATTTAAAAAAAAAATTTTTTTTAAAAATGAATTTTCTTTTAAATTTCTTAAATCCGGTGTAGATGGTTGTTGCGTAATTGCACGTTTACCCAAGGTACACAGGGCCGTGTTTCGAAGGGGAGGGGGGGTCCCCCCGACGGGTTCGAGATTTGGGTAAGATTCATCGACTCGTGAAACGTGACGGAGCGCGACCCAGTTTCGTAGTTTGACTCGAGAAAAGACGCTAACAGGTTAATAAGACAGTCGATATGGATATGCACGTAGTGCGTCGCCCTCTGAAAATTCTTTCGACAGCCCATTCTACCCGGAAGAACGCGTTCCGTGCGGCGGACCGAGGAAAATCTAACGGGCATGACGCCGTGAGTCTAACCTTCGTGAAACTGCGGAGAATCGTACGAGGATCGGGCTGGATCTGCATAGAGCGGAGAGCCGAAGTCGTACGCGTTGGAATTTTAGTAATTTAAAAAAATAGCACGGCGGATGAAATGGCCAAGACGTACGGAAGAAGTTTTGCACAAAGAACGCTATTGCTACTGGGTTTGGTATCGTTGGTTGCTACCTTGGGTCTATATTCAATGTTCTGATCCGATAGCTCAAACCGAGGCCGATTAAAGCAAAAACCGATTGGCTCTATTGTAGTAGCACCGACATGAGCCATTCCGGGAACTGGACTTCCTTCTTCGTTTATGTGGTTAACAGCTCGAGAGCGTTAAGAATTCGAAAGAAAATGGACCGATGAAATATAATGGCTGTACATAACTGATGCTGGGTAGTAAGATCCGAGTTGTTATTATTAGTATCCTATAGTCATTTCGTAAGAACAATGTAGACCTGGTGCGCATGCGTGGGTGGGACGATATGTCAATTGCCATACGAGAGGCATTAAAGTCACCAAGTATAGAGTGTGACTTGGACGCGATGAAGTCGCAGCTGCGCAAGCTCAGCCAGGCTGTGTGAATTTCCCTCAAGACGTTCCTGGGAAAGGTATATGCACGTCCGGAAGTCTGTTTCTTGGGAATAAATCAATGATTGGCAGAGCGTTCATGGGTAAAATCGTTGGTACTTGCAACTGGTTGAGTTATTGGGATGAATTGTGGAATTTTGAAAATTTTTGAATTTCATGTTCTGTCGCTGGTCCGTGACGTGGATCGTTTTTATTAAATGATGAAAAAAAAAAATAGTACACGAGAATTTCCTAGCCCCGTAGCTTTGTATCTAAGACGGTACCAAAATGGCCGACTAGACGAAATCTTCTCGTTGCGACGGAACGAACGGACGAGTAAACTTGCCGATTGTGTAATGGCGGCTTTGGCCGGGTCTTGCTCGTGGCCGCGAGCAAGAGAGGTGAACGTCCTGCGACCCTTGTCCTCCCTGACTCTCCTCTCCTCTCGTTCTCTCGCACGGTACGCCGAGTTCCACTCGCTGCCTCTCGCATCAGGCTGACTCGTTAAACGCAGAGAGAAATAGCTCGACTGGCGACGGCTACGAGCTCGCAGTCAAGCTCAGCGATCAAAGTGGCACGAGTTACATGAATTTACAGAAAAAAAAAAAATACGAAAATTCCAAATTTACCTAAAACTTAAAAAAATGTAATACCATCGATATTCAAGTAATCAATAATCTCAACAACAAAAAAAACATTCGATCTCTCCCCACCAGCAATTTGTAAACGTTCCTATCCTTCGCCAACTCGATCAATGCAAAGAGACAAGAGGAGAGTGAAGAAGGTGGGAGGTGGAACTGCTCTCGAAGAAGGAGGAGTCAAGGAACGCGAAGAGAGGGGAAGGTCCACTGCCACTGTCACTGCCACGGCTACGGTGAGGTAATATCGGATTCCATGACACAAGCCACTGCTTCGCCATCTTGGTATCCATTATTGCCGCAAAGGCATTGTGCCTTTGGATCACACTGGTACCCTCCCCACTTCCCCTCGATTCTCGTTCCGTTTCAACAAGCAACCCGAAGAAACCACAAGAAAGCTTTTATAAAGAGTTAGAAAAAAATGGCCATGCCGATTTTCGACGATTCACCAATTTAGAAAGGCAATCGGCAATAGACGACCAAGAATCCGCGTAAGTCGGAAATATATAATGAAGGCATCGTCATAGAAATAGCCTTACCGAAGACGATCGCGACTCCCGAAGAGTCGGGACCATCCAAGAGGAGCCGCAACAGATCCAATGGTACCCCGATCGGTCCCTCGTAACCTCCGTTGACTCTTAAAAGAATCCGAATGTTACGCGATGAATCATAAGTGTGTCACGCGTGAACCGCAAGCACGATGAAACAATCGCTTCATCCATATGTATGGCCGAGTTTAGCGCGAAAATTGTGTCATAGCTTCGATATGCTCGAAACGTCCATCAAGCTCTCGGAGACTGTTTTCGTCTTCCCGTTTGCTTCGTATGGAGAACCGTGCTGAGGACACGTGGAAGGATCACGTAGCAGCAATACGCAATCCGGGCACAGGAGCAGAGCTCAACGGGGCACAGAAGAACGTAGGAGCTCGCAGCAGGAGTTGGCAGCGATTCAGGTCCTAGGTGGGTGTGTAGGACATAGCGGACTCCTGCAGTCAAGGACACGTTACGATGCTCTCGCACCGTTCCAAGAGAGAGAGAGAGAGAGAGAGACAAACATATACAAGGCGTACAAGTTCTCCGAGAGTCTATCGGTATGGGTATAAGAGGTACACAGACGCAAAGGCTTCGCGACGCGATGCAAATGCCAATATCGAAGCTGCATATATATATATATATATATATACACACATGCTAGTTTCACACGCTCGTAAACGCTACAAAGCTTATACACAGCAGCCGCCTTAAAGGCAGTATACTCACGACAAGGAATTCTGAAAATGGACAATTTTCATGCTAGATATTAGGTGATCAGCCGATGCAGAAAGTCGAGTGATTTCGATGTAATGCACTCGGCGATGCGAACCTCCGTGGGTTCCTGGTATATCGCAGGACGACGATCTTCCTTTACGACGCTGGCACCGTAATGGCGTCCATGATATTCTTGAACGTAATTATATGGGGGGGCCCCCGATCGTTTAGTTAATGAGAACTTTGGGAACGGTCGTGCATGAGACGCGCGATCTTGCACTTAGATCGCAGACCGACTTGATTTCTACGTTTAACGAACGTTAAGTGACTATTAGCGCATTAGACCCCTAAAGATTATCGTGAAAGTCGATCGATTCTCCTTTGACGTAAACAGAACGTTATTGCGCACTTTAATTGCACAACGATCAATCAGACAGTGAATGTCGGTATTACGAGAAAAAAAAAAATTTACCAATAACTTCTTTACCGACAAATTACATTCGCCTCGCACACCAGCTCAAAATGCCCAATTCGTCGGGGCGTAAAACTCCCACGTGAAATCTAGGTCTGTTTTTGCAATGTAGTTCACTGCCACTGCCAGACACCCAGTGAACTTCGATACTTCGGCCTACGACTACGTTCGCGTCTATGATCGAGTCACTTGAAAATTCTACACTCCGCATACACATACGTGCCAGAGTAGAAGTCAGGCTCGTGATGTCCGTAGGATAGTAGTCACGGAAAGACACGGCAGGAGGAACGAGGAAGCCGAACCAAGTGAATTAGTGAAGGTGTACGACCGAAAATGAGGTCACATTCGTACGAATAAACAAGTGTCCTGACCGCAGTAGCGTACCCTCCCCCGTTCTCCCCCCCCCCTCGTACCCCAGGGTGACGATCCTGCCACTGTTTTTTTTTCATACCTTTCCTTTGCTTTCTTCTGTTTACGCCGGCCAATAGACTCCATCGCTGATCCGACGTCCAGGCGCCTCGGCTATGCTGACGTCGTAACATTGCACCGTCCTCGTGTTATAACCACGGGTACTGGACGTTTGAATTTCCATAGGCAACGCTGACGCATGGATTGGCATATTAATATACGTCGCACTATGGATCAGTAAGGGCGTCCCCGGGGTGTCACGGTGAGAACGTATCACTCCGTATCAACGTGATTTTCCAAGATCAAGGTTCACCATTAGCATTGGCTCTCGAGCAAAGCGATCTGGGTTAACGTCGAGCCATACGTATGCGCTACGTACGAGATCGCTGAATGGCTGAACAGGCTCATTACTTATACCTTATAGTTCGATATCTCACTGACTGGCCAACCTGGACGTCCTATGACTAGCATACTGTACTGAAGTTGCTCCTGGCCTGCATGTGAGTCAGTAAGACATTTGCTGCTCCGCACACGCCACACCCCGTTTTGCATTCCTTTCTGCATTACAGTGGCGAGAGCAGAGCAGCAGCAAGGATGCCGCGCGACGGTTTTTCTTGGTACTTCCTCGAGAAGGAGCCTAGGTAGATCTTTGATTTAGATCCCTAGATCGTTGGAGTATGGTAAAGATGAGGTAAACGAAAAAATTGCAAGTACAGTGAGCCTACCAGTATGGTGGATAAACAATGATGGGTAATGGTCCTGTAGATAAAATTTTGTTTTACGGTAGACTAACGTAGTACGTTCGTTTATGCGCAATCTTATATCGGTTAGCCGTGTCTGCGTTCACGTATGTTGGTCGGGCGAGGTATGTGTGTCTGGGCACACTGGTACGCCGTGCGGTCAAGGCCACTGTGTGTATTATCTCGAAAGACCCAGAAAGCTAAGGAGCTTTCGATCGCGCGTTGTCTAGGTAAATTTGGTTCAGGTCAATGCGACTGCATTTTTTGATTATT
Organism: Calameuta pygmaea; assembly: GCA_031762395.1. NCBI lineage: Eukaryota > Metazoa > Arthropoda > Insecta > Hymenoptera > Cephidae > Calameuta > Calameuta pygmaea. Next base: position 1,208,207 of record JASANN010000387.1, read on the forward strand.
CGTGATACCCTGGAAGGATTTAAAAGGAATCTAGAGGTGTACGGATCGTCGTGGAATCAGGCCGCCAACACGGAAATGGAATTACGGCCTCGTCGTAAAACCCGCAGAAACCTATAGAAACTCGTGGCAGCTGTCTGGTTGTGCATAGATACGAAAATTATGCTTCGGTCGGCCGTAGATTTGCATACGGTACTGGCTTTCGATGGGTGGTGGGAGGGAGATGGGTGCGTTGTTTTTGAATGACCTTTTAAAGATAAATTTAAGGAACCCACTGGGCCCCTTTGCCATTTTGTGATTTCAATAATCGACCGTGGATTTCGTAATCGCGAACAGTCGGACCTGCGACCTCTCGTGACTTGACAGTGGGAAAAAAATCGTGTCCCTCAGGGTCACGTGGGTTTAACGAAAATTTATATTGTTAATGGGGCATTTGCCATTGAGTCCGAGGCTGCCAAGGTAACGTAGGGAAAGGCAGAATCAAACGTGGATGGACCAGGGCACAGGAAGGCAAGGTAAAGCCAAAGCAAAGTAAAGCGAAACGAAGCGAAGCGAACCGAAGCGAAGCGAAGCTATGGAAGCGAAGGAAGCGAATAAGCGGTGTAGATATAAGAATGTTAGGTCATTGACTGCCGGTGGCCGCCGATCCGCGAGCGTCCAAGGACACCCGCTCCGACTGACGGTCGCTTCCACTCCTAAGACCTAAACCTCCTCATCTCCTCGCCGCTTCGCCGTTCACCATCACCAGTCGCCAACCAGTAACTTCGACAGTTTGCTGTACGGGGGGACCCATTTTCGACTCTCTTTAAATTTTCTTGTCTTATCCAATTGTGTACGGAGTAGAGTATAGGTATACCGGGGCCGATACACAATGGCACGGCAGACAGGAAAAGGTTCCTGAATGCGCTTCGCTCATTGGCTGTCTCCTTCGCTGGCTCATGTCAAACAAAAACCCACCGGAAGGATACATCCTACATTTCCATCTCACGAGGTAATCGGGGGACCGTTCTCCAGTTTCGGGCAGACCCAGCTTCCTGAGATCGGGTAGGAGCACGAATGTGGGTCCTGGGCCAAAGACATGGATGGACCGTGCTTGAGTTCCCTTAAGTCAGTCCTGGAGGATGAAGTTTGATGACGATTGTCATTATTTTGGGGAGGAGAAATTTTTGTCGGCAGTTCAGAATATTGTGGGAATTTTTCGAAAATTTTCTCATCTATCTATGGGATGATGATTTTATTCTTATTGTATCTACCCTTGGAGTATTTGGGTCTGTGTGTCGTGTGAAAATGGAAAGAGCGAAAAAGGGTACGTTCGAAAAAGGATCGTGAATATTGAATAGGAATAAACAGAACCCCCTACTGCAACCACCCCCGTTCAACGGATTTCGACCTGGAACCATACCGAGGCGCACTGCACCCTATACGGTTAACCGGAAACGCTCGTGAGAATTATCGAGGATCCTGGACCCGGTGGGACCTGGTAGAAATTTCAAGTTCGATCGAAAAATTATGTACGAAGGTCGATCGTTCGAAATTAATCCATTCGGCAATACATTTATTTTGACACTTTCCCTTCGGAACGGTAGGGGGTCAACCCTTTTCATTATATTTCCATGAAATACAACCGAGCCCCAAGATGACGACACTATACACCGATTACCAAAGATTAAGAGAGGGTTAACCAAAAGCCCGCTGACTTTCGGGCTCCTGGTTGGTCACCTTCATCAGACCTCAGTAACTTCGCCACCCTCAGGATTCACGACGACTAACCCTTCAAGTCCCTTTCAATTTGACTAAGTATAATTTACAACACGTATTTCCAAACTTCGTACCCAGATGACTCCCCTAATGATTTAACCCCTTTTTGTCGAGACGACCAAAGCAACAGAGGTCAATAACAGCCCCCTAGCTGCCTATTCCTGAAGATCATCCCAAAAAGTGACAAAAAGATCATCCCAAAAAAAAACGAGTCATGCATCCACAAATTTCCACGTAGCATTTACGTATATCGAGACAGGCAATGCGTAACTCTTTATTTTCGACGCTACTGGAATCCCGGATGACTAAATTCGGTCCCGTTAGCTTCGTGTAGCCGGTACTCCGCTATTTCATTTGACTGTAGCGCAACAGTCATTCTCGTCTGACGAAACAAGTGTACGGGTCGTAAAGACGATGCAATTTCGATAAAACAAAGAAAAAAGTTCCAACCACCAGATCCCTCCACGAACGATGAATAAGGATCTCGAGGCGCTATCTCCATAGTGGGTTCATCATCTAGAAACTCCATCGGTTCCCACAAGGTGGGCTAGCAAGATCACGGAGCATGGAATATCGAGTAGCAAGGTGCTACACATATAGACAGAGAAGAAAGAGACTAGGAAAAGGATCGAGGATCGAGAAAGGATCTAGAGAGACGAGCGAGGGAGTAGACCGCCCTGTACCTAAGGGTAGTCGGTCGTCCCACCTGTCCGTCTCTCCCACGCTCCTGAGAGAGGCCAAGGGATGCGAGAGTAAGGATGCTGTGTGGACCGATGGAAAAATGGATCTTCTTCCCTCAACGGCGTAGGACAATGGAGGACCAAAGTGGGAAAAGGAACCATAATGTGTGTACCGGTGCCTTTCCTGCGATCGGAATCGATTGAATTTCTATCCGGTTTCAAATTTACCCTGTCGTCGCGACGCCAAGCGTCGTTTTCTACTTAGGTACACGGTATCCGCAATAAAAGCGACGCTCCGCTTCGAAATTTTTGTCCGGTAATAAAGCATTGAAAAATTTTTCACCCCATGCGGCACTGACCCTCGCAATCCTTGCCTAGTGTCCGTAACGGAATCGGTGGTTTTTTTTGGCCAATGTTTTCAACCTCCAAAGCCACGGCAATCGCGAAACCCTTTTTTACGATGGTTCTGCGCGCTTTGTAGTGGCCCAAAGAAAATTGCCATAGCATAAAAAATTATTGCACTGCTGCCTAGAACGACCGTGCATTTGTCCTGGGAGACAATTTAAAACTGGGCAGCGGTTCTTTGACTTTACGATCTTTTGCTTCTTTTCCTTCTTTTTCCTCTAGCTAATGCGAAACGACGAAACGTTGCTCGACGTTCAAAGTCACGCACATGCGGATCGCCACGCATCCCCCCACGCAATCAGTTAACCCAGGGAGGTTTTTGACGTAACGAGCCAGCCCTTTGTCCCGGGAACGAAAATTGAATTAGAGCTAAGAATTCTCGGTTAAATTAGCACCGCGGGGCGTGGAGTCTCGTGGTTCGTGGAACAGCTGTCCGGATCTTCGGATTTTCGATGCGAAAATCGCTGGGAGAAAGGGCACGTGATTTTTCAAAAGAAAATTGACCTACGGCCCATCAAGGATGTAATGTCTTGAAGGGACGAATCCTTGATGGAGCGAAATGGGCGTCAGAGACTGTGGCGTCTTTAAATTTATTTCAACGTTTATGGGTGTGCATACGTTACTGTATATGTATATGTACTGTTCGATGGTCAGTTCAGTTTACATGCGTGCAACGTCAAGATTTAGGACTGCGATTTGGTATTGTTCGAGAATTACCGAAAACGGAATTATACGTTACGGGTTATAGGCTGTAATTAGGTCCTCGAGCTATTTTCAGTGTCATTAGGGGTTAACGACGATTAACGAAATTCCGCGCGGTTTTACGTAGAAAGGGTATATAATATCCATTTGGAATAATTAGCCAGTGACTAAAGTGACATGGCTATTGCGCGTGGTTACTCAACATTGAACAATTTTTCTGACTCAGTCGATTCTGGTTGACCAGTTTCATCTTTTCGAAGTTCCCAATATCGTTGCTTCGGGTAAATTTTCGATCGATTACAGGAACGATTTGTATCTTTCGTAGCTCCTGCGCGTTATACACAGTTATCGTTGTTTATTATTTGCTATGAAATATATTAATGTAATTGTCATTGGACGGGGACATAGACCTCAGCGCCTCTGGCTGTTCGCCAGTTTGGCCGAGAGGACTAGGCGAAGTGAATGGCTTTGCCAAGGTGGTTTAAGGTTAAGGATAGACTTAGTGGAGAAAAAATTGACTTCGTTTACGACGAAGTCCGTAAGAACCAATCGACTCGAATCATCGTCGATAAGTTGAAGGTTCATGAAAAAAAAAAAAGAAAAAAAGAACCCAAAGTCTGTCGCGAGAACACAGTTGCCAGCTGGATAAAAGGGGTGTAGGGACGTTCAAATCCTCTGAAGGATCCCTTTAGATAATTGGATTTTCTGAATTTCGAAAAACTTGACTTCCGACGAGTCGTTGAGGATTAGCCTAAGGCGAAAACGTAGACTTTTGTAAGGAAACGAAGGAACCATCACGGTTTATGGGCCCGAAGGGTTGAAACGAGTAAAATTTGGGGATTAACTTTCGAAACGTTGTCCATCGTCTGACTAACCAGCCGGACAATTAAAGTTCGTAGCGTTTTGGAAGTGAGCAAAAGTAAAAAAAAAAAGTTTCAAAAGAATTTCAGCCAGGAAGTATGTACGTTCGCGCGAAACATCGTTGAGACGATGATTGGCTGCTTAATGACGGTTCTAGGTACGTACAGCAAGGAGAAAGGCTAGAACCATTCGAGATGGCACTTGGTCCCCATGGAATCAAATGGACGCCAGGGGTCTTCGCCTCAGACTCATCGTTCCATCAGACCCAAGAAGTGGTCCTCTAACGTTTTTAACGTAATCCAAACGAGCTCCTGCGTCCTTCATCATATCTCGTCAGTTCATTGGCATTCGCGTTCTGCCGGCACTGCTGCCATTTTCTCAAGGTTCGCGTCAGCCCCCTTCCCCTCCCTCAAACCCCACCATCCTCACTCTCTATCCACCACTTAATATCGACACGACCGCGCAATTTATCCGCAGCGATCGACACGCCCAACCGACGCGAGAATCGCTCTCGTCTCACGGAGCCCGAAAGATCCAGTGACAACAGTTGTCCCGTTCTTGGTCTCGTAGGTCTGATGAACGCGAAGCACATGCCGCTCCAATTTATTAGACAGGGACGATGCTGGTTCTAACGTCTGTCAAGAAACTACCCTTAGCCGGAAATCGAGCGATTACTTCGTCAAGAACTCTTTTCTTCGACCATTATCATCGTTTTCCACCACGATTACCCCTCCGCTCCCCCCCAGATCTTCCATGGCCCTCCCCTATCATTAAGAATCCCCGAGACTCCAAGACCTATATCTTATTATTTTTCCAAGGCTCAAAAGGGCCCAGACCCGAAACCCTATACATGTAACGCATTTCCACCCCCGTTGCCCATATGGCGCAACCCTTTAGCAGCAAAAAACCTGTCGGGCAAAGACTCGTGAAATAGGGAATTGGAATTTTCAATGGTTTCGGGAAGAGAGCCTCTCTGAGACAGTTTGCAATGGCAAGTGGGTCTGGGTATGGTCAATGTGTACCCAAAAATTAACTTCCGTATACGGAGCTTCTATGACGTCGAACTTATGCCATACCATATATACCATACAAACGAACGAGAAACCAATCTCTCATAAGAATGCACCTTGAATTTCAATGAGCAACGATTGTCTAACAGTTTTCAGCCTGGGTCACCTATGTATTTCGTTCGCGTCCTTTCTCGGTATCCCACGCATTCCTCCGCGAGTACCGCAAGCTCCAGAGACACAACTTAGTTCACTTTTGCTCGTAACGGTTTATCCGTCAGGAGTCAGTAAGGCAACAAGTCGCGCTCCGGCTCAGCACTCGGCTCCCCGGGCCTCCCCCACGCACCGATCGATCGGAATCGGCCGAGCACCCTGTTTCTGCCAGCGAAACAGGGATCGCGGCTCAGCCATTAGCTTTTTAGCGATTTCCCAATTATCCATTGTACGGAATACCCATGTGCACGCATATACATGGAACGACGCGACCGATGACTCAAAAGCTCACGATGAACAAACATAGCGATTCGATTAGCTCCGCTGTGCTGATCATCCAAACGAAACCCAATGATCAAATTTTTAAACCTGTTATACGTGCATCAAAAATATGATTATCAAAATATCACTGAGGATTTAAAACGCAATCAAGTGGTTCGACATCGAGGAGTAGCCGGCTTGACTGGTACCAAGGGGGTACCCACGTGGTCCTGGGAGCCCAGCAAGAACCTACCAAGGAACAAGCTAACTGTATTTTGCCTCCTCCACTCTTCCGCCCCCTTCCCCTCCCCTTACCCTCCTCACCTCTTATTACTTCGTTCTTTTCCTCTTTCCTTTCTGCGAGTCAACCTCCCACCTCCCGCTTCAATTTCGTAGAATCCGGATTCGCCTCTTCTTCATCCTTTCCTAGAGCCTGAGTACCCCGACGATGCTACCAAGGATCAAAGACAATGCCAGTCTACGGTCTATGGAATTAAATGTAAAATGGCCGTGAACCCAAGGTCCCGAACACAGCCGTCCCACTCTATACTGAACACCGAGTCGAACAGTGGTGCATTGACATTGTCGATATAATTAATTCACAAAGCGTAGCAACGTAACAACCTAAGAATAATGGACACAACGCTGTCGTACCTTTTCGGTATCCAAAGTATCGATTTGGCCGATATCCAATAGATCGTAGCTCCAGTGACCAGCCTCGAAGGAATAATCGAAATTAAAAGGCTGCCGATTGCGCAACGGTACGCGACTGCAGCGCCACGACGGATAGAAGCTTAACTTTGATTTCTATGAATCGACTATCTTCAGACTGTACTACGACTGACTTACAGACCTTGGGTATTCGACAATGTGAATTCACATAATTAATTTTCACAGGGTATGTCCTTCGATCTACGTCAACGTCGTCGTACGTCGCGTCGTTGAACTCGTGAACCCGCGTACGTAACGGGTGTCTCGTAACGATTTCTTCGCATTGACTATCAGATGACGATTTTCCATTTCACCAAGCTCCACCGTAAGTCCTCGTGACGACTTCCTCGGGTTGTTCACTCGTCACCTGGGTCATCGGGTGAACATGGACGCGTAACGAATGCGCCTTCCTTCATAATCTTTGCGATTCTTCGCTGTCAGCGCGATTGGGCTTACAATCGCGAAGTCAAAAAATTGGTCGAGACAAACGCGACTGGAAAAAGTTATCCCGCAAAATTATACGAAAAATTAAGTCAACCATCAGGCGAAGACGACCATCGGTGGTTATCGATAAGAAACGTACCCGAGGATTCCGAACGCGTCGATTTGGGCTCTCTCGTAGTACACGACGTATATCGTGTATATATGTATAGAAGTGTAGAATGTGTCACGTGACTTTTCGCATGCGATTGCCTCTGCCTGGTAAAAGTGAAGCCGAATTAATTACAATGTCATTTAAATTTCATTCTATCGGCGAGTCTCGTATACGAATTTCGAGCGCGCGTATAACGGGTGTTTTCGAAATTAAATTAAATAAGTGCGACTTTAAGGGAAGTCATTAATAAGCGTTATACAGAGTGGTCCTTTAAATCGGGAAACCTTGGCTCTTGACGATGACTGATTGACGATGACCTAGATTGAGGTTGGATCGCGGGGGGAATGACGCAACACCTCGTACCACCACGAAAATTCTATTTGTGTCGTAATAATTCGGAGCTGAGGAGAGAGAGAGAGAGAGAGAGAGAGAGAGAGAGAGAGAGAGAGAGAGAGAGAGAGAGAGAGAGAGAGAGAGAGAGAGTGGGAGGGTCGAGAGGAGAAGATAGGAGAGGAGGACAAACCTGAGGAAGGTGGCGGTACGCATTCAGGAGAGTGGAATGTGTGCGAGCGTGGCGAAGAAGGATGTGCGAGTGTCTGGGAGTGGGTTCATTGGACGCCAGCGGCCGCGGATTTACCGTTACGTCTTCTTGGCGAAACCCAGAGAGGCCAGAGACAGAGAGAGGACAGAGAGAAAAGAAGGAAGAGAGAAGCCTGTCTTTTGCCTCTTATTCCTTCCCTCTCTCTCTCTCTCTCTCTCCCCCCCTCCCTCCTTCTCTCTCTCTCTCTCTCTCTCTCTCTCTCTCTCTCTCTCTCTCTCTCTCTCTCTCTCTAACACGCATTGAATGTTTAGAGTCGACTACCAAGGAACAGCCGGAAGGACCCTGATAATTTAGAGGAATCAGAAATGTCAATCGAAGGGACTCCGAATTAATGATAATTTTTGTACAAATCCAAATTTTTGTTATTCGTTGTAGTTAAATATAAAAATAATCGAACCGACTCACCGGAAACGAGGAAATAATGCAGATCATCATTGGCCTCCGGAGAATCATCAAACAGCCGGTGATCATCGACTTCTCGTGAAAAGTAGGGCGTACGCGTGGACCAAGACCGGCTTTGTAACTTCCTTGTAACATTAAGTGCGACGAAGTAAATGCAAATAGCCCCGTCATGCGTTACTCACGAAATCTAATGGATTGTCTGCTTTACCTTCCATCTTGCACAGCCTATCTCGAAAGTCTTGGTACTCGAAGACAAAGCAGTGCTGATCGGCACTGAGCGACGATATCGTAAAGGTCAAGAAACTTCCGGAATAAGAAGAAGATAGAAAAAAAAATATTGAAAAAAAAAAAGAGAAACCAAAAAACCCAGTCGTAAAATCTTACCGATTCATAGCCGCGTCAAATTTCATGTTAAACGAGCGTCTCCGCTCGGCTCGCTCCGATCCGATTATTTCCACTTTAAGAGCGCCTCTGCAATAAAAGACCGGTACCAATGGAGAGACTGGTGATCTTCCGAATAGCGACTACAACGATCCCAGAGCCACAGACGTCATAAGATATGGCTATAAGTACAGGAACGAACAGCCATGTCAAAATCGTAGTCCAGTTTTAAAAAGGACCTGGAGCAACCTCAGGCACGTCCAATTGAAATTGGACGGAGCCGACGGTTTCACTCTCGATGAGTCGGAGCAAGGAGTGGCGATCCGTTTCCTCCGTTTCTGTTAACAGTAACCCAGAGGTCCAAGTGAAGGAACGTATCGCGGAATCTGCCTACCCACGTACACAGAGTGCGAGAGACGTGTGAGTTGGGCCAAGGAGGAGTGGGTGAGGATGCGAGGGGAGAAACGAAGAGGGGCAGTGGGAGATCCCTAACCTGAGTTAAGTTGACCTCCGCACCTGAATTCGCGTTCCCCAAGCCGGACACGGAGTCGCGGGGCTCTTTAACGGAACCGCAAAGAAAGTAAAGGGTCTTGGTCGCTGTGTTACTCGGTCGATCGGCGTATCGTCCGTCGCAGCGGAACGACGCCGGAATCGGGTCGCTTCCTCCGGAAGAGACTCGACGATGTCGGAAGTGAATATATAGCCGAACGTAACCAAGTAGCGACTACAGTGCCAAACAGGAATCCCGCTGGATGCAGGTACCCGCTCTATGCTTGTCACGACGTCGACGCTCGTATACTTATCAACGAGCACGTACATAAATACCGGCTGAGTTATGCCGGTTCGCCAAGGCGATAACGGACTCTATTATGCCTACTGATTTGGTCTACGAGAAGGACGTAAGATTTTGACTCTCGATTTAAAAAAAAAAACCGTAGCTTCCTATAATGATACGCAGAGACGATAAGGTCAAAAACTACGGTCGCATAGTTCCGACGCGTGTCGCGGTGCGACATTAGGCGATAACGCCTTAGTCGGGGGCAGAAATAATTTTTTTTTTATTTTTTTTCAGTTAGTTTCTCACTATTGAGCGCGTTCCACGGCAAGAGACGGTCATGGGAAGCGACCATTAAAACTGAACTTCCTTCGTGGCGCAAGAAGCGAGTCAAGTTCGTCGTGGCTGGTGAACTAGGAGACGCGGAGGTGGGAAAGGACAGGAGAGAGGAGGTAACAGCGTTCCCGTGTTACCGGTCCGTAGCCACGGTAATTTATTTAATGTAAGCAGCACACCGAGCCATACGCGAGTATGCGCACGATGTACTGCACGGGCTGTAAGAGCGCCGGGTTCTGTATCTACGTGCATGTCCGTTCCGAGTGCGCGCTGTATTTACGCGAACGAGTTGCAGGAGGGTAGCCATACCGTAGACCTCGTCTTCGGGAGGCTCAATCCGCGCCAGACCGGTCTCACTTGGCTCGGCAACTTCTTTTTGAGGTCAGAAGCGCGATTCCTTCTCCTCTCTTTCTTCTTGTCTTTCTCCCTCTCTGCTTCTTAAGCGTCTCTATACTCAGACCGTACGATTGGTTACTGGAACCGCATGAAAAGGGGTAGCAGTCAACCTCTGCTCAGCACCGAGTGGTGTAACACGAATGAAGTATTTGTCTGTACTGTTCCCCAGATTGCATAACTAGCGTTAAACAGTTATATAAATAGATATATTAGTTTTCTCGCTTTTTGTAGCCTTTGTCTTGTAAACACGACTTTTGGTGCCTAGGACACTGGCTGAGCTTGCTCGTTCTTAGGGACTAGGGTCCAGGGTGAATTCTGTCTATTCGTCGAGCCTGCGTGGTCCAACGGTCTGTTATTCAGCGGGTACTTCTCGTTAGACCTGGAACGTTTCTTGGACGCTAGACTTTGAGCAAGCTCAGCCTTCCGGACCCGGTTGGATTGCGACTTCTTGGGTTTCAGGGACTGGGACGACTATCGCACGGTAGTCGAGACTAGCTGTGCGCCACGACAGGCCCTTAATTGGTCAACCGAGCCCACGAGGTAGCACGGGAAGCGTACGGGACCTAGGAACGTGTCGTCGGAGTGCGTGTGCTACCGAGACCGGCGTCGATTCCCAAGGCATGACGGCACCCGCATAGGAGCCCGACGTTGGGCTTACGGAAGAGCTCTCGAAGTCCCGATTGACGTATGCGAGGAGCTTCGTTTCTTTAGAATCTGACTGTTAGACGGTATTAATTAGAAGGGGGGGGGGGAGGATTTTTGGTTAATTGCGTAAGTCCCGTAAGACTCTTGTCGAAATTGAAAAGCACTTGTCACTCGAGTCAAAATATTTGAATGGGTTTGACAGAAATTAGTATCAGCTTACAGCTCGAGCACCAACCGAGCGTCGATCGCTACTCCAGTGTGTTTACCCTAGCGGTATTTCAACTTAGGAATTACCTGGAAGTCGTCCCGACGCCGACGTGTTGCACCTTGGAACATTTGTTGGCCATTTTGCAGAGATTTCTTTCGCGGTGAGAAAATCACGTGAAACGACAATCCTCGAGTGCGAAACGGCAAAACGATTCTCGACGTGCCTAGAAAAGACAACCTTAAAAGTATATCGAACAAAATAGGGAATTTTACGAAACGTCCACAAGACGTCCACGGAACGTCCCTCGGTCACTAATTAATACGACGGATGCAAAAGAATCCTTTACGGACATATAAATTTTTGTTTTTCCTATAAATAGTGAGTGGGAGAGAGACAGTCTCATAGGGGCATCCCTGTATAAGAAAGAGAAAGAGATACAAAATAGCAAAATTTTTGTCTCTGCGATAAAAACATTTTCTTCGTTTAAACTCGACTCGACATCGAAGTGACCTTAAAACACAAGCTCGACCTCGACTTTCCTCAGTCTCTTTTGGCCGTTCCAAGACCGTTGCGTAATTCGAGGATGAAAGGAGCGTTAACGGGCGTAAATAAGCGTCGGGAGCAAGAAGCGGAACACGAGGACAGTGCCAGTGACCTCACAAGGCGGAGAGACGAGGAGCGATGAGCGGGAGAAGTAAAAGAAGGAAGAGGACTCTTCCGAGACTAATAGTTAAGAGAGGCGGTCGATGGGATCGCAGATCCTTATAATTTCGCCTATCCACGCTCGAGTGCCTGTTCTTTGGAGATCGGTACCAGGGAAGTTCCAGGATGAGCACGAGCGCCAGACCCAGGGGGACCAACTGCTCGTTAGACCCGAGAATCGGTAAGACGCTAACCCGAAGCGTCATCGTAACGTAGCAGGAGCACAGAAAATCGAGTCGTAAATCGAAACAGGCTTCTTGGTTTTATTTCCATACGAAACGAATCGCTGCTGCCGATTCCTGCGAATCGACGAATCGCACTCGAGTCCAATTCGAATTCTTATTCGATCGCATTTAATTTAGCCAGATTGCGCAGGAAGAAGCTGACGACTAACAGGTGGTCCGATGGGTACGATTCTGATTGGCCTTGCGGCGACACGATTCGCCCATATGGTCGCGTCCATTAAACGGTTATGGTCAGCCGTGTGGTTCTCGATGGCATTGGCCGGCATCGCTACGTAACAGCGTTTTCCAATTAATTTAACATTCGCGGGTGCGCAATAAAAAAAAAGGCAACTTTTTTTTCCACGTTTTTACATTAAGCCTACATACGATCTAATACTTCTCTTACGATGACGTATACGCGTTCCCTTACTAGGATACGGAGCTTTGACTATTCGATGCTCTCAGGTGGATCGAGAATCTTTGTTCGCTACGGGCTAAAGTTCCACGGCGAACAGTGTAATTACAGTGCGAATGCCTCACCGTCATTAAAGACCCCGGAGACGTCCTGACGTTATCCTTGTACTGTACTCTATATACGTTCGATCGCAGTCTCGGGAATGACGAATATAAGTATAATGACCACGTGGAAAAATAGGAAAAATAGATTGAGGAGTCTAAGAGATTAGCGATACGGTCATACTTATGTTTATGTAAATTAGGGATCCATATTGACAATAGAGGGTTAAACCCATAAGAATAGTACTTTTTATTACACTTAGAAATTTTCTCGTTAAGTCCTACGTGGGAGTAACCATTCCAGTGGATCGTGTTATTGTGAGCAATTAAGAAATTTTAATGACGTTTAATCCCTTTGCGAATGACCATCGGCGAGGACGTCGACGTTATAATAGCGTCGTGCTGCGTTCACTCTGACCTGGCTTCCTATTGTGACTGTCGATAATTACATGAAAACGACCAGGGGTTAAGAATAGAGGGCGTCGATGGTGCCGGTCAAAGGTTTCAAAGTTATTGTTTACGAGATTAAGGGTCACAATTCGAAGGACCGGTTCTAGTCAACCTCACTTTTAGCTCGTAAGTTAAAATAATTTTTCCGCAATAGATCGTAAAACTCGGTACTCGCTTATTAATATATTGACAGTGGTTTCTGGATCACGCAAAGAACTCGTAGATATATTTTAATAGACAGCCAACATCGACATTAACAACTTATAGGCATGGGTTGCATAAGCGCTCGGCTCGACCTTGACTTTGGCTCTTGGTTACGACAACAAACAGTTTCGCAAGCCTAGAATATCTACGGAGTGCAACGCGACGCTAGACACGTTGCGCCGCTGAGCGGATTCTCGTGGGTTTAACATTTTTCCTAGCGTTCCCCCTTCTCTCGTCCTTCTGTCACTCGTCGACGTCGCTACGTCGTCCGTTATTAATTACAAAACGGAAAACCTAGGTGTGTGTAAACTCCGTCGAGAAAAGAATGATTGAAATCGTAAAACGTAAAGACTCGCCCATCGTGCACGAGAGCGCGCTGCAAGAGTAAGAGTAGAAAAGTAAAGGAGTGCGAGAGAAACGTCCGTCGGTTGGCTGATGCGCGAGAGAGAGAGAGAGAAAGAGAATCCGACCGTCAGCCAGCCGTAAATACGGTTACGTTAGACGTTAGATAAGTCTCTCGATTACTCGTACGCGTAATCGTTACATGACGATCGGGGGAGTCTTGGTGAAATGTAATTCCGAAGAAAGAGTACAAAGAAGGAAGGTCTCGGAGAGAGTGGGAGTCGTGGCAGTAAGAGGTCTCGCGTTAAGGAAGGAGAGAGGAAAGGAGTAGGGGAACGCGGGGGAGACTGATTATACTTCAAAGAGAAAGTAGCTGTCCTCTCTCTCTCTCTCTCTCTCTCTTTCTTACCTTCTTTCACAGCATCACACACAATGCCTTTCTTATTAGTTTTTTCGTTCTCATTCGTCGTTAAATTGTGATCAGACGCGGAAACGTTCGAAACGTGTTTACGTTGCTAGGGAAGAATCGAGACGGATGCGCGCGCAGCTCTTCGTAGTTCGCGAGTCAAAGAATTCTCTCGTCGGCCACATGCCGCCTAGAATTACCTTACGTCGGTTTATGGCTCTTTACGAATACTCGTTACCGTGTGGCAGGCAGAGGCTTTTCATAGGCATGCAGACGACCGTCGGACAAGGGCACGCCATATGCGCGAGAGCCGTGACGCAACCTCCTAAGGAAATTGATTATAATGGCGGGTAATGCAGTTATGCGTCAAGGGATACGGTGGCGCTGCCGTCGACAGGTTCCTCTGTCTTTTTATCAGCTTACTTCTTCCTGTTTGTTTGTCCTCTTTCTTATTCTTACTCCTCTTTTGGGCTCTCCTGCATGCCACTGTTGTTTCGAGTCTAACGTCTTTGACGGTCGACGATTCTGCACCTCGTCTGGCTGTCACTGTGACGGTACTTTTTATTCATGCATCTCGATATGCACATGAACACGTAGCCAGGGCGAGATAAGAGGGAGGAGAGTCCTGGACCAACGATAAATAAACACCTGATCTCTTCTTTAGGTCATTTTACCTTTTACTACCTGCTCGTCGCGCTCGCTCGAGAAAAGTGAGTCTGAGGTCGTTGTCGGAACCCGATACGAATCCGTGAGATTTCACAAAATATCATTAGGAAATCTCAGACTTTGCTATTTAACAACCGGAATCCTTAAGACAGCTGTTTGTTTAAAAAAAATCAAATCCCAAAGAACAATGCGTTTTTCAGTGTTTAGAATGTGCCAGTCCTCAGACAAGAATAAGATAGTCGCGAGTGCGACCTTATTGTCTTGCAGTCCCAGGACCCTTTTCCAGCAGAGGTCGTAAACGTCGTGACACCGAAATGCAGTGAATTTTACCTAAATCACAGCATTCCCATACTCGGACCTGGATCTGGAGATATACGTGGATGCGTGCTGTGCCGAGAGACCATAATTCAACGGTCACAGTTTGCCGGTCCAGATTAGGTACAAGTACCATTTTACATTGACGCATCTCCTGGTCAAGGTTGACGCACTTCCACGAACCACAGCAAGGTTCACGTGGTTCGTTCGGCTATGAAAATCTGCGAAATCTCGATGAGACATCTCCTGGCATATTCAAGCCGCGTATGCATGAGGATCAGGTATATAAATATATACATACATACATACATATCACACTTGGCCGACTAGTTGTGGCTGCGCCTATACGTTGAGGCTGTAGGAATGAAGCGGCGAGCAACAAGCGGCCGCCAGGCATATACCGCTTCACGGCATAACTTCAACACGGCATTGCAGCTAAAGGTAAACGTAACCTTGCTTCTTCGCGTCGTCCTGTCCACGCAAACCTCATACACCTGCTGTCTGTCTCGCTTCATGGAAAAAGCGAGCGTCGCTCCTCCTACGTTACGCTGAGTTACGTACACGTTCGCAGTACGGTTTAGACGTGTGGATATACCTGTGCCTATGTCTCTGAAGAGCGCGAGAGAGAGAGAGAGAGAGAGAGAGAGAGAGAACGCGCGCAAGTGCGAGACAGAAACAGAGAGAGAGAGAGAGAGAGAGAGAGAGAGAGAGAGAGAGAGAGAGAGAGAGAGAAGGAGAGAAGTATCGAGGAAGACAGTCGGGACAGTCGAAGAGACCGGATCAGAGTCTCAGGCAAGGCACGTATCACGGGGCCCAGCGTTCTCCGTTACGCGCAAGCGCCCCGGCGGGCTCCCACTTCTTACGCGATGGCAAAAGAAGGACCAAAATGCACCGCAGGAACGGGACGGATCGTAGAGGACGCGGTAAAGCGACGAGCGAGTAAGGAAGCGGGAGGAGGTGGTGGTTTTCATGTAGCTCGGATCGCTGGAGGTGGCTCCGGCCAGTCCTCCTGCTTCAAGGATCGAGAAGCAGTAACGCCAAGGAGGAGAAGGTAGCGGCGAACGGCAGTGGCGTCGATTGGACTTGGTGTGTCTGCTGCGAGAGGCGCAGTGGGGAGGGAGGGCTCTTCGGACGCAGCGAGAGATAGTCAGGAGGTGGAGAGTGAGAGGAAGCGAGAGAGAAGGAGAATCGGGGGCCCACAGGATTCTACGGAGTGGGGGGACTCACGGTCGGGCTCGGGGTCCCGTCCGAGATCCCCACGAAGCCTCAGTCGCTCACAAGAGACCGAATGTGCGCATTGGGAGACATTCCACTGCTGCGCTCTCCTTTCATAACTGTAAATTAACGAAAAATTACAAATGTCCTTCGCGATATACGTACACGGCTTGTGATTGTTTCGTGTAGCGTTTCCAAAGTGAAGCCGGTTTAATTGTAAACGGGTTGATCGTTATTCTCGTCGTTACAGTGTGACTTGTGTGTAATACGTTTGAATACTGTACGAACGTTTGTCAACAAGAAAAATTTATTTGTGCAACCGGGGTCGCGGCACGGCCCTCTAATATACATGGAGAATTTCTGGCGAGACTCTCGAGGTGTAATTTCGTGAAAATATAAACGTTAACGGAGAAAGGAGCCAATAACAAGGGACACTATTATTTCTGTATGCATTCCTGGTTAACCGGGGATCGTTTGTTGGAAGTTAATACAATTTTATTAGCGTAACCAATCAGTGCTTTACGGTGGTGCACGACCTTGACTAACGAAGGAGGTTAAGCATATCGTGTGAAGGTTACTAATGGTGGCATGAACGTAGTGAGGTGACGCGCTTCTCGATATTGAGTGGCGTAAATCTCTCTCGAGGGCTCGTTAAAATGCCGAAGATCTTTCTGATTAAGAATCGGCTGCATCAGCAGCAACTGAGGCTCCTCGAGGCTCAACACCTCGGCAAGAGTCCACCGGCCAGTGGCAAGGAGAGTCCACTTGGTGGATCGGAACCGTTGAGTCTCATCGTCAACAGATACCAATGTAAGTCCAGTTCACATGTGTCGTTCTCTCGTTTGGCAGTTCTTCCTAGCCAGGGACTTTCAGGCGAAATTGCAAATTAGGGGATGTGTCGAGCCTGCCGGTCGCAGGTGCGAGCATCTGCTCGCAGGTGCCACGATCGGAACCAGTGGGCCTTCCTCCGAAATATCAAGGCCTTGAGAAAGGAATCCTAACGATTAAATAGACTTGAAACTTAGACCAGGAGCCGCTAGACATTTTTCAATTACCAGAGCACGGACAATTCCATTTAGGGACCCGGCCCCTATCTCTTTCTCTGTGCAAACGTCCGAATTGGTTATTTACACGAACGACAAACGCCGATCGACAATCTTTCGTAGCTTCTGAAACTCGGACACTCTAATATCCCGACCTTTGAAGCATTCGCGTGGAATTTTATCGAGATACGTTTCCATCGTCGTTTAAATCGTTTTCTGTCTTGGTTGCGTAATCGAGAGCCGTTCGTCGTTCCTTAAAGGCGCGCACGCATTTCGTGACGAAGGTTTATCATGCAACGGTACAATGAGTAGGAGGGTCCTTACGAGTTTGGTCCTAAAACTGGTTTAGAAATCGTGGAGAATCCAGGAGAGGGGCGGAAGGGGGAGGGGGGTGGGTCTCGGAGGAGAGGGCAGAGGACCGGCCTATTTCTTTTCCCTTTTATTAGTGCTTTTACATGGAGGAGGGGGGGGGGGGCGAGGATTCAAACCGTAATCCGTAAAGGCTACTAAATCAAAACCAAACGTCGTTTCGACGTTTTAAACATAAAAATTTCTCGCAATTTCACCACCGACCCGTTCGTCATTTATTTCTTCGTTTATCGTCTTAACCTTGAACGCTTCAACCTCCTTCGCGGTTCAGCGATTCCAGCAGTCGAACGAGTTACCGGCCGGCTGACAATGACTTAAACATCGGAGACTTCGACGCTTGAGCAACCGTATCAGGAATGAGCGATCGAGCGACAGAGTCAAATCTGACAGTCGCGCGTCAACGTACCGTAGGCAGTCTAAAGCCAATGACGCGACGGCCTGAGAATCGAGAGCTACGAGCCTATGTCGCGACGAGAGGATCGAGGGACAACGGGGGAGTCCGAACTCGTCCTCGACTATATTCGACCCGACTCGGCTGGCATCGCTAAACAGCTATTCAAGAGCAGAATCAGCAACTGGTATATAGTCGGTGTCACAGAAAAGAAGCTGGAGCTGCCGTGATTATGCCTCGAGTCAAGACCGTTTTCCTTGAACGGGATTCCGTGGTTCGGATCTTAGACCCAGGAGCGAACCCTGCATTCCTGAGCTGAGGCATGTTAAAGAGAAAAAAAAAATGGACGCTGGGTTTGTCGAGCGTCAGGTTGCTCGTGTACACCACGAGGAGAGCATTGTGGTCGCGAATCGCGATGCCGCTCACGCTCATTCCAGTTACAGTGGAGAACGTGCCTTCCCCTTGTACCTTCGGAGACCGATCCTGGCCGAACGGGTTGGAGGACTCTGACGACTCCTGACTTTTTTATTACGGCACTCGACCTGGCCCCCTGCTACTATTTCTCGAGAATCGGATTCGGAGTCCCGTTCGCTGCTACGTAAATAACGTCGTTCGTGTGAAATAATTAACGTGCACTTGCACCAAAGTCCAATGTGTCCACCTGACGGGATGTGCAGTCATTGTGACGAGGGTACAATGCGCGACCATCGTCGTCGTCATCGTCATTGTCACTCGTAGCTGCGCACGCTCTCGTGATCTCCCACCGTAGGTGTATATGCCGTGCATGTACTACAACTAGACTCCAAGAGCTGTGTCCTCGAGGTAGCAACGCGTCGACGTCATCGTTTGCGCGATAGAACCGTAAGTGGGTATGGAAGCGTGTATGGAACCCGGCAATCCATAGCAATGCCAGGAGACCTCATAGTGGCGCAAGAGATCAGCCGTGACCGAAATTCTTCGAAAGCAAGGGGGCCAAGTGCAGATGAGTTACTTGCCAGACACCGTAGCTCTGATTGATCTTCATCGGTAGGTGCGAGCAAGGGTCGTGAGGTTTCGAAAGTGGATCAAAGTATTTGGGTTCGGTAAGGAGACGTGCCAGGACGAGGTGATGGAGATGGATGAATGAAATCAAGCAGTTGCACCGGTTACTTCGTGGACCCCTTATATAATAGCACTGTACGGTCAAGCCAGCCGGTATGGTGTCACCTTGCTTTCAGCCCACGCAAGGTACCGCTACATAAACAGCAGGCGCTTTACACCTATGCTCGCACACATCTGCTTTGCTGACTGATGTGCGTAGCCGACTGGTTCAAGCATTGCATGTTCAACCAACTGCACCGAGGATGCATCGAAAGGATCATTCCTTGGACGCAATAGCGTCCGAGCCCTTTAGGGTCTTCCGTTGAGTCTCTGGCTATAATCAAATTCTGAGGTAGTAGGGACCCAGTTCATTCCGAGCGATCCGGGTCCTTGTCCCATTCTAGATCCTTTTTTCTCTTCTTACGCATCCACCTTGCATTTTCTATTTTCGATGCTCAGCCCCTTCATCCCTGAGACCTGACCGCTAGTGGGTCAAAGTTGCTGTTGACCAATGAAAGAAATCGAAAGCCATCGAGGACAAACGTAACCTTGAATCATGGAAGATGTCCAGTGACGTAAGGTGGGCTGATGGACTAACGTTTTTTGGGTTTCACTTTTGCGTTGCTGAATTTTACAAGTACTGCTCCTCTTTTTTTGAGGGGGGACCGACGCTACGGTAGGACCCGTTTTTATGTGTCGACAGTCTCTTCAAGATTTTGAAATCAATCGAAGGAACGATTGGACTCGATCGTGTGATTGAACGCCCAAGTAGGTCGACGACTAAAGGGGAGTGCTGGCCGTCCATGGGAAAGAAGCCAATGGCGTACGTCGACGACGATGGTGAAGTTAGCTGGAATCCATAACAATCGGATCTGGCTCTGGATCAAACGAGAAACCTCCCACGATGGTGAACGGCTGACATTGAAAGCGATCTAATGCCACTGATCGCGCGATGTCGACAGACTAAACCCCACTGAGCTCTGCAGACATTCCGTCGTCGTCATTGACCCAAATTTTACTTTCGCAAAATTTTGTCTTATGGTGCTAACCCCATTTACGTTTCATCGCGGCTCTGATAATGACAAATTTCATAAAGCACCGTCGTATTTCATCCCATTGGCGTACTGTGTTAGACCTCTAACCAGGAACCTAACTTCATTCTGGAATCAGGGTTATAAACGTTCACATTTGAGATCACCTTTTCTCACCAGGCATTCGAGTCACTGTGAACACACACTTTGATTCTCCATCCTAGTCTAGTCAGTCACACTAGGTCCAAGGAGGAATCCTTCTCTCTATCTCTCTCTCTCTCTCTCTCTCGCACCTTCGCTACTCGACTATTCGACTATCTAACTCCTCTCTGGCAACAAAGTACCGGTTTCCCTTCTCTCTCGTTCTTCGTCGCACGTTGCTTCTACCGATCATGGAGTCTCTCTCTCTCTCTTTCTCTCTCCTATCGGTATACTGGTCACGGGACACGTTCATATTTATAGCGCGGTGCGACCAGTTAGGATTTAGTTAGACGCGTGTACAGCTTCGAAGGTTGCCTAACGAATCGGCCATTATGGATCCTCTTAAAGGCGCGTCGAGCGTGACGCAATAGCTTGCGCAAAGGAAACGCGTGTGCATCAAAGTGGAAGTTCGGGGTACGAAAAATTCAAGAAAAACTCTTTAATGGTTAACGGAGTCGAGTACGAGCCCTATAGAGAGAGAGAGAGGGTCGGAGAAAATGAGTTCTGATGGACCCAAAAAAATTTTTTTATCTGATAAAAAAATTAATTCTATCATTAAATCCTCGGTGACTTCCTGGTTTACGCCTGAGCTATGTCCTCGTGCTGCATTAGCAAATCCTGCGGTGTCAAAGTCAAGAGAGAACGTTCCTCGACGATACGGAGAGTGGAGGCGTCGTACCTGGAGGTGCGCGGGCCAGTGACCGCGGCTCCGCTATGGAACGTTTGCCATAGCACTCGCAACGCTGCCGCCACTGCCGCGGAAAAAGAACGGTAGGAATGGCAGTCAGCCGTTCAGCTTGTTCGCGGAACGCGAACGGTAGATTGTCAAGGCCAGCCATGTCGATCGACGAGTGCGCGTCATATTAGAAGCGAAAGATCAAAGGGTTTGCGATTATCGGTAATCGTTGATGTAGGAACAAAATAAATTATACGGGATCGTCTTGAACGTCATCGGAACGTCTTGGACAGGGTGAATTTTGGCGGTGATGCTGGAACAATTAATTAATGAGTAACGTCAATGACATCTAATTCTACGTTTTTTTTTAGATCGGGACAAATCTGAGGATGATCGTGCGACGACTCCTGAAAGTCTGCGCAGCACGAGCCCCGCAGGAAGTCCTCCGCCTCAGCCGTCCACCCCGACGAACACACCCCCCAGACGCTTTATATCGAGTATCCTTGGGGGCGACGTACCCTACGGTAGCAGAGGTCACGTTCTGACCAGGGCCGAACGCAAGGAATACAGTAGTCCACCGATAGCGCCTAACGATGGTCAGAAAACACTTCCTAAGTCGGAAAAAATTGAACTACCCAGACCACCGACACCCCCAAAGACACCCCGGGTCGAACCACCCACCAGAGTCTCGGTTATACAGAGGGTGCCTGCACAGACGCAATCCTCAAGGAGGGAGGAGGCTAAGATTGAGATTCCACAGAGCCAGGAACCCGAGCAGGTAAGTCTACCGGAAGTGATAAAACTCGAGGTACCTCAACTGCGAAATGGTTATCTAATGGTGATTGTACTTCAGGAACAGCC
Organism: Calameuta pygmaea; assembly: GCA_031762395.1. Taxonomy (NCBI): domain Eukaryota; kingdom Metazoa; phylum Arthropoda; class Insecta; order Hymenoptera; family Cephidae; genus Calameuta; species Calameuta pygmaea. The sequence continues at coordinate 1,229,833 of JASANN010000387.1, forward strand.
AATAGATTACGCTGTACCCAAGAGGAAGGAGGAGGCAGCGGACGATGAACGCGGTCGGGAAGGTGCCAAAGCGTCGCGCACCATAGGAAATTCGATAGCAAGGCCTCTTCTGGCAATGCGACTCTCTGGTCCGCAGTCCGCACACGCCGCAGGCGGACACAGTAGATCGTCCACTGCTTCCGGAGGTGGTGGAGGTGGCTCTTCGAATGCCGGTTCCGGTGGATCCTCCTCGGGTGGAGGTGGCGCCAGTTATTCGTCTGGCGGTGGCGGCGGAGGAGCTATGGGTGGCGGAAGCGGAGGAGGTGGCGGTGGCGGTGGTGCTATTGGAGGTGGTGCTGGCGGCGGCGGTATGAATCCTGGTGGCAATGGAGGTCGTGGAAATTATGGGCCCAGCTCACCTCCCACTGGTTCCTTACCTCCGTTCTACGAGTCCCTGAAGGGTGGCAACAATCTTGCAAATTTTGCCAATCAGTACAACAGCACTCAAGGTACGTCTTTGTATTCCTGATGGTACAGCCAACTTCACCCAGGACTTTAGATGAGGTTGCTCATGCGATTGTATCGGAAATTTCAGGAAATGGCTACCTGACGCCATCACCCGCAGTAGGTATGGAGTGTGACACGGGCCAGCAGGACGTGAATGCCCAACATAGCCAGTACGGTGCCCAGGAAGCCAAGCAGTATTCTCTTCTGCAAAACGTCTGCGCTTCCTATGGTCTCGCTCTCAAGGAAGAGGAAGATCTGTCGGCTTACAAGATTCAGCCGAATGATCTTCTTTCGGGACAATACGGAACGTATGACGTAACTGATTCAGGAATGATGGTGGATATGGTGACCGGCGCAGTGGTCGATCCTCTCCAATTTACGGCAGCTTTAACATTCAGCTCACCTTCCGATCACACAGCGCTCCTTGAGAGTTTGAGTGATGCAGCTGATTTATTTTTGCCTCGACTTCCCGCCGAAGATGGAGGTAACGACCTCCTCGAGGATTCGCTTCACTCACCAGCTTCTGCCGGAAGTGGAATTGGCCAGGACGGTCAAATGACCACACCAGTCGAGCCCAGCGTCGATCCTTTTCCTGAGCACAGTATGGCCCTGAACAGAGGTTTTGACACCTCTAGGTAAGTATCCAAAACTAGAATGAATTATTATTTGTTTAATGATCATCGTCAAGCTCATTAATGATTGTTTATATACTTTCAGGCATTACGCAGCGCCGCAGCACTTCAATACCACAAAATTGGCATCCGGTTTGGCATATCCTCCAGGAGAATCAAGCTATCAGCCTCTTCCGAAGGAACGACCTGAATTGGCGTTACATATAAATCAAAATCAGCATCAAACCGAGCCACAATTACAGCAATTACAAATTCAAGTTCAGTTGCAACAACAGGCAGCTGCCGCAGCGGCGGCTGCGACAGCCAGCTCGCCACATCAGCAGCAACAGTCACAGCAGCAGCAGCACCATCATCAGCAACAACATCAAGGTTTACTGAGTCCAGGCCTAAGCTTCACCGGAAGCGGTACGTCATTTATTACTGAATTATCCGTAGAAGCAATCAGACATCAGCAATGGCAAATCATCTCTGATCCTATCACAGGACTCGAACTGGACTCAGGAAGCAGCGCCGGCGGTAGCCTACCCAGTCCTGGAGGAGCTAGCTGTTCCTTGGATGCCACGTCTACGAGTACCTCCCCATCCTGCGCCCTCATGGAACATGCTCCAAGCCCTTCGGGAGTATCGGCTACAGTGAGTGCACCTCCTGCGGGACCCGTTGGAGAGCCCCCTCTCACGCAACGGGTCGGTGTACTACAGCAGAGGGTAAGCACCCCGGATTGATCCAGGCAAAAGCATACATGGCATCGAACGATGAACTTTGACCGCAATCATAAAGGAATTTCTTTTCTTCTCTCGTACCTTGTTCACCTTCCTCCATCTCGAGAATCTTCGCAAATGGCTTCGCCTACCAAGCATCCTTCGTCGTCAATATGCAATGCCAATCAACTTGAGTGCTTCATCCGATCGTATTGCACTTCCGACACAAAATGAATCAACTCTGACCTTCCTCTGATCTATGTTTAACAGCTTGGTCTCCCCGGCGACTGTCAACTGGAATTTGTAAATGGCGGACACGGTATCAAGAATCCTCTCGCTATCGAGGGTCAGCGACAGGCCGCCGCCACCCGTGACGAGGAACGCGCCAACCGACCACCAGCTGGCAAGGTAAAGTCCAAAATATCCGTCTCTCGCAATTTCACTTAAAGTACAGAAAAATAATGTAATCTCCTCCTGCAGGATGACGATCCCAATCGGTTCACCTGTCGAGTGTGCAGCAAGAATTTCAGTCTTCAAAGATTACTCAATCGTCACATGAAGTGTCACAGCGACGTGAAGCGTTACTTGTGCACCTTCTGCGGTAAGGGCTTCAACGATACCTTTGACCTCAAAAGGCACACAAGAACGCACACAGGCGTACGACCCTACAAGTGTAACCTCTGCGAAAAAAGTTTCACGCAACGGTGCTCCCTCGAGAGTCACTGTCTCAAGGTGCACGGAGTCCAGCACCAGTACGCCTACAAGGAGCGTCGCACCAAGGTAACAATAAAACGATGACTTTACCTGTGATTCATTATTCTTTCACGCATGCGCACAGTACGCTCATTCCCTATTTCCCTAATCCACCAGGTTTACGTGTGCGAGGAGTGTGGCCACACAACGCAGGAACCGGAAGTACACTATCTGCACCTGAAGGACAAGCATCCGTACAGCCCGGCGCTTCTTAAATTCTACGACAAGCGGCACTTCAAGTTCACAAACAGCAATTTCGCCAACATGCTGCTCCAGGTGCGCACATAAACAACGAGATGATTATCGTAGCGACTCCATTGATAACGGGAAAGCAAAAGTCAAAATCTCAGAGAGCCGAATTTAAAGTTAACACCCGTTATGCACCTCGGGGAACGTTTTGCGCGGTTGGCATTGATCATCGGTATAACGTTGAAGTAATTTGGGTAGAGAAATTAAAGAATTTTCAAAGCGACAAGAGAAACGGAAAGAAAGTGAAGGGCCACAGCAATTGTTCTTGCTCGTGTAACTTCAGGGTGGCCTCCTGCAGCGGGATACGCAATGTCTGGATTCCTGCATCAAGTCGGCGAGAAAAACGTTCATCGAGGCATCCACAGTGGTGACGGGCAAGACGTCGGGACGCCTTGGACGCGCCTCGTCCTTCTGACAAGGTGACGTCGTCGTCGTCGTAGCCGCGCGCTTTCTTCGTGCTCTCGAGGAACTCCGATTAATCATCAGACTCTTATGAATGACCTGAGCCTGTCGTTGGCACGCCTGGTAAAACTTTGTCAGGTTGACCTGGTACTTTTTGTAGCGAAAAGAACCAAAAAAAATTAACACGTTAAATTTTCGATTAATTTAACAATAACAACAACAAAAAAAAAGCCAAAGTATTTGCGCAAGGTGTCAACGGCAGGCGCCATTTTATACTTAAATCTAGAACGCCTCGTAAGTCGTAACACAGTATTTTTTATCGATTAGTCGTTAGTACGTGAAATGAAAAAAAAAAAAGAAAAACGAAAGAGTCGACGTCGCGATATTTTGGTATTTGGGGAAATGGTGAAATAACATAAGGAAAAAAAAAAAGAAAAAAAATTACTAATCGCCGCGTCACTCCAAATTTCGAGAGAGACCCAAAGACTCGGAACCAACGTTTCGGGAGTGTCAATAATTTTTTTTTCTGCACGCGAAACGACGTCGCGCACGAATGAAAAATTTATTTCTATGGAAAACCCATGGAAAGTTACGTTGAGATTCCGACTTGGCAGGTTGCTCGAGGGATCCACGACGCGATCAACTGGTCGAGGCGAGAATGAATAAATCACGTGGTCGATCCCTCGATCTCTCGATTTCACACGAATACCTAGAAACGCAAATTCATCGTACATGTCAGGCGATCGCGAAATCCTCCAAATTTCGATCGGATAATAACAATCGATGTCAATTTCGACCTGAAATTCTCTTATGATATAGTTTAATTGATGTCAATGGATAATAATAATAATATTAATATACGTGCACTTGTAGGTGTAACCTGTGATATAGGGGGGGAAAAAGGACTACTTTTTCCAAACTCAACATTCCACTTCGTGCGCACGCCAAAAGGATTCAAAGACACGGAACACGCACACGCAGAGGACGTACGTGCGCGCGCACACAAGGAGGACACACATATACACCCATCCATACACACGCAATATCTGTATAGACGAAAGATACACGCGCGCACACACACACACACATACATACACACACTACCACACAATTACCCAGAAATCGGGGATTCGTGCAATTTTGCGGTGGCTAAGGAACTCACGCGCGCGAAAACACACGCGACGCACGATTCACGCATCTTCGCGTACTCCTTTTCCTTCCTCTTCGTTATTTCCTCGATGCGCTCGGCACAGTCGGCCATTTTGTTGACCGCGACGATCAAGTAGCGCGGCTCTCGCGTCAAGGAATTTTAGGTAAATTAAGCCAGCCGGTTAGCCGAGCAGCGAGGGAAAGACGAAGAGAACGGATAATATATAAATAACGGCGGATGAAGCTGAAGACGGAGGGGAGAGAAGGATTGCGGGGCTGCAGGGAAGAGAGACGCGATTTTTTTAGAATATTCTTCCTTGCGTTAAAGAAAAAAAAAAGAACGCGACTTTTCCAATGACGACGGAAGATCGGATCGATCGATCGATTTGTATATATAGAGATTGAGACGTTGACGATTACGGTGAGTTTAGAGAGTTGATTAAACAGGCGCAATTAGGATCCTTCGACTCGAGAGTCGGTCGATTGAAAATATATTTTTTTTTTTTTTGTAAATAATTATTATTAGGTCTCGTGGCGTATGCGTGCGTCGTGGCTCCTACTCGCTCCGTAACTCTTAGTACCTTGCATAATATGTATGTTGTTGATGTACAGTAAGCGTGGGGAAATTCCCGTATTGCCTTGACTTCGAACCTTAATAAAGAAAAAAAAGCAAATCCCTCGAATTCCTTTAATTTCATATTTCTTTTTTGTCTCTACAATCCTTCACATCGACCCTCCCTTATCGGGAAGGGTGGAGGGGATCTCCCTAGCAATACTCATTGATACGGTTGTTTCCTCAGCGCCCTGTATTTTCGTTATTATTTAATTTACGTGCAGTATTGTCCGACGTATCGACTAGAATTATTCATAATGTTACATTATTATTGTCATTACACGTATCCGTATTCGTATCGTCATCATTAAGATTATTGTTGTCATTCTTATTGATAATTTTATTAATTAATTATATTATCGTCATCTTCTGTCTTTATCATAATAGTATATTATTATTACGTCGTGTAGAATTTAAGCCGTTTCATGACCACTGTCATCGTCGACGTCACCGTTGCCGTCGTCGTCGTCGACGATATCGCGTCGATGATACGTCAATTATTATTGTATTCTAGCAGGTACGACTATTATTAATATTATTATAAATATATTTATCGTCGTTAACTCTTGTTCCGCGTGATCCGCGTCTTATGGACTGGCCGTGTACGGCTAATGAAATTGTGTGTGTGTGTATATGGGCGTTTACATGTGGCGACGCCTGATTTTTTTGTTTTTTCGTCTTTGCGTAACAATACACGTAATTTACGATCAACGGGGTTTGTCGTTACAATTTTATTACTTATCAACGCGACTGAGCGAATTAATTGACTGATTGCGGATGAACGTACGAACGAATGAATGTGTGAATGAACGTGGTCGGATAGACCGGTAAAGAGAAAGTAAAGTATCAATGAAAACGGATTAACTTAATTGAGAGAATAAGTGGGTCCAGACGGTCGAGATGATTGCACGAATGATTGATCTGCAGACAATCGTGATGCTGCAGAGACGAGTGGACGAGCCTTTTAGTGAGAGTGTTTGACGATATTTTTTTTAATTCTCTCTCTCTCTCTCTCTCTCTCTCTCTCTCTCTCTCTCTGTATAATACACACAGGGGCTCGTTACTTCGGGGCAACGTCCTTTGGATTATCGTTATAGCTCTTATTATTAGTCCTAATCAATAATCGATTATAACGGTAAAACGTGGTTACGCACTTTCCTGTATGTAGAAACTCAAGAGACAATAAAACAATGTTACAAGCAAGCATATGCCAATTCCTTATCTCCTGCAATAGATTGACAATCCTGTTTAGAGATTCTGACATCTTTTCGTTGGTTCAGATGCCAATCATTTTGGAGGGTCTTTTATTTGCGTGATAACAGTGGGAGTACAGTTGTTGCGTTTTGTTTCTTAGAAAAATAATATTATCATCAATTTTGCCCCAAGGGCCACGAGGCACTTTGCTCGACATTAATTGAACACTGATTACGTTTAAACTACTACTCCTGGATAAACCAAAGAATCTGTAACAGATAATAAAAGGGCCCCCCTGATTAGATGACGAGTATATTAAAGAGAGCATTTCGTTTCCCATTACCAACCCTTACCGCCAAAGATCTATGGATCAGACCGCCGTGCAATATCACCTACTACGGGGTTTCCAAAAAACGCACGTTTTTTGTTTCTATTTTTTTTTTTACTCACTAAACGGTTTCGGTCCCCCGTGCTTATATTCTGGAGCCACGGTTACTCTTCTAGGCTGTCGCGTCCATTTTTCATCAATCATTTGTTTCACCTGGACCGAAGGGTGAGAAAAAAAACTTAAGATCATAGTTCGGATTTAGTACATTATTTTGTAAATCTAATTGATCTAGTATCGATCGCCTCATCGATTATCGCTTACCTGATTATCGATAGCATTAAATTGCCATTTCCAAGTATGGTTGTAAAGGAATGGACGATGGTCAAATCTATTGTCATCCGGACTGTAAGTCTCTGCGTGACACGAAGGTGTAAGTACAGTCATCTTGTGACGATTTATCGCGTAACATCGATAAAAATGTTTCACCTTGTCAGCCACCTAGCGGGTATTATCAGAGATACGTAATCAGAGTTTTATATGTGGGTAATTGAATGATTGCATTGATCGACTACGTACCTCTTTTGGCGTACAGTTATCCCACATGTAAACGAGTTTGCAGAACATGGAAAACGGACCGGCACAGTTTTGCTTTCTCAATCGGCCGAAAGTTCCCAATTCCTTGTACGTCATACCCATGTCTATCTCATCCAATTGCGCCACGACGCCATCCTCATGAAGCGGCTCTAATTCCGCCGTGGGTTGCGCCTCGAGGATGCTATTCAGGGCGGTGATCCCGTAGCTTTGCCTAATAATTGCAAATGTGATAACCCTGCCACTGATAAAAGGCTGATAGAAGCTTTACAGTGCAAAAGACGTCCTGAAGACGCCGTTCGCTACGGATAAATCGATAACTTTGTCGATTGTCTCTCGGAAAGTCGAAATTCTTGAATTTTCTATACCTGCTGTAAGTGCGAAAGAGAGGGTCTTACGAACTCTTATGTGCGTAAGAGAAGGACAGACATAGTGGCAGTTCAAATCTCGTAGGGTAGGTATATTCTTTGGAAAATTGATTGCTCCTTATAAGACGAAATTTGGGTTAATCGGTAGGCATGTCTCTGTCTTGCGCATGTAAATTCCAATAAGACTGTCTCTTTCGCACTCATTGATAATATAGAAAATCAAGGTTCCCGGTGATCGATCGATTAAAAATGACGGTTCGTGCAACGCCTGTTCAAGGTGTTCGAATTCAAAGGTCTTTAAAAGCTTTAAATACTTCATCAAGATATCTTTCTAACGCGTATACTTAATAAGGAAGGAAAGGACGACGAACCGAAAGAATTTAAGAAATTCCTTGAGATCGTCCTTTGATATTCCGCCAATGGGGTTAATGTCAGCACTGCTACAGTCGTACTTGGTGAAGTATCCTCTAAGTGATTCGTCGGCGTTACCACTACCAAGAACCAAAAGGCCACCAGGTCGACCCCTGACCCAGAGCATTAACTGAGCAAAGAGATAAGCGATGACCATACGGAGTCGTGCCTTAATCAGATGACCAAAAGTACAAGTTAGTTAAATGCAGTGAGGCTCCTGATAAGAAAGGAGATCAATATATTGATGTTTACCTGAATATTCTGAAGCGCAAGATTCTCACGCGGCGAGCCACCCTGGACGCGAAATTTCGGGCTGAATTTGGTTACCTGCTGAAATATTCCTAGGATGGCGGTGACTGCGGTATCAATTCCGATACTAAGATGATAAGAACCAATTTCGGAGGCCAAGTTGGCAGCCCTGGACCTCGTGTCGACCGACGAATTTTCCGTACCCATGTAGCAGGTAACGAGGATAATGTTGCACAGCTTCTCTGGAGATTTCGGGTCGTACTTGGGGTCCCCGATTATCCTGCGAAGGTCAGCGAGAACCTGACAGTCCCCTGCAACGACGGCGCGGATGACCAAGCAGCACATGGAGTAGACGAGGCAGGCGGTTGCCGAGGAGTCAATGCCTCCACTCAGGGGTAGAAAGAAACCGCCCTGGCCAGAACGCCTTCCGAGAGTATTAGTATGATTGTCAGCTCAATCGTATTCCGGTTAAAGCGCGAACGTACCTCAGGTAATCCCAGAGCCAGCAGGCCGGGGCCAATGATATTTCTTCCTCAGGTGGACAGTGCAGCTTCTTCTCCCAGTGCTGATGATCGCTATGGTATTTCTTATCGGTGAAGCAACTGTCACATTCAATGAACCTATCCGGCGGATCCCAGATAAGATTATCGGTGGTCAGAGCAAAGTCGACCTTGACCCGCGGATAGGGCTGCGCCTTTGCGGCCGTGTGAGACCTCGACCTAACGCTATTCCTGTAGCAGCGTATCTCCTCGAGGTCGAAAGTGGCAAAAGTGACCTCGACGTCTTCTAGAGCGAACTGCTGACCTCGATTAAGAATCTTTCCGTTGACTGCGATGCAAGAGCCGCCATTGAAATACAGCCTGGTGCCATCGCATCCACGCAAGTTGCTGAACATGTAGCAGCCACCCGCCTTGAAGGAGGCTGATTTCACGAGGTCATGGGTCACGTACGCTTTGCGCAGTTCAAAATGAGATCCGCTACCTGATATCAGAGATGAAGAAGATTGAAGACGGCAGCAAGCTCATCAGAGAAAGCTACATCAGAGCTTCGCCAGTAACTCTGAAAAGGATTTTGAAGAATGGCATAAAGGCGCACCGTTAGCAATTATTTCAACCCCATCATAAGCCATGGGGATGTGATTGCTAGCCGGATTCCAGAGTTCCTCGCAGATCTCAAAACCGATGCAGGTATCCCTGGTGGAAATGACGGCGTCTCCAAAAGGTACAAGGCTCTGTCCAGTTATCTGTCCGATCATCCTGGGCAAAAAGTAATCCTCGACGGTGCGTTCCTGCGCAAAGTAGAAGCACCGGATGAGTCATCCGAGAGTCAGGATCATCGGCCTCGGGCACGAGGCAACAGGTAGTATCGTGCACGTTACGATTCTATCGACCTTTGTCCAGGGTGAGAACCACCTGCTCTCCCGATAGTTCCCGTCGTCGCACAGCTGCATCTTCGGCCTGATGAGAAGAATCTTGTGATTGAGAAAAGCCACGCGACAATTGTACGTCACGTTCTTGTGCATCACGGGCATCCCCACGTCCACCAGGATGTTCTCGCATAGATTCGAGCGCAAGAGTTCAGCAAGTACCTCCCAGCTGTGCAGCAGAGTGTCCGGCTCGTAGAAATGATCCTCGCAGCTGTACCCGCTGGCGAAGGTGCGAAACAAAGAGAGTGATGAACAGTCCAGGTAGAAGAAGCAAGAAAGATCTTAAAAATATATCATAAAAAAGTTCTCACTGCCCGACGTTCAATTTACCAGATCTCAAGCTCTGGACCACTCCTGTAGGCAGCTCCAGCTTCCCTAGCCTCCTGGATACTCTGGAAGATTCTCTTGGAGTTCCCATCAAAGTCCATCGCCCATTGATTCAGCGTGGTTACAGCAACCGTCGCAGTTCGACCCATTTTCCCAGGAAGACTTCAGGGAACCACACGTGAAAAGCTGACGTCGCGTGATCCCAATGGTCCTGCCGAAAAGAAGGGACAGGCTGATCGTTGATCGTGCAATGGGTGCAAACAGACTCTAACGGCGTCTCTTTCACAGCAGAGACGCTACCGCGTGATACCCTTCTTATTTCTATGAAACTGATTGATCAATACTCCCACGCTCCCTTACTAGGAATGTTATCGAACTTTGCCACGAATTTCGATAATCAGTTCGAACACCATTCACTCAGCGAGGAACCAGTCCAATCTGTCTGCAAGTACAAGCTCAACTAGGATTCAGTCCCAAGGAGTCGCAACATTATAGTATTCGAGTAAATTGCTAAAGAAACACATGAAACACATTCGTACACGAAATACACAATCCTGTTCGGTGTATAGAAACGTAGAGATAAGTGGGTAGGAGAGCAGCGGGGTCAGGGTGCGCGACGACGAATACCAATAGAAATAACCTGGGGCAAACAAGTTCAGCTCCGCCCCCAGCGAGTTCGTTGTCAGGCAATTGCCAAACCAACGGCAGGAACGGTACGAGCCTACGAATCCATTATCCACGAGTTCAATCAGAAACAGAGTGTTAGAATCAGCCGATTAGGTCGCCAGGGCGCCTCCAGGTACTTGTCACCTCAAAATTGGAAATTCGAGGTTAGAAGTATATCCCGAGGAGCAGCGTCTTCGTCGAGTGGTCAGAAGAGAGTAGGGTCTGCGGCCGAAGGATGCGTTGAAGTGCGACCGGGCGAGGAAGCTCGCTGACGTGACAGATGAAGCAACTGCAGGATGCTGGTCAGGTTGTTCAAGCTCTTCGGTGTTCAAGCCATGAGACATGGATTTTGCCGCGAGCAGCAGAGTAAAAGAGCTTCAGGCTGCTCTGTTTCCGGTTCAGCCGATACCTGGTGAGTCGATCCAGTCTCCTCTCTTAATATTCATCCAGAGCTTCGTAGCGCTCGTGTACAGCCACTCGCTGCCTTGAGTATCGAATGCGTACGGTGGTCAATCTATTGATCGATCAACCAATTGATTGATTGGCTCCGTAACGTCATGTTTAGAGATACGGGGATTATGGCGATCCTGTGAAAAGTAGCGATGGCTTTCACTGTGCCGAGCGTTGCTCTTCTGTGAGTTCCTGAGAACCCACAGTCAGCCAGCGGCAGGATAGGCCTACCGAATCAAGTGCAGGAGGATATTTTTCAGCGTTCCTCCGTAACGTGACGTCGGAGCTCGAGGCTAAGATTAATATGCCGGAGTGCCGCGAATTGCTTGCGCAACGCACCGAGAGAATTGGTGAATATGAGAGCGTTAAGACAGACGCGAAGTATCGCGAATCGTCACCTGATCAAAATGGCGGATCGATTATTTATTCTTTATCATTGGAACTGTACGCAGCCAGAATTATTATAAAGAATCTCGAGGGTATCGCTTGAACTTTCGACTAATCGTATCGCAGCTGCCTTCACTGATCGTAGACATAGAAACAAAAGAGACCTTAGGGAATGCGAGCACTCTTCGTCACAGTCGCTTTCTGGTCCCGTTATTCAAAATTCATTGTACCACACGCAAACACCGCACTTGGCTGCGCCATCATTTCTTAAGCCCGACGTCGCGACGTCGATCGAGCCAACAGATCGATTAACCTGAAGGAACGATCGAATTAGATCGTCTCCGAGGAAACATCCGGAATGGGACTAGTGTGTAAATATTCATATTAAAATACCCCACGTGAGGACGTCGGCTGTTCTTAAAGGCGTCGCGACGTCGACCGTAAAAATAAAGCAAGACTATATGGGATCGATTACCGAGTTCTTCTAGTAAAATCAATTTGACACTTTTAGGCAGCTTCATAACGAGCCAATGTCTGCAAGGGCGTTTTGGATTATCGAAGCGGGACGCTGATTCGAATTTGACGTTATCGTCGGCCATTGGAAAGTATCGTGAAAGCAAGGATCAAGTTCAAATTACATCCGACAGCCATTCCGCCCTAGACAGTACAGTACAGGAAGCGCGATGGCCAACGGAGTGTCAGGCAAGTTGAGAAAAAAATTCTTATCATTCAAAGTCGATTTGACGATTTTCCCAAATCTTTAGGTTATCCAAGAAAAAGTACGGCACATAGAGTACGCTCCGGCTACACCGGAGCCTTACTACATTCCAACCGGAAAGGAACCAAAGCCAAAACCGGTAGGAGAGGATTCCGGAAGTGTCATCTTCCGTTACTGTCCGGCTGGTGCGACAAATTACGTAAGAACGCAACTACCGGATAAACCATTAATTCGTATCGATCGATCATCGATCACCCGGATTCTTCAGTTCAGCAGATCATGCATCGGCGGAACGATTCTGGTACCGGAAGTGACTCCGAGTGTCGGTGTATCGACCGACGGATGTCAAACCAGCGGAACTGGATCCACCAATGCAGATCTACAATTCGAGTCGAGATTTGAGTCTGGAAATTTGGGAAAGGTCATCAAGATCACAGACACCTACTATCAGCTACATCTGAGAAGGGATCTCTACACGCAGAGACACATGCAGTGGTACTACTTTCGGATTTCGAACACGCGAAGCAGAACGATCTACAGATTGTCCATCGTTAATTTCTGCAAGGAGGACAGCCTCTATAACGAAGGATTAAGGCCACTGCTGTATTCGACTAAGGACGCGACGATGCACGCGATCGGCTGGAGAAGATGCGGCGACAACATAACCTATTACAGAAACGATTCCTCGTCCTCGTCTTCCTCGTGAGTCATCGTCGTCCTGAATATCGACGAGCGTCAATCACTGGATCGATAATAATTATACGTCGATCCTATTTATCTTTCAGGGACGAGGAAAGAGAGAGACACACACTGACGTTCAACGTATCTTTCCCGCACGATCAAGATACCGTGTACCTGGCTCATTGTTATCCTTATACATACAGCGACTTGCAGGTAATAAAAAAAAACCAAGAGAAAAAAAATGGCGTACTAACCTAGCGCGCACCGATCATAAAAGTAACGACGCACTTTTAACGTATCAAACGTACCGTGCCGAGAAACCGGGCAATCTGAGTAACGAGGAGTCTGGCTGGCCCGAGTTTTCTGACAGAGCTACGAGGACACCATTGTTCTTTCACTTCATCGTTTATTCTCTGTCTCTAGGAATATCTCGGTAAAATTGTCGTGGATCCCATGAAGACGCGGTTCACGAAACTGCGTCTACTGTGTCGCACCCTGGCGGGAAATAACGTGTACTACCTGACAGTAACGGCGCCAGCGTTTAACGACGACGCAAGGAAAAAGAAAGGGGTCGTCATCACCGCGAGAGTTCACCCTGGTGAAACTCCATCCAGTTGGATGATGAAGGGGATCATTGACTTTCTCACCGGGGAATCTAATCAGGCCAGAGTAATACGACAAGTACACAGGATAACGTTATTTCGCGAAGATTTCAATTAGCTAACGACTTTTTATTTGTCTATCTCGAAGGAACTACGCGAACGATTTATCTTTAAGCTAGTGCCGATGCTCAATCCGGACGGGGTTATCGTTGGTAACAATAGATGTTCTTTGTCGGGAAAGGATCTCAATAGGCAATATAGAACAGTGATGCGCGAAAGTTATCCATCGGTCTGGCACACGAAACTCATGATAAGAAGGTTAGAAGCAACGTAAATGCCATTAGTGGTGCCATCTGTGATTATTAATATTCTTTTTCTCTTGAATCTTGCCAAAGACTCATGGAAGAGCGAGGTATGGCTATTTATTGCGATCTTCATGCTCACTCGAGGAAACATAATATTTTTATTTATGGATGCGAGAGCAAGAGAGCCGGATGTTACGGGAGACTTTCCGAACAAGTGTTTCCGTTGATGTTACACAAAAATGCAGCCGATAAGGTAATATCATAGGGAGACGTTATCACTTGAACGATAAGATAATTTTTGATCCAACGAGATCAATGGTATGTTAATAGTTTTCCTTTGAGAACTGCAAGTTCCATATTGAAAAGGGCAAGGAAGGAACGGGACGAGTAGTCGTCTGGCTAATGGGAATACAGAATAGCTATACCATGGAGGCTTCACTGGGTGGCTCGAAAATCGGCTCCAGGGCAGGAACGCATTTTTCTACTCAGGATTACGAACAGATCGGTAAAGCCTTCTGCGAGACACTGCTAGACTTCTCCGACGATGATCCAACGAAGGTAACGTGAGTTTTGATCTAGCGAATTTGCTTGATTAATCGAAATAGTCTGCCGATTAAAGTTTTTTTTTTTTTTTCTATTGATTTTGCTTTATGGATTGTTTGGGGTAAGTGCGACGCTCAAGTTAATCTTTAATTATATGAGAAGGTGGAAGCAAATTTTGATTCTATATGTTTGATAAGGATGATATCAATGAATGGCTGATCAGGAAAGACTTCGAAATAAAATTATTGCCAGACTTATGAAGGAAGGATCTAGCGCGGACGAACCGACGAATATTAATCTAACCGATTACTCGAGGTACGTAAATTTTGAGAATTCCTAGAATTTTATTTTTTAATTGATATTAATGAATCGTGAATAACAGCGACGAGGGAGACACGTCGGACAGTACGTCCGATGAAGGTAAATTGGAAACAATGGAACCTATTGGAAATACAATGAATGATCGATACGATTGCCAATATCTTTGCGTTCCGCTGCCATCGCCGCTACAAGCAAGATCTGAGGCTCCGGGAGGATCGTCTGCGAGGCAAAGAAGAATGAGAAAGAAAATAACTATTGACAGGAGTCCGCCTTTGCCAAGGAGACTTTTGGTGCTGTTATTTGTAACTTTTTAGCAATTATCTTGTTAGTTCGATTGATTTTTTTTAATTATTTTTTATTTGTTATCCAGACTCGACGAGCCGTTATGGATTTGCCAACAACGGATCCAGGAAGTGACTTATACGAGCTCTCTGACTCTGCCGAAGAAAATTATATTCATCCTCCAATTGGGATTGTCAGAAAAAAAGAATATCGCGTCAAGGATAAGTTTGCTACTTCTTCTGAGAAAGATGAAAATTCGAAAAAAGAATCAACATCCGACAGTATCCCGTTACCTCAGATCGTGCGTCCACGTAGCCTTTCGCTGGGAGAGGAATTGGTTCCGCCAAAAAGTCAGTTTGAAGCTAGACAACGCATTCCTTGTCTTCAAATACCCAGGTTATCATTAATTAGAATCATTTGAAACAAAAGTGAAGAGATATTGAGGTGATAATTAAGATAAATGGTTCTGTTGCAGAGCTACACGGAATCTATCGCCTATTTTGCCAAGAGGACAAGTGCATATCCAATTGACTACCCTGAGACAGCAGATTTGGACCGGTGTTTCATTGGATACTGAGGGAAGAACAGAATTTGAAATTCCATTTTCAAAAAGTCCACTCAGCTGGGGAGTGTCTGAATTAACGAGTTATCAAAATGATAGTGAAGGCTTGTTAGAGTATGTTTCTCATTAGGTCCGTACATAATGGATTCTAAACTACAAAATTTTTAGGTCATGCTCGAAGAAGCTAGATACTCTAAACTATATTCGCAATGTAGAGGGAAGAAAGTTGAAGAAAAAGTCCTTGAAGAAACAAGCAAAAATTCTGAAGGCTGTCGCAGTCGAGGATGTGGTAGAAGATGACATTCAAAAACCAATTAAGAAAAAGCGGTCAAGATTCAAGAGACAAAAAGCAATTAATTCAAATGTCAATGTTACCGAGAGTACTACATTATCGGGAAAGGCAGACAAGTTAGATTCGTTAAAGTTGTTTGGAATAGCAAAACTTCCAAAGGCAGAATCTAAACGAAAGGTAGAGCCAAGAAAAAAGTTTCGGAAAGGAGGTCTCATTGCAACAGTGACAACTAACGTTCCTAAGACAAAAGGTAAAGTAATCAGTGAGACATTCGAAGAGAGTTCAAGCTCTGACGATGCTCCCATGGGAAAATCAAAAATTCTTAGGAAAAAAAAGAAGAGATCATGCAGAAAGAAGCAAGCATCGAGTGCAAATCTTGTACTTGAAGAAGCAAATAGAGAACCAAAGTGATTCATTGTTAAACTACCAAATGAATTTTAATAATCTCTTCAATAAGCATAGCTACTGCACTGCCAGGATAATCGTTGAAAGAAACGATGAGACCAGAAAATGAAATAGAATATTAGTGAGAAGTAATAACACCTAACCTCACAGTAGTGGAGTATTGCAGATTGCTTGCTAGGATGTAAAGTAATATTACGTGCATCAAAAATATGGCAGGCAATCTCGATCTCAATTATTTATAAGAATATAAAAATAGTAATCAGGTACAATATAATAATCAGATAGCTAAATAGCACATAGCAAACACTGACAAATGTCACACGTCATACTGCCGCAGTAGAGCATTTACTAAACGATTCCTATTCGATAAATCTATAAACATCTATGTACATTGAATTAAAGAAAGGAATAATTCACTTACTTGGATAGTTCTCTTTAACTGGCATCCACTGCAATTCTTGAATTGTGCATGAAAGTTGTCCCTATTATATTAGAGTTACGATAAAATACAGAATAAATCTCGATATGAACAACTGATATCAGTTGAAGACTGGATAATTCGTATCAACACTTGCTTCAGCATCATCGTTGACTGAAGATAAATAGGCTAGGGCGTCTTAAGGAGTTTCGTTTTATGTAATGCTCGCATGTTGCGGATAACTATAGATCGAGTTACCGACTGAGATGCCGACGTTACGAATGCACCAAAAGATGGTGTTAATTACAATACAAAATAATAGCGAGTAGCAAAATTATCAGTGCAAAACGTCAGCCGTTATGACTAGACTTGCAGGATTTCGAAAATTCATTTTTGTGCAATAACATGAAAAGCAAAGACCGCGTAGATACTTATAGATTTTAAAAGTGCTAACGATTACGCATTACTTCGAAAACAATTGAAAAATATTGATTATTGCATCTTGCCGGTCAATTTTCGACAATTCGATATTTGATCGTAACTCACGAATTGGAAGAGTATGCCGCAGAATATGGTGAACGGTACAATTATTAGAAACAGGGTTGACGATTACGTTCCTGATGGCCTTTTTAATAGAAAGTCATTAACTGGCACAGAGCTACATGTTTCATTAATGGCAACATTTACGCGTTATGTTAATAATGTTGGTAAATTGGTACCAATGTGCTTTAAGATAAGCCAATGAAATTTGTAACTTGTTGCCAAATAAGCATTCCAAATAAAAACACTATGTCACATCAGAGTCCTTTGACTTTTCAGTTGCAGCTGTAGTCTGACAAAAAAAAAATACTGCATCAAAGTATAATCTCGAGGACGAATTAATCGTCCTGAAATGCGGAAATTGCACAGCGAATTCAGCACACGATATGTCCTCAAGGTAAATTGAAATGATAAATTTTTTCTTTTAAACAGTTGCAAATATAAATTTGTGCGTTCTTACTGTAGTATGTAAAAAAAAAAATCGGGCATTTATGTAATAACGAGGTTCGTGTTTCTTTACATTTTACCTTCTAGGTAGTGAATATTATTTCTCAAGTACGCGATTCTGTTAAAGCTACAGTACGACGATGCAAGACAGTGCTAGTACAGCATTTCCTTATCTTGCGTGTTCGGTGGAGAACCAACGGACACCATTCTCGGGCTCCTTCCTATTGAAGCTTATCATAATCCTAATCTCTTCGAAATCTTCAGGATGGCCAATCACGTAATCGTCTACCGCGAGTAGAAAGCGAAAGGTCACTCACCACAGGATCTTCATGGTCGGTGCGCTGCGTCTGGTCCTCGTCATCTCGAACGTCCTTCAGTATAGTTTATTGGTCCAGGCCATTCTTCGACACTAGAGATCCGTTCGCACGATGATTTAACGATTCGAACTTGGCGATTATATTATTTCACTTCGCGATTTTTCGGACAAGGACTAATTGTTTACTTATTGTGACACGCGATTTTCGAACTTTCGCGGCGCGACAGGATGTGACTGCGATGCAGTCGACTCACTGTGTTACGCGATTTCGGAAGTGGTGGTAAAGGATAAGGAGGAGAGGTTGTGAAATGGGCTGAAGGCCCGAGACGAAGAGCCTCAAAGAAAAAGATGATGATACAGGTTACCCAAAAGTCGCGATCACCCCTAGTCGAATCGACTGAAACGAATCACTTGGCAGTAACGACCGACCGATCTTCAAGAGATAAGAAATAAGGTTTGGAACCTTCGTCACTTCCCGCTATAAGCCGAAGACTGTTGACCCTCGATCAGCGAGCCAAAGTGTTCCCAGCAGAGGGTGATCGGAAGTGACCAGGTGACTAGGAAGACACCAGTAGGCCAAGAGCGCAGTAAGGGATCCTGAGGTCATCCTACGACTCCCCGCAGCTCAAAACGTCTTGGCGTATTTACTGCGGGGTTGACTGTGATACCCAAGTGATATCACGAAGAAGGTATAACCCGGAAATGGGGAAGATCGGTAACACAAAGAGAGATGGAGAGAGAGAGAGAGAGATCGCGCTGGAGTAAGAGAGAGAAATAGATGATCAAGTGAATGTACCTCGGAGGAGAGTTGATAAGAAGCGATGAATGAAGAAGAGCAGAGGGATGAAGAAAGAGGGGAGGGAGAAAGGAAGAACGGAAGGACCCGGCGTCGACGATCTCGATATAGTAGATCGGCTCGCGGAAGACTGAAGTCCACGGGGAAAATGTTCTTTTGCATACCAGCTAGTACCCCCTCTCGGTCGAGTACTGTTCGGCAAGTGCTGCCCTCCTACGGCGAACTTTTCAACTACAACTTAAACAGTCAGCGTCAATGATGCTCTGGTCGGTACATGTGCCGCTTGTGAATAAAAACCCGATGGTAATGAGGAAAAAAAAGAAAAACAATGCTCTGTTGTTGGAATACCGGCCGAAGTCTTTTATCGTATAGGTCTCTTACCTGCCATATCTGTCATTTTTTTGGCAATAAAAATATGATGGAATATGTATTTTACGCCACTTGCATAATTTTAGGTTCTCTCGAAAAGATTTATTTTCAGCATTATTATCAAACCTTGCAAATTTACAGTTACTTGTATTTGACGACATATCGTTATTTCAGTGATTACTTACCACTGTTTATTTGAGTTAGCGAAGTAATAGCTACTTCAACTCACAGGTGGCAGCACTCTCGATGATGCCTCAGTGTCAACCGTCGGTAAGTTAGTGCGGGAAAATCAAAATTTGTTGTTTATAATGCCTAAAAAATCAGCAGAGTTTGTATAAGACAGGCGCATTTGGCCAACTTAAGTCAAAACGATATTAATAAAATTCTTTTATTAGAACGATGATACGATTCTTACGTTTGTAATTGTATTACGTGAATAAATATAGAAGAATGCATGAAGAAGATAGTTATAGAGAAATCCATACAGCTACATAATTTTATCTTGATAATACATTCATCTCATCTGAGAGTGATCAAAGATACGAGAGAGGTTACGATGTAGATTCCAGCAGCAAAGAGAAAATAGCCCACAATTGCATTGTTCAGAATCAGTATTTCTGAAAGAGAAAAAAAAACGGAATCAACTGATAGAACAAACTAAGGTTATGATTACATTGGGAGATGCTCGTTATCGTATTAGAGACACTTACTGACTAGAGGCAAAGATCCAACAAGTGCTGCTCCAGCAGCAAAATCAGTAAAATCCTGGCAAATTCCTGATGACACTTTCTTCTCAAGTATGCGCAGAATGATTGCGCAGCTTCCGCTACCAATTCCTAGAACTAGACCAGCTACAGTGATAGCGTCGAGGTTCTTCGATTTCCAAATCACTAAAAAAAATCCAAAATTTTTTAAAATAAAAAATAATCAAAATATCAGAATGAATCATCGTGATTATTAATTACTATAAAATACATACAAATGGCCGAAGATCACTTACAGAACAGACCAAACGTACTGATTAGCGGTGCAATGTAAATGAATATCGGGAAACCGGAAGTCTTTCTTCTCGTATTCTTTCCGACGAATGAACATAGATGCGACGAAACACAGTTGAATTTAGTGATGAACCAGAGGATACTAAATTCTGCGAGTATCATCGAGAAACCAAAAATGCTCAACAGAAATGCCTTTTCTTGGATTGGCATGTGAGCCTCCACGTAGTTGCTATAAATTGGCAAGAAGAAGATGACGGCAGTAAGACAAGTGTCATTTCCCAATCGAAGCAACGTGATCACTGATAAGAGCGGATAGTTCAAACGACATAACGATATCCTATGCGCTTTGTGTGACGTTATCACTCCAGACGAATTTTCAATCGAATAGTCGCCCTGCAAATTGGAATTTTTATCTGTGTACTTGTTGATTTCATCTACACTCCTTCTCTGCCCATGACACGCAATGATCTCCTCTTCCTGTTCATATTCATCCTCTTCCGGTATTCCTGGCAGTACATCACAGACCATGTGAGGTAATTTCATCCGGTAGAAGAATAAACTTTGATCATTGCTTAAGTACATATCTGATAGTCTCTCCGCCCTGAAACAATGCAAATAAGAAATTGACAAATATACACATATAAAGTATAATTTAGCACTATAAATTCGCAGTGTCTCCAAATGGGTATTGTGTCCACGAACGTACTCTGTCCTGATGAATGGACCACTCGCAGCCTCTTCCACGTCGTCATGCGTCAAATCAAGATTTGCTCTTCCGTTATCCTCAACTTCAGTCTGATCATTGAGCTGCTCCGTCAAATTCAATAAAAGTGTAATTGGCAATGCGTGCAAAGCTGCAGCAGCTAATGGAAGTAGTACCAATCGTGGACCATTGCTGCTGATGAAGATGCAACCCAACAGAGGCCAAAACGCGAGTCCAGCACCGACAACGCCTATGTCCCAGAGGGGTACAGCTTGGTCCCCTGCAAAGACAAGGAGTGTAAGAAAGATTGACAGTCGCGAAATTGGAGGATTGGCAATAGATTAAAGGAAGAAAAAAAAATACCTCCGAGGTACGCAAGGTGTTTCAAATAAAGATGGACTGGGGCGATACTAGCGCCAGCCCCAACCCCGTAGATTAAATTTCCATAAGGCGGTTGCTGAAAGGCTGCCAGCACCATGAAACAAACGACAGCAACGACGCCAAGAGCTGCTGTCAAGCGACTGCCGGATCTGCCAATGATCTTGCGCCAGCATGGAGCTGAAACAAAGAATATCGCTGCGGTGACGCTTCTTCCATTTAAATATTTATTAAGTACTGCGTCCATCTTTACGTTTCGGCGACTCGAGGGCCTAATATTCATATATCCCTGATGTACTGGACGAGGAAGTCTCGAGGTGCTAGGACGACGACTGGCGTGATTGTCGCGACAGTGATGAATGTCGTCACAGGAGGAGTCTTCGTTCTGACGACTATGACGAGAAGTCTCGACCTCTCGAAGTCGCACGAAAGTCGACAAAGCGAATCGGACGAACCACCAACCGGATATGTGCTGGATTGCTGCATAAAGTATTGCTGCGCATGCGCCCACCCAGGTAGCCATTGCACTCTCCGATGACTCCTCTTCCTTCTCCAGGTCCATTTCTCGAGCCGTTAGAATCCCCTGGGCAAAGTATACGCTCTGGCTTAGGACCTGCACAGAGCAGATGACGAAAAAGGCATAAGGAATGACGAACTGATAAGATCACTAGGAAAAATGATAGTGGCGGTACCTGTACGAAGACTACGAGTAGAAGTCGCCGGAAACGAACCATGCTCTTCCTGGACTTCCGGCTTTCCAAATTAACAATTCAGACAGCTGACTAAAACGAGGCGACGTAAGGAAAGTGTTGCTGCCATTATCAAAAAATCGTACTCCGCTCAACTATCAATAGATGTCAATGCGACAATCGATACTCAGCGTTATCGACCGTCAATTGCTGATAAAATGAAATCACTATCTTATCGTTGCTTAAGAGAAACTGGTAATAAAAGAATTGCAGAAAACAAGAGATTCCATGTACTATTACTAATCCAGCAAAACTCATCATTTTCAAAAATTGCTATCTGACATCGTCGATGAAATTTTACCCCAAACTAATTCAAACATTAGACAGCCTCTGATCTAAATTCCAATCAAACTGGAAAATGATCTCGTTACGTACTAACTAAGCTAGTATCGCTTCTGTCCTGATATGTGTCTCAACTGCCAAGCAAGGTCAACCTTATTGTTACGTTCGATCAGCCTCCTTACCTTATCTACAGCATTACGCGTGCAGAGTCTTATCACGTGGATTGAGCATACTGTGATGGAGGTGGGCAGGTGGAAAGACAGAAGGAAAAGAAAAAGAATGAAGAGGAGAAGGGGATCGCGAATATTCAAATATGCAAATTGGCGATCAGTTGGGAACTAATCCTGATCACTTCCGTGAAGGAGTCACGATCCGGCACGTGGATCGAATTCAATTTAAACCAGGTGTAATTTTCCGCAATGCCCATGAGGTGATCCCGTCAACAGACGTCGGCCTGGCTCCCTCTCTAATTATAGATAGATTTAATTGGTCCCCAACAGGAAATTGAAATCCTTTCAGACAATTGCCTGAAGCTACTAAAATTCGTCTTGTTAATTAGCTCCCGATTATCCGGCTCAGAGAGTGAAAATCACTGGGTAACCTATCGCTGAAAGGAACCTGATGCTCGTTATGTGGGTACCTCTCTAATCACGACTTTACGGTAGCATGCAAAGCTAATTAAAGTGTTCCAGGCGACAGATGAATTGGTCGAAGCTGATAGATCCTAATATCCCCTCGATGAGAATTGAGACCAGAGCGAGCAGACTCTGTGCTTGTGCTTCGAATTCCTCCGACCAAGAACCACCTGATCTTCTTCTCGAAAACATCTCTAGTCGTTCTCGATGATCATGATCATTGCCAGTCGGTCATCCAATCAGCAGATCTTCCAGCTGATCCTCGTGGTAAGGTTGCACACTTCATTGGTTGTCTATAATCAATAATTTTGATCATGAATAGATTATGAATTTCTCTTAAATAGATCTGTTGCTGCTTTGTTGCTGTCAGCAATGCTGTGCCACTTAAAGTGCACAGCGCCGGGCATGATAATGGTGGACGTGGGAAAGGGAAGCGGCTGCAAATGGATCATTTGATACCAGAAGCGAAGATGTATTTATATAAAAATGATGAGTTTGGAGGGATAATTAATGAGGATCACAGCGACGAAGATGATTATTACAGTTTATCCGATTCCGATTATTCAGGTCTGGATTTATCCGGAGAGATTATTGAACGGGAGCTGCTGAAAAGATCTAAGGAAAAACCAAGTGATAATAAAAATAACAGCACGAAAGGTGATCCATTTGAAGATCTAATTGCATCTGCAATCAATGTCAATTGTAATTCAGTTCCGAAAAAAAATCAGAGATTTTCCAGCAGCTTCGCTGATCTTTCCACGCGTCGTGGCATTGCTGATGGTCAGGATGACGAAATGGAGGCTAAGATCGTAAGGAGCGTCCACGTAGGTGAAGATGTTACTCTTTGTTGGATCGAGACTACCACTATAAAAGAAAATAAGAGTGCAGTGCCACCGGTACGTTTGGTAATTAGAGAGTATACGATATCCTTTGAGAATTCCGCAACTATTCCCAATTCTTATCTGGAGTGTTCCAGACTACCGGGTGAGAAGGAACCTGGTATCGGAAATGATAAAAATCTAGGGGAAAAGGGTCTTTTTGAAATAATTGAAGAAGATACTAAAAAGAGTCGTATTGTCAATTTTACCATTGTCGATCAAGTAGGTGAAATTGTGATTTGGAAGCATAAGCAAGTTCAGTGTGGGGTTGGTTCTGTTGTTACAAAAAGTATTCATGAATGGTCCAGTGATAACGCACAGAATCCTAAAAAGAGGGTTGAAATAAATGTCAGTCCAAAATTATATGGAATTAGTGTTCAACCACAGCCTTCAATTACCACCGCCAGGCCTGCTCTTATAAATTCGACTGGTTTTGATCTTTCTACGGTTCCCTCTTTGACAACTGAAAAATCATCAAATGATGATATATCACCGATGATTATGAGTACTGTTGAAACTATTGTTGATACTATGACAAATGCTAGTGCGACAATTGATACTAATGCTGAAACCAGTACAAGGTCGGATGCTGGATCTACTGGACCTACTGAAGCGGCCGAACCTACCGAAAACACCGAATTCATGGGACGAACAACAACAAAAAATTTGAAAAAACATTGTAAAGCTGGGGGAACATGCGAAAAATCCTCAGAATCAGTCTCAAGCACAGAGTCTTCTATTCATGATGGCAAAATCATAATAAAGGGTTCGGACAAATCCTGTTCTGCCACCAGTTCCGAATACTGCGAGACATCAGGCGAGGTAACGTTCGAGGACAGTTTAACAATTAAAATAAACGACAGCGAATCAGCAAATGATGAACCTCAGAGAAGAGATCAGCTCGTGGTACGTTCTACGACTCTTAGCACCTTCCCATCATCAACGGACAACAACTCAAGATTAGCCTCAGAAGATGAAAGTGTCACTACTACTACTACTAAAAGTTTAGTTCAGTCAATTGTAGTGTTAGCAGAAGATACTACCTTAATGGACGATACGAATTCAACACCAGCTGAGTTAGCAGAAAATTGTACAGATGGCACTTGCGACACGACAACAGAAATAAAGAACTTTGAAGATCAGACATTATCAACGACAGTATTGACAGAAGTGACAGATTCAGAAGCTGCAGAAACAAATATATTAATGACAAGCTCAAAACCAACAACAAATGAAAGTCGTCGTAGTACAATACTCACGCCGCAAACAGGTACAACAACAACCGATGCTAGCTCCATTCGTGGGAATCTAGTTGTCGGTACAGGAATCAAGCACCGATTGGCCCTCAAAATAAAAGTGACCCTGGAGCACCTAAACGAGCGGATGGAGAAGGAGAATCTGATTGAGATAGAAAAAAATCTTCTTTTGCATGAAGACCCACGTGAACATAGCAACAACTCGATCCTGAACCAAGTTCAAGCTTTGAATGACAGTATAAGTTTTCAAAAGTTGCAGACCCTCTTTAATTGCTCTTCGCTTGAGAAATTGAACAAACGCATCTCCAACTGGGCGGTGGCTCATTACTCCACGTCATTGCCTGAAGATCATCTATTGGAAATAAGTTCTGCATCAGAATCATTGAACGGGACGAGTAGTCAGCGACGAAAAAAAAGAGCGCTTAATGGGAATCCAAATGAAGATCTTCGTATGGGTATTGACAGGTTACTTGACTCATCGCTGGCGCAGGAAGGAAGGAAGAATTTAAGTGGCGCTCAAGAAGAAGAACGAAATAGTTTGGGCGACGACTATCATGTACTGCGACGATGGACTCGAGAAACCTTAGCGAAAAGCTCTGATGGTTCGCCTGGATTGAAGACGCTTACCGAGTTCAGCGTTTATGCAACACCTTAAAGAATTTTATTAAAATATAATTCAGTGGTTGCGTTACATTCAAAATTATTCGAAAAGAAACTTCGACCCATTTAAAATTAGTAATAGAATATAAAATGGAAACTGCTCATTCGTACCTTACTCTAATCCTGGGATACAATTATGGCATGTTTATTCATATTGAGGTTATTAGTGCAAGTGTAGGCTGTGCTGGCTACGCATTTAGCTGTTGTTGGATTGAATACCGTTGTTGTAGGACATTTCATTTTCGTAATCGTATAACTGTTTCCATCCAGGTAGCAAAAGTAGTATGACTGACAGGTGGAATCTGTTGTATCAGCAAATCTACCATACGCGGTGCAACTGAATGCAGTTGTAGTAGCGACAGTCGTCGTTGTAGTAGCCGCAGTGGTAGTTGTAGTAGCCGCAGTGGTAGTTGTAGTAGCCGGAGTGGTAGGTGTAGTAGCCGCAGTCGTAATTGCAGTAGCTGCAGTCGCATTTGTAGTAGCCACAGTGGTAGCTGTAGTAGCCGCAGTCGCAGTTGTAGTAGCTGCAGTTGTAGTTTCAGTATTGCAGGTGTAGCTCGTGTTGGCTACGCAGAGGGCTGTTGTTGGGTTGAAAACGGTTGTTGTGGGACAAGTCAATTCCCATAGAGTATAATTGATTCCATTGAGGAAACAGAAATAGTATGATTGACAGGTGGTATCCGAAGTATTAGCAAACCTTCCCTCTGCGGTACAATTGAAGGCTTCAGTGGTCGTAGAATCTGTCGTTGTAGATCCTGTCGTTGTAGATTCTGTCGTTGTAGCATCAGTCGTCGTAGCGTCTGTCGTTGCAACAGTCGTCGTAGCGTCTGTCGTCGCAACAGTCGTCGTAGCGTCTGTCGTCGCAACAGTCGTCGTAGCGTCTGTCGTCGCAACAGTCGTCGTAGCGTCTGT